>OX381712.1:22830236-23374236 GCA_947462335.1 Harmothoe impar | reverse complement strand
CCTCTCCCCAGCCGTCCGTGCCACCAGCTCATGTCTTGTAGGGGTCGGGGAGGATCCAGTGGCAGACAGACAGAGCGCAGTGCCCCGGTGGGTGACGGTGGTACCACATGGCGGGTGATGGACGACTGGGGGAATCAGCGGGACGGGGCAGGACAGACACACAGACAGCATACATCAGTCTCCCTGTTTGTCCTCCCCCACCCCCCCCACCCAGACACACACACACATAGTCCCTCACAGGCGCAGCCCAAGCCACTACTGGCACTGCCTCTCCTCCCAATAGTCTACTACTGTACTGAGCAAGGCCCACCCGCACCCATGGACAGCCCTCCCAGTCTTACAACCACTCACTCACACCAGAATGCTCGTCACCAAGCCTACTTTCGTCAACATGTCTTTCAAAGGGCCCTATACAATGCATATGTATCCATTGGGATTTTGAATGTATGATAGGCATTTTGAATAATATTGAAGCTAACTTTTCCTATATTGAGAGGATCGGGTATTAGTAGCGAGGCTCACGCCATTTCCCCACAAAAAACAGGCTCTGCTCCTACTGCTAGTGTTGCTGTGTTACAGATGAAGGAATGAGCAGCTCAGTGGACCAGCTCAGTGTACACAAGGATTGGCCTTACAGTACAATGAGTTACTCAACTTGTTCTCCGAGGCTGGTAGAGGATGGACAGTGTCAGGGAGCTCAGGGGGAATTGCAAAGGAGTCTGTCAGCAACATAAAAAAGGGTTCTGTATGGCACAGTCCTCTTTGCATTCTGCATGTACTTTTGGGAAGCTAGCCTTGGTTGCCAGACCGAGGCTTTAGCATAGAGGTACCTCCAGTATATGTCCATACATGGCGTGTAGAAGATAACCGTTACATCTTTGTACATACATTTAGAAGTCAAAGCTACATGTATATATGAAATAACCAGGTCACTTCTGTATTTAGTTTGTAATTATAAAACTAACTCCACCAATTACTGGGTGACTTGCATCCTTACTCCCGCTATTCAGTGTTTAGAGCATAGTATGCGGATAGTGGCACTGGTAGTGTGCACCACAGGAATCAACGGTGAGCTCGGTGAAATGCACAACCATGTATGAAGGCTCTACAGTGAGGTAAACAATAGGCAGGTTGTACTGTATAAGGCTGTATCGACACACAGCGTACGGGGGGGGGGGGTGTTGGGGAGGCAGTGGCAGGATGCACTGTATGGGCCTGTATCCACACACAGCCTATACAGGAGGGTGTAGGGGAGGCAGGGGGCAGGCTGCACTGTATGGGCCTGTATCCTCACACAGCCTACAGGAGGGTTTATAGGAGACAGGGGGCAGGCTGCACTGTATGGGCCTGTATCCACACACAGCCTACAGGAGGGTTTATAGGAGACAGGGGGCAGGCTGCACTGTATGGGCCTGTATCCACACACAGCCTACAGGAGGGTGTAGGGGAGACAGGGGGCAGGCTGCACTGTATGGGCCTGTATGCACACACCGCCTACAGGCCATAGCAGGGTGTAGGGGAGGCAGGGGGCAGGCTGCACTGTATGGGCCTGTATCCACATACAGCCTACAGGAGGGTTTAGAGGAGACAGGGGGCAGGCTGCACTGTATGGACCTGTATCCACATACAGCCTACAGGAGGGTGTAGGGGAGGCAGGGGGCAGGCTGCACTGTATGGGCCTGTATCCACATACAGCCTACAGGAGGGTTTAGAGGAGACAGGGGGCAGGCTGCACTGTATGGGCCTGTATCCACATACAGCCTACAGGAGGGTTTAGAGGAGACAGGGGGCAGGCTGCACTGTACTGCACTGTATGAGCCTCATACCTGTACCTGCACCCACACACTGCCTACAGCAGGGGGCTGTAGAGGAGAGGTGCAGGACGGGTCGGCATTAACATGAATCATTAACAACTCCAGCTGGTGTCCGTGAACGATGAGCCACAGGAGGAACTCGCCTCCAGTAAGAGATGGCTTATTTGATTCAATTTTACGTGTCCATCTCTCATCCCACCATTTTGCCCAACACTTTACTGTTGCACTTGAGGCCCGGACGGGCTAACACTACCCAGGACACCGTCGACCAGGAGCAGGGGCGCCAGCCGACAAATGGTCCCAGTCTCACAGTTTTTCTCATCGTATATTTTACCCGCCCGCGAAAAGTCTCCAAAATGTCGTCTGCCTGCTCGAATTTCACCCCACATTTGTTTCTTATACTCCACAAAGCCACTGAGGGTGCTTATAAGGAATGAGAGCCTACTTAGGGAGCTGGGAGTCTTAATTGTTATGTCTGCTTAGCAGTGATATATTGAGAAATAGAGACAAGAGTAAGAAGGAAGGAAATTAAGAAATATTAGCTGACTTCTGCTACGTCCTACCTCGAGATTTTTTGTCGGTTAATAAGTAGAGTTTGAGTGAGTACGCGACGCGGACGGTCATGGAAGCATGTAATACTTCAGGAAAACTTATCAACATCTATCTTGCCTTATCTCTGAGGGCCTATACATTATGATTATAGTGATAGATGGATGGCAAGCACTCTCTTTTTCTGTCATTAACTGAATGTTATTACGAATCACCCAGAGAAGAAAGCAGGCAGTCGATCATAGTGCACGCATGATAAGGGGGGCTATTACTCAAGTTGAATTCTGCCTGGCCTTAACTAGAACACTATTTGTCTTTTTTATGGTTTTATTTATGGACAGAGTTCAAATGGTGGCAGTGGCTGCCTTGTCAGGCCTGCCGGTAGGACTGACACGCGTTCTGTCTGCTCTAAGCCTACTGCGGACGTCACGGCCTCAGGGAGTGTCTTCATACATCTAAATTGTTCCTGCAAATGTCAGGTTTTAAAACAGTACTTAAGGATTAGCATTGCAGTGTTATCTCAACCAAGAACAATTGTTAGATACATCCTGAAGGATGTTGTTTTTAAAACAATTGCAAATTGAATATCCAAGTGTCTAGGCAGTACTTTGCACTTCTTGTCATTTCATTGGGATTTTTTTTTAAAAGATATTGATTTTTGTTGTTGATTTTAGCAAATATTTGATGAACTATGAGTTGGTGTGGTGGATTCGTGACCCTTATCTGGTGTTTTTAGGATCTGTTCAAAGATAAGAGGGGGGGGGGGGTCCGACGTAGGTCCCTTGCCTCATCTAATTTTCAGACCATGTTGCCTTAAACACACCTTTATTTGTCTTGACTGTTTGCAGCTATACGTCTGAACCCATCTGTGAATGTTTCCATGAAGGCACTTTAACCTTTTATAGCGCAATTTTAATTTTGGCACTGTCATTTATTTTTCATACGCCAGCTAATTTGAGAATTTGAGTTAACCATGAACAGGTGTTTGTCATACCACATTATACCGGTAGTATTTGCCAATTATAGAGACATCTGAGGGAACGTTTACAAATGACGTCACCAATTTAAGGATCTTTGCCTAGACCCACCCAGCCCCTTGTCACTAATTTTGGACGTAATCACCAGTGATATAGTCAAGGATGCTTAGGGATCAGGGATTAGGCAATTACGTCTGTGATAATTCAAACAGTGATTAAAAGTGGCATATCGTTACACCATTGGACGAGCACCACATGGTAAGGAACATCTTTGTTCACAATGATTACCACGTTTTAAACACTACCCTGGGCGGGTGCCCTGGGATAGGGGAGCTGTCCTTATAGGTAGTGGGGGGAAGGAGGGAGTGGGATTGGAAAAAGGGGGTGTGCATGTGGACTAGGAGTTTTAGGCCTAAATGCCGGGTGTGTAAGTAGGCACGGGGGAGGGATGCCCCTCGTGGGTATTCACTCACAGACTGACAGCTCAATTAATGACAACGGGAGCTAGTCGGGAACTGCTCGGAAGTGCTCGGGGCTATTCGGGAGCTGTTCGGGAATAACTCGGGCGACGCTTGATGGGAAGCCATCCCCGTGTTTGGTGACTGTTCATGGGTACTGAGACACTGTTAGAGAGAAGTTACTGTCAGCTGAAAAGAGGCAATTTGAATAAGACTTATCAAGTTATATATACCAAAGGTGGACACATGTGCGGCCACTCTCAAATAACCTGTTAAAGGCCCGGGTCTCGCTACCCCTCCAGCAACAGTCGGAGTGGAGCCAGGGCAGGTGCTCAGCCCTATTTATAGGGGCGCCTGGGCTTTAATGCGCCATGCAGTAATAGGAAGCCATGACCAGGTAGAGAAGGTCTGAGAACAAAGTTTCTGCTGACGGGGATTGACACAGGTGTGCACCTCGGGGAACGTTCCCAAAGTATGTCACCTACCTAGAATACATTTTCTGGATAGGCAAATTGGTCTATGACCACAAATGTAACAAATGTATCGTGCAGATCACATTTCCTCACTAACGTCAAGGACCCCTGCCTGCACCTTTCACCCCTTAGAGCGTGACGTCATTTGTGAACGTCCCCTTGTGTTACTGTCCGTCCAGCTAAGTGATTGGTGCCCACATGTTGCCTGTCACGGAGAGCACCCGTTATAGGTATTCTTCTACTGTTAACTGCTACTGTCATCTTCTCCTCTCTCTGCCCTGTCTCCAATCAAGCTACATATTTATGTGTATATCTGCCACATGATAATTATCGCATTCAATGTTGCAATAGGCCTGGCGTGAAAAGGTATATCTGAAAAAGATCTGTAGCTGTTCTTGACGAAGTGTGGCCTGCGTTGGGTGCACCCTCAGAAAAGTGAGAGTCATCGCTAAAACTACCCTCACCTGAGAGTCAGGCAGTGCCTGACCCTCAGGTGAGGGTAGTTTTAGCGACAATGACTCTCACTTTTCTGTGTGTGTGGATAATATAATCATTTATGGGGAGGTGTTGAAGAGGGGGAAGGCTGTCAACGAACAAGCTTCTTGAACTTAGCTATTTGACACAACAGCATATTTTCTACGCTCTATTGTTCCTCTAATACTTATAACAAACATTCAGTCTTGTGAACCGATGCATCTTCACAATGCTACACCTGCCACAGTTATGTGTACTTATGTTTAAGGAGGTCCCATTGGGCGGTCATTGTTACCCCAGTCAACACAGGAAACATATGACACGTGATACGGTCAGGTGGTGATGAATCACATACCCCTGTTAAGAAGTCTCATTAAAAAACACAACCTGCGACATATTTATGTGATCTAAGTCTGTGGTTCTTCCCCTTTGTGAAGAAGCAAGTCCAATGTGAGAACCGGAAGTGAACTGCAGCGCCACATTGAGAGTAGCAGCAACAGGGGAGATAAATACCCGTTAGCTGATATCTTTGCTGGTTCCCACCAAGCAGCCCCTCATTCTCCAAGACTAAAAGCTGAGGAACCAGCATCGGGGGACAAGATGGCTTCCCACACAAAGTGATGGGTTATAAGCCTATATAGTCTGTGTAGTCCAAGGGCAGCATGGGCTCTCATGGATTGAGTGGCTGGCTCCAGGTGGGGGGAGGTGTTTCCCACCTGTAAATCAGCACCTATCTAGACAAGGATCAGTCTGTCTGACAGCCGAGACAACTTTATGAGTTCTCTGCTCACAGAACCCCACCACCTTTAACCCTTTAAGGGCCGCACCGTGCTTCTATAGGACTGTGCCCTTTGTCGGCAGGATTCATGTACACGAATGCAGCCATGGGGAGTCAACTCGCCAGGGCTGCAATCATGCATCATGACGATAATTCTGAAATGTGTAAACCCCACAGGATCAGCATGGTACTTGAATGCAACCCTGATGAGTTACTCGCCTTGTCATAACGACAAAGGGCGGAACGCATTAATGCAGTCTTAAAGGGTTACCAAGGACCTTGTAGTTGCATGTGGTAAAATGTGGCCCAATAGGGGGCAACACTAACAAATACACACTCAATGATCCTGATAGGTTGGTCTGACACAAAACGTGTTTTCGGGGGTCAGTCAATCAGATCTCACATCCCCAAAGCGTCTTGAGAATTTCTAGAGTGTCATAATTACCCCTTTAAACTTAGTTGTGCATAACATGGCCATTATAAAAGTTCAGTCAACAACACGCCATATGTCGGAAATGCATTACCAAAGTAAAGTTATAATGTTCCCACCCTCATGCGCCTTACCTTTAATGGGGTCACCAATCATTATGTGTCATAAGTCAACCTGACTGACGACACATTTTTTGAAATTCAGGTGTCAATATAAAGTATAGTCATTTCCTGATGTTAGTTTCAGATGTACATTGTACATACGGGATGGCTCTATATGTAGATATGTAACGATGTTTTAAGCCGGACCTTCTATACTGTTCATCACGGTTGAGCGGTTGTGGGTGGTAGTCACTATATGAATCAAAAATAAATAATAGTAAAAACAAGAATAATTGTGTTGAAGTATATGTATGATTGGTATGGCGATCCGATGTCTTTGTTATAATGTCTGCCTACTTATGGGAAAGATCATTAAGATACCTGGTAACCTTTAAGGGCCGCATAATGCTTTAATGTGCTATCCGCTTTGTTGCTGCATCCTTGGAGAGAACTTACCATGACGACAAATGGCATAGCACATTACATAAAGCACCATGCGGCCATTAAAGGGTTAAACCATTGATGTGAGATCCCCACAACAGGTATACTGTACTTGTACTGTACCAGGTGGGTGCACACATGTCAGGAGAATGGTTGAAAGAGCGCGTATCTTATAAGAACTAGTCACACAGACGCCGAAATCCCACAGTAAAATCGATCATTCTTGTCATCTGTCTATCAGCTGTGGGACTCCCAATAAGAGGGAGGAGGGTGTTGGTTGGGGGGGGGGGGGGCTATGTTTGTTATATGGGGCGGAGGAACTGGTGTGCAATATAGGTCTAGTATAGGTATAAAGAAATTGTTTAAAGTATTAGGGAAAATTATTTGATCACACCAATTTCCCCTCTCTGTGGTATCTGGCATGGCGTGACTGATTCAGTGATAGATACAGTATACTGCATTTGATTCCCTCATAATTGATGAGTTTCAGCATGCCCTTCCTCATCCATGGGGCTTTTAAAGTTTACATTGGAGCCAATTTGACTGACTGGGGAAGAGGGTGTATACAATATATACATACAGAATTAGCAGGTTCACATAGCAACTGGTGAGACAGAATGTATACATAGTTGGCCAAGTGGCACAAATACATTTGACAGGGTGATTCAGAGACTGACTGACTGACGCTCTCTCGCACCGACCTTGGTGCTGAGGGTGCGGGCGCCGGGCTGGGGGCAGGCAATGGTAAGCACTATCTTGTATGATACAGCTATAGGGATGTAGCGGGTTGGTTGCAGGGCTTAACCATTTAAAGGTCGAAACGTTTCTAATGTGCTATCCCTTTTGTCGTCACGATACATTAATCCTTACTCGCAAGGACTGCATGAATGCATCATGATGGCACCGTGATGGCATCATGATGCGCTTTACCGCCTTACAAGGTGATGCATGGCTACATCCCAGTAACGAGGTTGGAGAAGAGGACTGAGATAGAGCAGGTGTCTGCAGCATTTCATTGTGACGTAACACTTATTTGAGGGACTGGGGGACAAGATGGCGTCTCTGGGGGACAAGATGGCGGCCTACATGGCCTGATCTGCTACAGGGCTACATGTGAGAAGAGGTTGATGGCAGGGGAGGGGCGGTGACATCACACAGGGTCTGGAGACACAGACAGAGGGTGATTTAGGCGGCGTTGTCAGGAAGCGCCTGTATTATCCTGTCACCACCGACACGTAAATCAGGCCAGATGAAACGGACTTTGTGACAGCGGTTCTGACAGTGACACACAGAGCCGGCGTCTTACTGACACTTGCACTGACAGCTGTGAAGCTCTTCCTACCAGGCCGACTGGGCGCAGTGCAGGATGGGAGGTGGCCCTGTCGCTCTCGGAGACGCTTGATTGGTTCATTTTAGGCGGGAAAATGATGTCGTTAGCAGCGTCCGATTGACCGATATTTGATAGTTTGTACCGTCAGTCGGTGTCGTTTTATCTGGGTGCTTTAAAAAAAGGAGGGAAAGAGAAACCCATCAAAAACACACTTGGGAGATAATTAGATAGATTGTGGGATGATTTTCCTTTGAGTTGTGAAAATGATCGAGGAGATCGTAAAGATAGAAGACAATCTCATGCAATTTCTACACTTATATTTACTGGCTATGTATATATAGTGTAATTCGAGAGGGAAAACATTAATCAAAGGTAGGTTAGAGTGTTATCTCCTCAAAAAGGGAAGGCTCTGAATAGATTGGTCGGTATAATAGGCCGCTTGGAGATGGGAGACACTCAACTGCATAGCGTGACGGACGACCATCAGTCAAGGAGTAATTAATTTTGGTCGGTCATGAACTTCTGCAGTCGTGATGCGTAGATCTAGCACTGGACGGGACGTGATCGATACTCTCGTTCAATTTTTCTTTTAATTGTCCATGTTATAATGAGGATAGATTTAATAAATGGACCGTCCAAACGCTTGGAAAATGGTAATATCTAGTATTAATAATATTATTATCTGCATAAAGTGTGTCAGACTGCATACAATGTTTCACTGAAAGTTCATGATCTAATAGTAATAATAATAGTTTCTGGTGTGGACGTCCCCGGGGACGTCCCTCCCTCTCAAGAGTTGTCATCTGCCATCTTAAGTCACGTGGTCATATTATTTGAATTTCTCGCATCTGTGTGACCTTCCTTGTAGGCCCCAATTAAATGCGGACCATCCACAGGGAGGAGTTGTTTCAAAGGTACTCGAAACATTCAACCCTAGACATAGACGGCCGTAAACATGGTTTTTATGTGTGTCAGTAAACTAAAACATCAAAGACGCCGCGCCGTTCACGTGCCTCGTCCACTGGGGGCCTGTCATGTTCTGGTGTATAGGGACAGGAAACATGGGCTCATAAGAAACATGACAAAAAGCAACAGCAGGAATTTAGTGAGTAGATAAAGTTACAACGGGGCTCGGTCTAACATTGGCGAGTGCAGTGATTTACCCAGTTATCGCCCACTATATATGTCGATCCTTCCCGGAGGTAGCAGGAGAGGGGGTGGTGAAGGGGGGGGGTATCAAAGGCAGATCGAGGCCATCGTCGCCATTTCAGCCAGGTATAGGGCCTTGCACGTGTCAGGCCGATCTGAGTTGTTGCCATGGTAACGCGGCCATCAGTCGCTGGCCTTGGTTGCTATGGTTTCCATCGCTCGGCGCCCCACCTCACCTGCTGGTCCACTTGACAGCTGTGAATGACAGGCTGCAGAGCTCTCCCCCCGCCGCTGTCACGGCGCCTGTCAGGTGGGGGGCCCCGCCATTAATGCGCATGACGATTTTAATCACGTCCCCGCGGAGTCTCGCCCGTTCGGCGGGACTTCGCGAGACCCCCGGTCGTCGACGCATGCGCTGTCAAACAGGAAGCGGAAGTAATTGCGCTCCAATTGCGTCGGATCAGGGTTTTCTGAAGAGATCAAGCATCGTGCGTGGATTGACTGGGCGTCGCTTGTCGGTCCCGCGCAGGCGCAGTGGCCATCCCCGGTCGTTAAGATATCAATGTCGTCTGCCCCCCACCCACCCCCGGCTAACAAACTGATGGGCGACATGTCGGAGGGGGTATTCGTACTAGCCGGTACTCACCTGTATAATATTACAAAACCAGACAAGATGTCTCGGATATGTGTCCTTATGGTATAGCATCAGGTAAATGGGGGCAAGTCTATTCTCACAGCTATGTGTCCTTGTACGGTAACAGGAGCAAGTCTATTTTCACACACAATGCGTTTCAGCCGACCCGATAGTAACATTTATCTTGTCTCAAATTGACTGTATTCTTTTTGTTGGTATTTTCTCTTATTTATGTTCCTAATCGGACCACTCTATCGTTTTTCTAGCCTCTTTACCACCAATGTCGGAAAGTGTCGCCAATTGCTTACACGTTACAGAGCACCGTTCTTTGTCCCTGGCATGGCGATGAGTTTATGAAAAGGTTCAAATATATTTGTGTTGCTTCTGTAACATTGGCCCGACAAAGGGGGATTGTATGTCATATATGACATGACACATTGACAATAGTAGGCACCATTATAACAGCATCACTACTATGCCGCCTGCTGCTGCCAGCTCCGTCCTACCCACCCAGCCCTGCCTCCCACCTGTTATAGACAGGCATGGCGCTGAGGAATTAAACCCGGGCAGGCCAATAAAAAGCCACAGTAATTTACCTAAGACAATGAGGATTAATTATTAACATGGACGGGCGTAAGTAGCACCCCTGGGGGCTGTAATTATTCAGGTGGTTATAAGTGGGGCCTGGCAGGGGATGGACAGGAGGAGGTGGTGGAGGGGTGGGGGTATGGGCTGTATAGTCTATAGGAGGTTACCACGTAGATAAAGTTAGCATTAAGGCATGTGGGATGCTATGCATTATTCAAATGATATTCGGTCAAAGGTGATGTGTGATGTGAAATATGGGTGTAGTGGGTTGAGTGCAGTCCCTAATAAAGAGTGACCAGTGACAGTGTTAGATATGGGTGATGGTGCGGGGAGGTCCGACGTGTAAGTAGTATATGGAGAGTTGCATTTGTACCGAGCCTCACCAGAATAAGGTCATCGGTTAACGCTGATACATTTGCATGTAAAGAACTATAGCTGTGCCTATATTTATTAAACCCTAGGTGATTGAAGTCTCGATATTGGCTTCTTAATAGCAGAAAATCCCACTGATATGAATTCAAAATGGGAATGTCACAACCTCACTGCCATTGTGCCTGTAAAGAATAGACCCATCATGCGGGCGGCGTTGTTTTTGTACTGAAACAGAAGTGGGTGGAAGTGGGTGGTGGCTGGGTGGGCTCCTGTTCCCTGGTTGACGCCAAATCACATTATATGTGGTGTATGGTGCATTCTGACCAAGTCCTGCAGTTCCTCTGCCTCCCGAAGCCTTTGACCTGAAAATGATCCATTTGTAGGCCCTGGAGGCGCCGCCCGTAGCCCGCAGACCACCCACTCCCATCCCACCCGCCGCCCACCCAGCATGCCCAACTGCCGGCCGCCGACCCAGGAGTTGCTCCGAGCACCTCCTGCTCCTCCTCCTCCAGGCAGAGTGATAGATAGTGCAAATATTGTCAATGAAACTGTCCCCGGGTTTATTGAGTATCCGCGCTCTGTCCGTCTGTGGGTGGGGAGGGGGTCAGTGGAGTTTGGGGTGCGTGTGAAGGAGGGGGAGGAGATGGGTATGTGGGAGGGAGGAGGCGGAGGTGGCATGGGTTAGGGGATGGTGCTGGGTGGGGGAGAAGTCAGAAGGTAAATGGGCTGGGGGCACATAGTAAGAGGGAGGGTTGTGAGCGTTATCGTGGTAAAGAGATGAGAATACATTGGATCAGGGGACGATGGCTGTAAATACTCAATGAGTATTTATAAGCTATAACACACATGCTAGCATACATGTATAAGTTCTTAAGTATACTCACCACATGTATGCTTACCATAGTGAATGACATACTCACCACCAATTCACTCACCCCCATGCACCCCATTATTATTATTAATAATATCATACCAACATTGCACACCTCTGATTGTGTCCCGCGTGTCCTATCCTCTCACCCCCTTCCCACCTCCCCCGAGAAAATAGCGCCCCCCCCCCCCCACCCACCCACCTAACGACTGCTGCCTTGCTGTGAGGGCAGACACAACAGAGATGATGTCGGTCGTCCACTGGGAGCACCAAATGAAGTGGTGCCTGAGCAGTGGGTACATGTGGCAGTATTAGGGCACTGTGTGTGGGGCAGGTAGGGGAATGGGCAAGTACAGGGGTGTAACAGGGTCACTACAGCGCCGGGACAATGTCAGCGGCAGTGAGGCGAACTAAACTATGTCTAGTATACATAATGTATATACTTCAGTAAGTCCACAGTTTGATTATCATGTGTTAAGTTTATTTTCACTCAGAACAGTTGGCGGGCGTTGGTCCGATGCTGACTGTATTTTCGCGTCCACTATTACAGGATCCAGTGATGTTCTCTTTAACAAGATGGCGGCGTCCAAAATACAACCCCTTACGTGGCTATAGGGGGTGTATGTGAGGCCATAGGGAGCAGGAGGTGTGGCTTCAACAGAGGTCGGAGCCGGGGGCGTGGGTCGGGAGGCAGGCAGCGGGTCGCCCAGGCCCTGGCGCTATTAAAAATATATGGGCTAACAGAGGGTGTCACTTCAATGAGGCAGCAATCACTCAGGGCGCTGGCCGGTTAGGGGGGTGGGCGCCCCGCCCCGCGCACCCTGCGTCCATTGTGCGTCCGCCCGGCGCCGACACAGGCGACCTCGGTGTCAACACCGGAAATATGCTAATAGGATCGGCGCCCGGCGGAAGCATTCATCAGCCGCGATGGCCGCCGACAACTGTCAATCCGCATTTCACAATTACGCGACATATCCCGGCCCCGACCACCACGCGGCCTGCTCTGGGTCCTGCTGCACGGGAGCAGCGCCCACAACTCCCATGTCACCCTCCCCCTCCTCACTGCCCGCCCTCCTGCCCTCCTGTCCTGCCCGCCTAACCACCGTGCCGTCATCGTCTCCCATCCACTCGTCCTGCCCCACCCCGTCCTGCCCCACCCCGTCCTGCCCCACCCCGACCTGCCCCACCCCGTCCTGCCCCACCCCGTCCTGCCCCACCCCGTCCTGCCCCACCCCATCCTGCCCCACCCCGACCTGCCCCACCCCGTCCTGCCCCACCCCGTCCTGCCCCACCCCGTCCTGCCCCACCCCGTCCTGCCCCACCCCGTCCTGCCCCACCCCGTCCTGCCCCACCCCGTCCTGCCCCACCCCGTCCTGCCCCACCCCGTCCTGCCCCACCCCGACCTGCCCCATCCCGTCCTGCCCCACCCCGTCCTGCCCCACCCCGTCCTGCCCCATCCCGTCACAGTTACCCCTCTACCCTCCTTCTGCCTTACAGACTCATACCAGGACATGCTGCCACGCTCCCTACTCATATAGGTCCTGCAACTCTGCCTTCTCCATCCTACAGCTTCCCTATACACTAGCACCCTAAACCCGTCCTTGCTGCCACACCACTCTACCTGCCCCATCCCTTCTGCCGTGACCCCTTGTCCTAACCTACCCACCCCGCCCTGATCTAATCCCATTGACTTTAATCGTTCACGGCGCGTTTGGACGCTGACCTAAGCAAGGCGCATGCGCAGTAGCAACCGGAAGTGATGTCGGCGTCTGTACCAATTCCCTCAAAATGGCGGCGAGCGATGCCGATTCCGGAAACCGGAAACGGGCGTGCGTCGGCAGGTGTGGTGGTGTAGGTCCGGAGGCGACAGAAGGACTGGTGGTCTTCACTCCAGGAGGTGACGGACTCTCACCTTGAATTAGACCTAAAAGCTGTCTGACTCCCTGGACTTTGGTATCAGCCCAGTCTTGTACCAGACAGGAAGCAAAGGGTACTCCACCTCCGGGGAGGGAAGCTGGCACTAGGTCTGTAAGGCATAATAAGTGTTACTTAATGTTGGTTATATAACTAAGTAACTGAGGTGTCCTGAATGGTAAAAGGGTAAGAGGTATGTCGAATTTATGTATCAAAATGTTTGTGAATATATATACATGTACACAGTTTCCAAGGAGCAGTATATACAATGTATTGTAATCAGAAGAAAAATAGCAACAGTAAACAGTATTCACCACGGTACACATGTGCCGTGACAGTGACAGTGGGTTAGGGCTAAAGAAGAAACGGACAGAAGTTGACAGGTGTCTGAGACAGACCTGACTGACCAACTCCCACTGCCCACTTTGGCAGGGAGGTCACAAGTCACTCCTACTTCCACTCAGTTGGGTAATCCGCCCCGTTATAAGCCACACTTTTCAAAAGCTTTCCTTCCCCATCTAAAAACCAGAAAGACAGTCCAGGGTAAAGGGCACATGCGTGTCTCGTGGAGTGTCAGCCTTGGGGTGAACTCTGAGGAAAGACAAAAACTCTCAGGTGACGTTAGGGCGGAGAGAGATGGGGGAGGGGGCGGGTGGTGGACAGGGTGAAGGGTTGACGGGCATCCAGCGACGGTCGGTCGGGCGCGGGGTCGGTATGGGGCGGCGCTGGGACAAAAAAGGAGCACGTTAAGAAAGAAGAGGGATTATTGCGGGTAGGGAACGGCGAATGGCAGGATTGCAGGCTGTATAGTGGTGATTAGGCCTGAGATAATCTCTCTAATGTCCACTTCAAAGCTCAACCCGCCCCACCTCGCCCTCCCTGCGCCCCTTACCTAAATGGCGCGGCCTGCTCCCCAGCCTTTCATGTCCCCAGCACACGTCAATCTCGTCGTTTGTTTTTGTCCTCCCTCCAACCCCTGTCACCTTCCGCTGTTTGGACTTGCAGCGTTTCCTCCTCGGTTGGCGTGGCGGGCGGCTTCTTAGCGCCGCTATGCCTCCTTGGGCGGGATGTGTTTTTAGGGAGCATGTTTTGTGGTGGGGCTGGTGTTGTGCATGCAACAGGCGACAAGGCCGGCAGCAAGGTGACTACCAGGGTCCTACTGGAGGAGGAGGACCTGGACAGGCCTGGGTATAAAGAAGGGACTAGGTGTGGATGTGTATTCATGGAGGTGATGCTTAATGGGTATGGGAAAAGCAACGGGTGCGGACTGGACAGCTGGATTAGGCCTATATATATATAATTCATGGAGCCAATGTAAAAACATAATTTGATTCCCCAAGTATAGCATTGCCACACATGGTTGTTGATATAAATAGACCATTCCGATATCCCTTGACATTGTCGTCATTAAGATAGGGGCACCTCTCTCTACAGAGGCAACACCAATATCTTGTCAACTGCATGCATATGGACTATGCGTACTACAATATCTCTGTACATGCAGAAAAGTCATGTAGAGATTGCTTAATGTATTGATCTTTATTAAACAACTTTCAAAATTAACGCTGTACAGTGTTCCAAGTGTTGATCTATATAGCACTAGCTGGGGGTGTTGTTGTATATCCATGTGCTGGAGGAGGTAGCTGGAGGACACTGACCACCCAGCTACAGGCTGAGGGGTCGTGACTGCCGCTCCCTTTGGTGGCCGCAGACACAGATGAAGGTGGGTAAAGATTGCGACCCTTGCTGCTTGATTTCTCCTGGGTTCTGAAGCGGCCAGCACACGGACCGAACTACGCCCATGTGCCTCCGCAGGCGTGTTTGTATGAGTACATAGACCCGTATGAATATAATTCCAGCCAGGAATCTCTCATATTGTCTCACAGTGTGAGATATTGAGAGACAAGGGGAATGTAATAAATTTAGTTTAATACAGTTTAAGCAATAGATTACAGACTTAGAACAGAAAGCATGTCATTGCAGAGTAATCACCAACTCATATACTACTCTGTATACACGTCACCGGTCTCTAATTGATTGTACCATATGTAACTTTTGTTTTTACCCCACACAGGCATAGATAGACAAATACAAAGGCCATGCCTTTATTATCATAAAAGGATGCATTGTATTTGATAGATATGTCAAAGCTTATTATTCGGAACGTGAATTGAAAGATGTACCGGTAACTGCTTTCCAACACAAGTCGCTGTGTATACACAAGACCCTGTGGGGGAGATTGACAGACCAAGAAGATTTCCCATCAGACATGCACACAGGAAGGTAGTGGGTTGGAGGTGGGAGTGGAAAGAGGACAGGGTGTGAAGGGGTCATGGTAGAGTGATAGTTGAAGAGGATTAGTATCAGATGAGGCATAGAATCCCGGGCATAGAATTAAGGAGTATTTCAATAAGACTGTTCTCTCAGGAAACGAGAGACGTGCAGGTTTCAGAAATGCATTACTTTGGATTAAGCATACTATGTTATGATTTAGGAAAGTTCAGATTGCTTGGTAAGATGATACTGCAAAGAGGTCAAGCGGCCAATGGTATAAATATGTGTTTTTTGGAAGCAAATTTACAAACCTATATCATGCCATGGGTACTAATGATGATTGGTATGGACTAAGAGGATAGTGATAAAATAGGTATCTAGGTATGCAACCAAGCTATATGGAATAAGGAATTGAGTGTATGTATAGAGTTGCCCCTGGGTAGGTCTGTGTTTAAAGAGGGCTGGTACCAGTGTGGGACCTGTGTTTTGGGAGGCAGGGACAGAGCTGGTGAGTTGGTGCGTTGGGGAGTAGGGGGGAAGAGAGGGTGGAGGGTTAGATTTATTATTGATGTTTGCCAAGTGGAGTCGCGGCCACCTTGTCCTCTGGGACGGGGGACGGGACGGACGGATGACCCGGGTTGTCCCTCAACAGGGACATAATGGTGTGAGATACAAATCGATATAAACGACCTGCCCTCTCCCGCCCCACTCGGCGGCCGAGCTGGCGGCTGGGCGGGCGGCGCTCCCTAACATATGATGGAGAGAGGGTGTGTCTTGTGTTTGGGGTCGTTGGTGGGGGTCTGGGGAGTAGGAGACTGCTGCCACCCAGAGCTCCTACTCTGGGTACTGCATTATAGAGGTACCACCCAACTGCTGTAGCGCCAGCAAGTGCCGCTTTATATATACTACTATATACAGGCCAAACGGTGCTGACCTACAGGGGTGTATTGGCTGACTGTAGTCTCTTATAATAGTGGGAGTAGAATAGCAGTGGCAGAGAAGGGAACTATAATTTTGCTGGTATCTCTGCTGGTTCTTGTAAGCTACTCTCCAACATCTATGGGGATGGTGATAGGTTGCCGGTGAGTCTTTTTGGGCTTGGGCGGTGGGTGGGTGTGCAAAATGGTTACCCCCACAGAGGATCACTTACAGATGTGTACTTAACCCCAAAGCACCTGGCCCATCCCACGGCCCTGTTACCCTTATCACCAGAAGACCACCCACCCCAGCAGCCTGCCACCTACCTGTCCATGTTCCTGTCACCACTTCTACCGTGCCTGCCAACACCTGCCAGACCTGGCCTACTGGATGTGGCCAGCTTATGAAATAACGACAATGTGGAGAGATTTGCACTGCTTATCGTTTGTAAGGGATGACAGACAATATAACGGATATGAGTACCACGCAAACAGTATTATGAGAGTTATGGGAAGGCTATGTTTCTATGAAGTTACCCAGGAGCTGGATGTCTACCCTACATTCATGTTCTTACAACTACATGTATTATTATCCACATCTGATCACTCTACCTCTACTGGCTTATACATACCCACGACTCATACAAGCCACAGTCATCCCCTCTGCTGCAGTTAACTCTATGTTTTCTCATGAGGTAGTATGCAGCATCCATCTATACATCCTCTCATAGATTTGTTACATTCATGGAGTAAAACTTTACACGAACCAACCCACTGCCACAGCCAAATTAACAAGCACTCCCACACCCAAATTCACACCCAAATCCACACCTAAACCCACAGCCAAATTCACAGCCAAACCCACCCACCCACAAACCCTGGTACTGGCATTCAAGTGGCTTCCCGGGTGGCTTCAGCACTGTTAGCGTGTGGCTTCGCTGGTTCCGGGCTGAGCCTGGGCCCCTGGGTGGGTTGGGGGTGGGGGAGGTGGCACTGGGGCTAGGGGTGGGACACTATTGGCACTTGAAACACACAAATCAAGATGAATCAGAGACATCTGCGGAATCAATCATGGCAAATTGATGATTCACGCCGCCGCCGATACACTACCCCCGCACAGATCTACCGGCCTCTGGTCGCCCTGAGGATGCAGAGGATGTGATCTCACAGGTCCTTACTCATCCTACATCCATCAGTTGTCTACTATTACTAGCCATAACCTCCCATAACCATGACTACCACCCCTACACCTCCCACCCACTCACTTAACATGTACATGTATACACACTAACATACCTGTATATCTCATCTAAATAGTTCACCTTCGCCTGTCACCTATATTGAACTGAAGCCCTTTGCCACCACTTACAATACATATGCAGGACTCACTCGCCCTACATTGACCATGTATCCTGCCATCTACCCAACATGTAGCTCTCCAGCACCTGCAGCCTAACACACACTGCTCCAGCTAAAGGCCTCACCCTAGTCCACCACATGGGCTCCCCTGACATCCATCAATTGGGCAGTAGTAGTACAGGTTTGGCGGCAGCGGGGCTGGGGTTGCAGTGGTCAGTCGGTGACTGATTCACCTCAGGCATGGCGGGTCAGTGCCCCACGTGACGTACCACGTGACGTACCGCCTCCTGTACGTCCTCCAGGGTTGATCCCAGCCACACAGTGGCCTGTATAACAGATCCCAGGACCCCCAGCCCGGGGCCTGCCCTCCCTGCCGCCTCTTTCCTCCTCCAGGGGGAGATGCGTTGGTCACAGCAGAATGACAGGAGGAGTCCCCATGCCGTGACGTGTCCCGTCACGTCCTGCTGATATAACTGGGGTACGTCATGGAGGTCTATACATAATATACCGTTATTATTTGGTATTTTACCGGATCTATATTGCAAGTCCACCCTTTCAAATGTATATAAGTGAATAGGCTACTTGAGTTATAATAATTGACACTTCTCCAAGCTGTTTATACAATAATGCCACAGAGCTGACATGATTGACGTCCGTGTAGGAGCAGGAGCAACACTGATAGGTATAAATGACGTGCTGGAGTAGTCTAAACCCTGGCTTATAAAGGTGTTGGTCGGCCAGTCATGTCTATGCCTCCAAACGGGCTCGGTGGCGGCTTGTCTAGCCTCATTGACTGTCAGTTCGCTGATCGAATGAAGTCTAAATCAGAGTGGCAAGTAACCTTTCCTCCCCTCCCACCCCAGCCCCCGCCCACCCACAAGTGCCAAGGCACATTAAGACTGCCGGTCAGAGCCGTCCCGTGTGTTCCCTCCTGGTACAACACACGCTGCAGGAAATTCCCACAGGGACAACCTCACACGTGACGTGAGACAGACAGGCGTCTTCATGACGTCAGTGACGTCACAAATGGGGTTGGGGGGGGGGGGGTGAAAGCTGTGTAAGACCACCTCAGGGTGAGCTGTTCTGTAAATTGGGAGCTGGGTAAATATGGAGATTTTTGAAGATGTAGCAATTGAATTTCAGCTAGGAATTAGTTGCAATGCAATGGCTTCCTTTATATTCCTCATGCTTAAGTCACATGTATTCCCACAGGTAGGATCTTATGGTAGCCTATTGTGTGTATGATAAATGAGATGTGACTGCCAGGTGACTTATGAAATATAGCCATGTGTGTCCAGCAGGCTGCAGATGGAGTTCTAAATATACCAGTGTGCCTGTCATGTGTGTGACAGATCTCTACCTGTTTGTATAAGTACAGTGCCTCCTGACGGCCAGGAATGTTAGACCTGTGTGCAGGTAGAGCGGCCAGGTAACAGGAGAGGCGTCAGGCGCTCAGTATTAATGACTGCAGCCCCTCCCTGACACAGTCCAGCAGCTGTCACACACAGCTCCCTGGGCGCTGCTGCACCATCCTGGTCACTGAGATGTGTCACAGCGTGTGCTTATAGCGGTACAATGGCATAACCTGTGCTACAATGTGCCCTAAGCTCTACCTTCTACGATTTAAATAAATTTTACAGTGTGTCTAAAGCCTTAAATTCTACGATTTCAATATGTTACAGTGTGTCTAAGGCTCTACCTTCTTAGCCTGTAATATGTTACAGTGTGTTTAAATGCTTACCAGCACAGTATGCATAAAGCATTTCCTGCCTGAGACCTGCCATAATGTGACTAAAGTCACACCTTATTTTACATTGTGTTGCAGTCTGCCTAAAGCTTTGTCTTATCAGATACATTTTTAACGTCGGTAGAGGCGACTAGAAGAGTGGATTCAACTATAGCCGGTTTCTTACGGGTGAAAAATCTGAAGTATACACCACGGTAAACAATTGAGAAGAAATTGGATATAAGGAATCCATGTTAAAATCTATATCATTAACTGCTGATACAGTGTGCTCTTTCTGTCACAGTACATTATCATAGGCAGTAGGCTAACGTGCGTATCCATTAGCTTCCCATGCCTTCTCTGATTCAAGGAGATTGAAGTGTTTTATAGGCCGGCAAAAAGTTCTGGTCACTGAGTGTATAGTGCAACACCCCCTGACGTGTCAGTGACGGGTGACGTATGGACGTCCTAGGGACAGCTACAGGACCGCTGCACTTGTTCACCTACACCAAGATTTATTACTCTGAACTCTTTGGTTTTTCATCTAGTAATGTAGAATTAGAAAAAGAATCTTCTTTGATTCCAAGTTGTGACTCACACTGACAAACATCTAGGATATTCATTCTCTGCGATCTAGTGCTTCTGAAAGGGATGGTGCCTTACATCTCGGGAGTGAAAATAGTTGTGTTGAAAGGCAGCACCTGTGTAATAAGAGTCGACTTTGGTTTTAGCTGAGGCTACATGACCTCAAAGAGCGACTTGAACTGAAATATATAAGAAAAGGTAGGCCTTATAACGAGACTCTACACTTTAAACAGGCACCCTCATGCATGTACTTGTACATGTGCGTGTGTAAGGTGTATAATATATTAACTTTAGCCCCTATCATAGCTCTATAACGTGTTTGACCCCACATTGGTTTAGGGAGGCGCTGATACAGATGGGTGGGAGCAGCTCATAGAGCAGCTCACATGTGGCTCTGATTGAAGCATGTAGGAGGCAGTCAGAATCAGCAGATACATCATCGTTAGAGGCTGACACCAGCCATACCCCACTTGATCCTTCTTGTTCACCGCCAATCTCTCAGTTTATATAACATCTCACCCTCTGATCTCGCACTTATACCACTGCAGTGCTCCACCCTCTATAGGCCGCCATCTTGTCCCCTCAAAGACAATCAATCAATAGTGATTTTCAGGCAGCAACTCCTCCCTTATATCGGGACTTGTCAGGGGATCAGTGAAGGAGATTAGTAACATCCTAACAGCCCGATCCTTGTTCCCTTCTCTTCCATTGCTCCTTGCCACCAAGTCGTTCCATCCGACCTGCTACACCCCTATGCACCGCACCAGTTCTCTATATACCCCTGACTGCTGAAAAACAGAAGTTATTACATGAATCCACTGCACAGATCAGCTTGGCATCCGGTTTGATATAGGTGAGGGACGTATAAATGTCACTTATGATATGTAGATAATAGCATGGGTATTATACTGGGTGGATGTTCACATGGATTCTTAGTACTCCCACGGAAACCCCTGAGGGGTGCATTGTTTGGTGTATGGGGATATACGTGTTTTCAACTTGTGATACCGAGTGTGGCAAATGTAACACCATATACCTTAACGTACCTGTAATGGTATTGAGCATATTTTGCTAGTTAGCTAAAGCAATGCAGATGGTAAAACTGTTCTAAACATACACACCCTCATGAGAAGCGAGAGATTGACTGTTTACTTTAATTGTTTGGGTTCCTGGTAGTGTGAGGGATTCATATTATGGTCTCGTTCAAATCCTGTTACAAGACTAATGACACGTCGGACGTTGGCCTTTCAGGAAATTGTATAATGTATTGCCTTCCTGGAAAGACTGTTTCAAATGTCATAATATTCAGAATACCTTTGCGATGTTTTTACCTTTATTCTATATTCTGGTAGAAAAGATGCCCACAATATAGTAGGGCTACCCTTGTATTGTGTTACATTTAGATGGGTAGTGTTATTTAGTCGCAGGGATACGTGGTCCTGGGTGACGACAGGCTGGCTTTCACATGGTGCAATTACGTATAATAAAGTTCAACTCTATAGTAATAGTACTTTATGGCTATGTAAATCTTGTAAATAGAGTCATAAGTTAGTTTTTCCCCATTGGGGCGCGCGAGGAGATTGATTATGAGAGATGGCCTGCTTTGTCTGACGTTAAGATACCGGCCCGACTCCAGCTTCCTCTACATATAGTGGCGTAACAGGCTGATTACCTCTCTTTACACACTTAACCATTTTAACTGCAAAATATCGCTTTAATGTACTTTTCCCACGGTTGTCATGATGCATGAATGCAGGCTTGGAGAGTCTACTCGCCATGCCTGGATTCAAGCATCACGTGGGCCCCGTATAGGGTTCATATACATGTACTCCCAAATAGTTGGTATGATGCTTGAATACATCACTGGCGAGTTACACCCGCGGCTGCATACAAGTATTATAGAGACACAGAGCAAAATATTGCTACAGCGACATGGACCTAGAGCAGCAGTGGTACCCCCGCTCCCTCTCCTTCCATGTGAATACAGCTGGAATATAGTGGGACAAAATGGCGGTCCACAGAGGGCAACCACTCACTTCTCAAACATATTACTAGGAGGGAACCATAGACGGCCGGTGCTTTATTGTGTCTTGAGAAGCCTGTGTTGGTGAGGGTGGGGGTAGGGTAGGGGGTTAAGGAGCTGGGAGGAGTTTGGTAAAGTGAGATGAGATGTCCACAGATACATCATGTCAGGGCTAGCATGCCAACACATGGCACACCCCCACATGTGTAACTGATCAGCACAGCACGGCGTGTGGTGGGGACGCCCCTTACCTGTAGGTGTGTAACGGGTCGGCTGCAGCTCCAGGGTGGCAGCACGCTGCAACAGGGCTACAGGGGAGGGGGGGCAATGTAGAGTCTGTAGGGACCAGGGGTGTTATATTGATGTACTATACAGGGGGCAATATGAGAAGGTGACCATGTGAAGAAGTTACTATAGACTATAGTAACTTCTTCACATGATCACCTTCTCACTATGATAGTGAATTGGAGACTTCTCTTGAATAATGAATTGGAGACTTCTCTGAGAGAAAACCTATTACAAATATAAGTCATCGACATGTCCATAAGACAAGCCTTATTACTGCTGGCCGACAAGATCACGAGAAGACGATCATAGGAAGGAGTGACACATCAATCTGATCGATGGAGACTTCTCGTGGGTGGAACGATGTTTATAGAGAAGGGAACCAACAATAAGTATAAGTCGTGCATGTTCATGAAACAAGCCGTATCACTATTATTTGACAGATATGAACCTATATCTCCCCAGACCCCTTTCATTCCCACTGGTGTTTTGTCTTCATTCATTCCCCTTTATGTCATTCTTTATCATTTTGACTTTTCCTCCTATCCCTTTTTATTCCCTCCACATTTGCTGCCGGGTGGCGGCCTGACGTTGGTCTTGAGTGGTCCAATCGTGATGAATCTGCTGGCGTCGCTTTGAAATGACGCGGCGTGATTGAAATCCACGAGCGGCGAGTATTTCATAGTTAGTGGTGTGTCTGGGTTCCTGCTGGGTTCCCGAGCTGCTCCAGGTCTGGGAGCTGCTCACCGGGGGCTGCACCGCCACACACTGAGCTGCTCCCACTAACAGGGGAGTTACTCTCACCTGCCGCCACACACTGATACAGGCCCCCAACAGCTGGTCCCTAGAACTGGTGTGGTCTCAGGGCCCTGTCGCACTAGATAGATATACACTGGGCAGCACGAGGTGGTGTGTAGGAGATAGCACACGTATTGTAAACATCGCGTATCAGCCATTGTCATTATACCTCCTTGTTACCTGTGTGTATCGGGGGAGGCGAGAGGGGGGGGGGGGGGGGTCTCATGCCAGAGATACAAGAGGTACACATTGGGTATCACTGATATAGGAGGACAATAGTCTAGACAAAAGTCGCCTCTATGTGAGTTGCATTGTTACAGTCAATTTCTAGTTCTAGGAAAATATTTGTAAAATAAAACTTTAATAAACAAAGTTAAGTGCTATATTGGATGTATATACCCTCCATGCTTATGATAAGACAGGACCAAGGCAAGTCTGTGGTGTAGAAAATCTAACCAGAGCCGCGGTCGATACCTCCTCTTTACCTGTGACCTTTACAGGGTCACCTGCACCCCACCAGCGCCTGTCGTGTCGTAAAGAATGAGATCTTTTCCCAATCAACCGTCCCTCGTGGATCACCAACACGCGGTGACACATGCATGCCATTACCTGCCCCCCCCCCACACACACACATCCACATCCACAAACCCCAGCTCCCCAAGCCTCCCCCTCCTTGTACTTTGATGTGGGAGGCCGGGGATCATTTGGTCGGCCTGGGATGGTCATAAATCACGGCCGTTGCTGACCCGAACGCTCACAAACTGTTGGTGTTTAAATCATAACGCCGGTGTAGGTGCGGTATATAGGTGTGTAGCAGCACAATGGTGCTGGGCCGTGCTGTCAGGGCTGTAGGTATATAGGGGGATAGTGGGTCATCCTGTGTAGGTGGCCATCAGGGGCTGCAGGTATATAGGGGTATAGCAGGTCATTCTGTGTAGGCTGCCATCAGGGGCTGCAGGTATATAGGGGTATAGCGGGTCGTCCTGTGTAGGTGGCCATCAGGGGCTGCTTGTATATAGGGGTATAGCAGGTCATCCTGTGTAGGCTGCCATCAGGGGCTGCAGGTATATAGGGGTATAGCGGGTCATCCTGTGTAGGCTGCCATCAGGGGCTGCAGGTATATAGGGGTATAGCGGGTCATCCTGTGTAGGCTGCCATTAGGGGCTGCAGGTATATAGGGGTATAGCGGGTCATCCTGTGTAGGCTGCCATGAGGGGCTGCAGGTATATAGGGGTATAGCGGGTCATCCTGTATAGGCTGCCATCAGGGGCTGCAGGTATATAGGGGTATAGCGGGTCATCCTGTATAGGCTGCCATCAGGGGCTGCAGGTATATAGGGGTATAGCGGGCCATTCTGTGTAGGCTGCCATCACAGTGACTGCTTACTTCAGGAATGGAGGGCTAAAAATTAATAACTAAACCTATAGACTTGGGGACACCATCATAATGCATGTATCATCATAATGCATGGATCCATGGACAGACGGATAGATTCAACAATGCTTGGGTACAGGATGACTATTACAATGCATGTGCAAGGCCCGTATATTAACTGTTTCGCAGTAGATTATTGCCTATAGATATAGACAGAATCGGTAAGAATCCTTTTTATCAAAACGGACCTTTTATTTCAAAAACTTTCACTTTTATAAATATGTTTGTAAATACGGAGAAAGGTACATGGTTTTTGCCTCCTTTATTTACGTGTTCACCCAGGTATTTGAGCAGGATGTGCATCTCGCCTGTTATACATGATTATACCTTGTCATATCATCGTGCGTGGGTCATATATCACTTTAAATCCAGGACGTTCAGGAATCCATCGAATTAAAATGTTCTTTTTCTGTTCTGGAAATGACAAAGTACCTACCAGTATAGTCATAGATGATATCTCACCTCTGTCAGATGACATATAGCCTTGCCATCATACTCTACAAAAAAAGTACCATTTTATAAAATTGTTTACATTCTCCATCTAGAAGTTGAACACTAATGTGTTTACTAAGACTTAGGTATAGCGTGAAGTGGTTTTTTTTCCGTTTTTGCACACACCGAGCAATCGATATTCATATTTATACTACCGTATACAAGTTTTACACGGCTATACATGCACTGTAGAGGCCTACATGTGAATTCTCCGAGGGTAGGATGGTATTGAAATTGTCTTAAATTAGCACCCCTGGAAGCGCTTATAATTGCCAATACGGTATTTCAGAAGCTAGAATAACAGTCATATACCCTATAGCTTGTATTTCACCGAGTGACATAACAGAAGAGAGTTACTCAGCAAAACTTACATGAGTTGCTCTAACAAAGTTCCGCCCGTCCTATCCATATATTACCAGATTGCTGTAGACAGCATGTTTTCTCTGCGCTGCCTTTGAGTTTGAATTCTGTTTCAAAAACGCTTAGACCTAGCAGAAGAACCGCCGATAAAACCCCATCAAACAGATGTAACCCTTGATAGATTACACACCCGATTTAGAGCCAGTGCAGCTCGGTGAGATCGTTGCAACTCGTAAATAATCGTATCTGAAATGAGATGTGACATAAACTGCATAACAAATAATCTGCTAGATCCGTTTGAAACCTCATTGCTTCCTTATTGCCGACTTTGACAAACGGGCTGCGTGTCTGGGCCACATTATACCTGGTTTTGCAGCAGGTAGGCTAATTTATGATAGATGGCTGCTCTATAAGAACTCCAACTGTCTCAAACTGATGGCTGCGCCGTATGACATTTCTCAAATCGTCACTGCGCAGTAGCAACCGGAAGTGCTCCCTCCCCCTATCGGCGGGTAGAGAAAACACGTTGTCAAGGTGATGAATGACCTTGACCCCCCAAGGTAGCGGATCAGTCAGATTGACAAAACGATTGATGGGTCTCCTGGGCGCTCCCCCGGCCGCCCTCTATGTATAAAACAAGCATCCCAACTGGAAAAGTTTTATGTTTTATGAGCACACTGGATCAGACATGATTCAGCTCGTATACCACTGGAATGGGTCAATCTCTGACGGCCGCCATCTTGTCCCTCCTGGGAACCACTGGTTATAGTAGCGTGACTCATCAATCACTCACAAGATTGAGGAAATTGATGTGTAGAAACAAGCCATAGAAATGAGATGCACTTTCTTTCATTTCTGTTACAATGGCAATATGAGATTCATGGCATGTTACTTTGTGTGCGTCCATTTACATCCCTATGACTGCACTCCCAGGGTACAGCGTAGCCACTTGCTCTAATCTATCAAATATTAATCCGACTTTGCATTCAGGTGAATCGGAACACCCGGCTAAATCAGCAACACGGCACTTGGTTTAGGCACTCAGTGGCACCCATTCCTATACTCAAGACATAGCGGACAAATGTTTATTGTATAAGATGAGAACCGTAGCATTTATGTACCTTTATCTTTATGAGATATCATATGGAACACATGATAAAATGTATTAGAATAGGGGTTCCGCTACCACTACTTTGTGAGTGTATCTGCACGATTTGAGGGTGATGAGATGGTCTCCAAGACCCCTAAGAAGTAAGATAGATGGCGCTACCGGTGGTCTGGGTGTCACCATGGTAACTAGGCCAGATCTATCTATGTCATCATAAAAACCTCTCAGATTTTGAGGGTTCTCTTTTCTCTGTCAGTCAACATCACTCATCCACTTCCCCTCCCCATCTCACCCCTGCCCACACAGTATAGGCTGTATAGGGTTGCAACTGGACACCCTGTGTAGGCCGCCATATTGTCCCCCATGTCGATGGCCCCACTTTCATGCAATCTCATTGGTTGATCATGGGCGCGGCCATCTTGTGGGGTTAGGGCACTCATGCATTCTGGGCATGCACACTGCAATCTTTCTTTGTACTTCTTTGACACGTATTGTCCAGTGAATTTATTGCAACTTTTACCTGTTTGCATGTGTTCCTATTACACCTACAACAATGTACAACAATGACATCTTCATCACCTTCATGATCGCCATTTGGCCTCGGGCAGGTGGGTCTGACAGCAGACAGACCTTCAGTATAGGTGCATTGTTTCTATTCCCTAATACACCGTGAATGCCACCTCACCCCCACTCCTCAAAGATGGCAGAAAACAGGTGCAGAACTAAGGGTCATGTGTAATACATTGTAGTTCCTTTCTTCGCCGCTGCTGCCCACCCTGTGGCGCTGCCGTCGATATGTTACCCCTATATAGGACGTGCTGACGTGGGGAGGAATGCAGATTTATGTACATCCTATATTAACTGGTTTGAAGTCCGGCGGCCAGGGGGCGCCAGCCGTTACAAAGATGGTGGTATGTGGGGAGCGCCATTACAGGAAACGGTAAAATAAGACGGACAGACATCTGTCAAGTTGCAACGGGTCTGGCTAAGTAGGACGTATGGCGGCGATGAAGGCGGCTGACGTTGACTGTGATTGTACTTATTGAAATTACGACGGCTGTCATTCACTGCCTTATCTGGTCTGCTGACAGCTGCGGCCAACCTCCACAACTACGGACACCCGCTCACCCTGGGAACGGGGAAGCACGGGGATTGTAAGAGTGGAAGGTGGGACGTTACATGCAGGTACATGTATATAGAGGTGGAGGTGGTATGTGAGCAGGTAGATGTATGGGTGGTTAGAGATGCCAGCTTGAAATCGAGGTACCAGATTAGTGTAGAGAAGACGGTGATGGGGGGCCAGGACGAGAGACAGATATTAAACACTTAGGCCAAAAAAAAGGTTGTTTCAGGTAACATGGCATGAAATTGTAGGGTCGGTAGGTCAGATTTCTTTTTTTTTAAACTTTTTTTTTAAACATGAAAGTACTACCCGGCCTCTCCGAAGACCCGAAAATTTACACCAAAAGGGTGGAAATAAGGATTTTTTTTTCAAAATTGCATAAAAAAACGTAGGGTCGGCCCTCTTTTGATAGGGTCGGTCGGGTGACCTGAAACAAACCTTTTTTTGTGCCTTATGAAGCAGAGATGAACGGTTCAGACAATTCCAATGACAACAAACAGCCCAGCTACACTGAACGAGCAGTTCCTATACGTGTACAACTATAGCTTGCTCCTGTACACCGTGTCGTAGGGTTTGCCAGGGCTATTCAGGCAGAGGTAGTGTAGGGAATGGGGTGTCTGCACAAGGTAGCCGATCAGCAAAAGGCATTTGAGCTTATTTGAAATGGAGATGGGCGACATAGCGGCAACAACGGCGTCATTCTGTGGCCACCAGGCGCCTTGCCCTGTCTGATGGGGAGAGGAACTCATTGTTTATTCCTTTAAATAATAGTATTACGTCTAAGATCGACTTGTATACTTTAGGTCTTCTCTGATGTGTCAAGCCCACAGTATGTGTTGCTTATTACACTATGGGGACATACATGGAATTCTAGTAACCTGGAATTACAGAGTGTCCCCCTGTAGGGCACTGATGGTGATGTTGGCATAGATAGAAACATTCCATGTGCTCCATATCATGTCAACCCCCCCCCCCCTACATCACCCATGCATTCCAACAGCCATGTACCCCCCCCCCTCCTGCAGCATGTACTCCCACCAGCCATGCACCCTCCGGCTTAGATAATAGATGCTCCCCAACAAACATAAAGCAGGAAACGACTTGCTTGTTCCTCCGACTCTTAATTAGACCATTTGTATTCCGCTGTGATCAAACATTAAAATAAAAGATGGCCCTGCTCCATATTATAATCGCCTAATGGCTGCAAAAATAACTTTAATGGTTCATTTGATTAAAGAGGCTAGTATGCAGGCAATTCGGAGCGAAGTTTGAGGAGCCGGCATGAGCAGCTATTTACGAGCTCTGTGGGCTCCCTGTGGGTAGTTCGCCTTAATTGAAGACTGGTTCTTCAGGCTGTAATGGTTTTCTAAACAGATTGATATTTAACTAGGAAAAGATCTGATATCTATCGTAGCTACTCCCTGACTGGCAAGTGTGCTTCGATCTGGAACTCTCAATACAGATGACAAAATTAAGTCCTCAATATAGAGTAGCAGTGGTAAAGATAGAATACATACTGTAAGCAACCTAATATTGTTATACCATGCTGGTTCCACGTAGACCTATGCCCCATATGTATATCAAATGAACCAGGCAATATATCTAGTGCAAAAGATGGCAGCATTCATACCTTGATCAGTTTCAGTGATATAAGTAGTCAAATCCATGATGTTCCCCATATGACTCTTTTCGAATTTTCACATTTAATACATCCTACTCATTCCATTGCTGAAATGATAGGGATTACAGCTCTGACCGAGTACACGATCTTGGCCTTGGAAACCAGCAGGAGGTAAAAAAGACATTGATTCTTCATTTCATTGGGTAAATAATTGATTTTTTTTTCATTCATCGATAAAAGGTGAAAATCAAGTGGTACTTTGTGCCAGTCGCCATCCTTTCAGGGGGCCGCAGTCATCATGGAAAATGGGACGCTGAGGATGAGTAGACCACGCCTCTTTCTGACTCTTACCGGAAGTTACCCCCTCTAGCGGCGACCACCGCAAAGCAGACGACAATTCACTCAAATTGGGCTCCACCCACTCTTCTTTATTCATTGATCCCCAATCAAGGCCAATTCAATAACATCAGATTTTCTGGATTTCTGACTGAGCATGACCGAGTATGAGTTGGAGTTTTTCCCGTTGAATTTCGAGTGGATTGTGCTTAAAACGTCAGGCCGTTTCAGAATGCATGTGACATAAACGGGTGGCTTTTTCAGTGGGTTGGTTTTTGTTTGGGAGCCACAACAGTCCCTCATTTTCGCTGACCGCTTTTCAAGTTGTTGACGAGATGTGTGGTTTGAGATCATTTCGTGTGAAGGCTTTTCGTTTTGCGTCCTAATTGGTGCGGAAAAAGCCACAAACACTGGTCCATGCATATGCTGAGAACTATTGACTTTGCTGCATTATGGTCGGTTTTCCAAATTAAATGGATGTCAGGATGGGTCGTTTTGTATAAAATAATGAAACCAAGTGGACAAACGTGTACTGACACATTAAGTATCTTAATCCATTCACTTTCCCTTTGAATATTTAGCTGTGTTGATAGAGGCTCCACACAAATACGTTTTTGTAATTTACATTCATGCATGTACAATGCAGCTACCCCTTTTGTAGCAGAGTTCTAAAACAGGTATCACTTTACATCGACCACTCATATATCATCCCAATTACCCATACACATATATACACACAGCCCCTGCATCACCCAGTCTTACCTTGACGCTGCCATCGTTTCCTGCCTCATGAACCACCCCCTTTGTTGACACAAGAGCGTCTCTAATTTCTCCAGCACCTCTCACAGGAACCGGAAGTGCACATGGCGGGTAGACAAAGCGGCGCGGTTGTCGGACACGACGCGCAGCGCGGGCGGGCGGCGCACAATTAGGTTTGTGTGTGTCGCGCGGCGGGCGGGGCCGACAGGCGCGACAGGTGCCAAATCAAGACGGATCCCGGCCAGGTGAGGCGGCAGGGAGGAGGAGGCAGGGGGAGGGGTGGGAGGCAGGGGAGGAGGAGGGGTGGGAGGTAGCATGGTAGGCATCCCACAGGGACATAGCAACCGTAAGGCTGTTTGTTGATGCACACAGTATATTATGTAGTGAAGGTGATGTCTTCATGTATACCGGTATATGTATACATGTACACTACCCAACCGTCACTGCCCTTTTGAATGAATCCGTGTGGTAGTTCAACTCGGCTATGGCCATGCATAAGAGGAGGGGTGACCTCCAGGGTATGAGCTTAGCACTCGGATAAATGTTGGGTTTGTATATGATATCAGCATGACTTTAAAAAAAACTAAGCCTCCGATGGCTGAACCACATGAATGATAACGCCACATATTATTTACAACTTAAATGCTTTTCCTTAAGTACAGCACATCCCCACATGTAAAAGGGGGGCAAATCCCCCTTCCCCTCCACCCACCAAACAGCCACCCGTGTGCATGTGCGTGTGCGTGAAGCGGACACGTCGGTATAAAGACGGATGGCGTCACTCAACAATTACTGAAATGTCATCACGTGGTTTTACCTCCAAAACCATCCATCAGTTGCCGTCACTGGCGGCTAGGGAGACGCGCCAGGAACGCGCCCATCCACTCTCCAAGCACAGATTGGATCATCAGATGGGGGAGGGGGTAAAAAAGAAAGTGAAAAGTCCCATTGCAATCAGGGTATCTCTCAAAAGTTGAGACTCAGTACAGATGGCAGAGGCTTTCTGTGGGTCTTGATCTCGTGCCCCGGCCCTGGTGCATGATGCTGGTATATATACACACAGAAGTGAAAAAGAAAACGTTTCAAAATGCTGGTCAAGCTCCTGAACGTGATAAAATATATAAGCGATGGGTGTTGAGGAGCAGAACCCAGGACCTTCTCACCTGACAGAGATGGGCGCGGCTCAGGCTGTTCACAGACATGCTGAGTACACTCCTCATCCGACTCTACAAGAAGCCACACTCGTCTTTGAAACCGTCTCACTGAGGGAAATGCTCCAGCAGCCAATCATTTAATCAGGCATCGAAAAAACGATACCGAAAGACCAAAAGGGCAACCATTAAAGCCTCTTATGAGCAAAAGATCAAAAGTTACAGACGCGGCTTTTTTTTATACACGGCCCATTAAATGTTGTCTTGCACCTTTTTCCCTTGGCGTGTTCAAATTAGCAGTCATTGGAAAGAGGAATCCCAGTAAGAGGGCAAGGATCGCATTCACTCCGATCTTTGCAAGACTATATGGATAAGGAGTCTCGAGTAACCGGCGGTAACTGATCGTCCCCATGACTCCGCCATCTTGTCCCCTCTAAGACAACATGACAGATTTCTCTCCGCAGAATATCAAGATATCGGCACATTTATCTACATGTGTAGTTGCTATATTATACCAGGCACCCATGTATGTATAGTTCCCTTCTCTGTCACTGCTACTGACAGCATGGCGCTGGCTGTACTTAAATCCCTATAACGGCCACTATCTCTGCCCTCACGTTTAGTGAGGCGCCTTAGACCCTGGAGGACCGACGGGTGCCAGATTACCAGATGAGCCGGGGACGCAGGGGCAGCCCTGACTTTTGAATGTCAAGGTCATCTCTATGGCAGCAGCCGATTGACAGTGGCCCGCGCTGGAGATTGACAGATGTCGGAGATAGGTGGCGCTGCGGTGCTGCTGCAGTGAAAGGCGAGCCCGGAGGGGGCAGGCTGAGAAGGGCGGAGACGTAGGCGTCGGGGGTCGGAACGCTCGGTCGTCGACGGACGCCAGCATCGACGGACGCCGGATGAATCGCCATCATGGGTTGGCGCGGCAAAGGCTGGCAATCACCGTGGGGGGTGAGGGAGGGGAAGGGGCAGGCAGGGACCGGTCAGTGATTGATGGCCGCTTGAACTCCAGGGGAGCAGGCCGTATTGGCATTGTTTGATAGTCAATTTGGACGCCGTCGGCCGTCGCTCTACCTTTTGAGGAATTCGCTGCTGAAACTCAATTTGAGGCGGGGCGGGCCTGCGCGGGGTAGAGCGGCGCGGGGCTAACGGGCCGGCGAATTTATCGCTTCAACGCGGTGTACCTGGATCGATCAGATTGCCGGGAGAAGGGGACGCGGGACGAGAATCACGATCAGATCCCGCCGCCATAAATCGGCCTGAAAAAGCGGAAACTGCGGAGCGGGTGTCGGCAGAGGGCCAGTATAGGGGGTAGGGGTGTACAGCAGAGGAGCCGGGTAACGATAAAGTCATGGCAGAGTTATGACGTCATTCCATCTGTGTCGCTATCGCTGATTGGCCGGTCGACTTGTAATGTCCTATTTCACAGCTGGGCGCGGCTGCCGCGATCACTCTGAAAAATCGCGTGAAATTGAACTGCCACGTGACACGGTGCGAGAGGCGGCGAGAACAGGCGCCATGTTTATTGTCACCGTGTATCGCCGGATGCGACGCTATCCCCATTGTGCAATCTCACGAGATGCGACTTGGTGCGGCGAGAGGTCAGTGTCAGTCAACGCAGACGCTTAATCTCGTGACATCTCGTGAATCCTCGCGACGCTCTGCTTGACCCTTGGTGGCCGGAGTCGGCGGGAGAAGGAGGCTTCCGGTTTCCGGCCTATCGCTAACAACACCAATAACGGAGAGTGGAATAGGGGGATTCCATTCCTAAATAAAACGAGCTAATCATGGGTATCGCTTTCCGGGGTGCCGCCCCACCCTTACTCCCACACCAACCCTCCTGCCCCGGCCCCCTATAGATGGCCACCCTCCCATAGCCGGGGGCGGTGATCGGCTGACGACGATGGTGCAGGCAGGGGTCTGGCAGGAAGGCAGTGAGATTGCATGGCGCGGTCTGCGCAGGCGCGAAGGGCCGCGGGGCTTAGCACATCCGTTATCATGGCGCGCGGCGTTTGATGGTCGCTTGTTTTAATCAATATTGACCCTGATCAAAAGTTGTAATGATGACGGAAATATACCGCGCATGGCCGCCCGGAAACGTCGTGGAGGTCAGCCGAGGGGGGGGGGGGGGGAGGGAGATCAGCCGGGTGGAGGGGAGGCGAGGGAGAGAGGGCAGTAATGCGTACTACCCCCGTGGAAGCTGGTATGCGTGCGTGGATGTATGCATACATGAGTGGGGAATGGGCAGCGCATTGGGGGTGGTGTGAAAGGCATTGTGCAAACTCGTTCTAGGATGGCTTCATCGGGGTTTGGGCGGCGATTAGAGCTGGATACTAGTAATACTAGTACACACAGGAATGCAACTAAATGCACTTCAGTGTCATGGTTGCTACAGCAACGGCAAGGGACGAAACTAGTTCTGACTTGGTATATATGTGCGCACTGCTTGCTAGAGTAAGGCTGCTATAGAGAATATCACTCTACCCCTATATAATTGACTGCTCCACTGAGACCCTGCTGCGACTACGCAATAAAGTCAATGTGACAGGGGACAAGATGGCGCCTGTGTATACACAAGACGAGCCGTTAGAGTGCTATAAGCGTCAGTAACGAGGCTAGAGCTGATCAGCCCCCCTCGCTACCCCGGCCGCATGAAGACGCTACCACCCCCAAAGAAACTATATTGATGGTGGAGTCGGCCGCCGCCTCTAACGTACACGTCTTTTAGATTAGTCAATTGGCGAAGATCAATGGTCGTTATCAGTCCCAGAGCGCCGTTTTGCATGAGAAACGATCTTTATTGTTTTCCGTCTCGAGGAAAATGGGAAATTATTTAACAAGATGTTTATATGGTACTTCTTGATTCACTGCCGGCGGCGGGAAAAACCTCCTCAGCCGGGGGATGATAACTTGGCCGTGATGGCGCCGCTTTTTCATGATTTATCTGACGCGACTTCATATTTTCCGCGGTGATTTATCCGAAATGGGGGGAATATTTTTCTATTTGGTATGCAATACATCACGTGCATAATGTTGGCGCAGTTTAGAAGCGGTCTAATTAGCATCAAGATGACATTGAGGTTGGTGAGATTGATGCCACCGCCAGCTTCATTTGAAGTTCGCCATTTGTACGGATATGTTTTGCGCTATTAGTTAGCGGTAACGTATCGCGTCCGCAACGGGAACTGCGGGCACGTCAGAAAAGAAGGGCCTTTTTTCGTGCGGCAATATTACAAAGATTCCCCGGGAAGTTGAGTCCTGAGTTACTACCCTTTAGATTGTCTCCCGAGATGAGAAGATACAGATTACGCCACTTGTTTTATGGGCATTATCAAAACGACTATAATTCAGTTACATCACCCCCTTAGATCGGACTAAAGAATGGAACCCTCTAAATTGAAAATTTCTCGTTTTTCCTCCAGTATGGGCATTGATTCTACTTTGCCTTAGACGGAGCAGTCACATAGTTGATTTTGACTTTTCATTGTTAACTCAAGGCGTAGAATCCATCTAGTAACTCTATACATCTTGACTTTTATGGGAGCTGCCTTCCTCCATAACTCATGACGGGAGACAGAGAAATGCCGCCGTTTAAAAAGAAATGCTAACTAGGAATTTGTGCATGGCGGAACTGAGCAGGGCCTCTAGTTAATCTCATATAATGGTGACTATATTCTTAATCCTTTTTATTCGCAATATAGAAGGACCTCACTTTTTAAAATAGTATATCATTTCTATAATTCCTTTTATAATAGTGAGGTCTCATTTACCCTTGGTGAACATGTACCACGTCCATTCTTTTTGACAAGGGAAGCCCTGCATGCACGCGTGCGCACTATCGATGTTCGCTGTTGATATCGCACCACAACTCCATTAGTATTCGGATATGTGTCTTGTTTTTTACCACTTAGCATTTTAAAGTGATCAGTTCCATGAAGGACTCGTATATACATTGAAGCTCTATTACACCCGATGCCACTGTCAGTTACATAGAGAGATTTCACTTTTTTTTGCTTATTTCATAGGATGTGTTTCCCACCCCCCCCCCCTTTTTGTTGTTGTTCACAGAATCCCCCCCTCCCCCCCCCCCCCCCACAGAAATTCAGATAATATAAGACCTGTCTTCCTAATCTGTCCAATACATGAATATATTTGTGTATGTTCCTCTATGTATGTTCCATTGTATAGTATATACAGCTCCAATACAACATGTAACGTGTATAACATGGGGGAATCTAGAAATGTGAAGCGAGGGGGGTCCAATAGCTACCAAAGTCACATGTCACAACTATTGTGTAACACATATACCATCTAACACATATACTATTGTGTAACACATATACCAATTGTCACTATATGTAAGGCACAATTTACTCCCATAGCAACAGGTATATCCATAATAGTCATCCATGTGTATTAGAGCGTAGTGTACATCCATGCAGGTCGCCCCTGTATTGGGCCCATTTTGGGACAGGAGGATGAGGAGGAGGTTATTAAGTCGTTATTGGGCCTCCTCAGAGGTGAACAAGAAGCAGGTTGGGCAGGAAATGGTTTTCTTGGTAATGAGTTTAATCCTGTGCGGATTCAGCGTAGCCGCCTCGTGATGCTTAATCAATGATCCAACAGGCATCAGCCCAATGGAGGAGGAGAGTACAAGAGGGGGTGGGTGGGAGGGGGTAGCAGGGGAGGGGGCGCAGAGCGTCGTCCCGGGAGGATCCAACCCTCCTGGAGCGGCGGTGTGGGAGAAATGAGTGGCCATGGTGCTCTGAGTATCCATGGACATAGTTTAACCATTAAGGATATAGTTGCCACTCAGTCATATAGAGCCCGGATTTAGAGTAAATGTAAATGCTCTAAGTAGGTTTATTTTCTGCAGTATGGAAAATACATGTACATGGGCATATTGAGTGTATGGCTATATATGTGTATACACACGAAAGGAATTGCTTATGTTACAGTTTGGTGTAATATAGTTGATGTATGAGGGCACTCAAATCAAAATGGATTCAAAACGTCACTCCCGTCATGCAAACCTCTGTGCACTCAACATGTTGGTTACCCAGTCCAACTACACCGCGTATATACCGGGCCACAGCAAGGGGGAACTGGCAGTGGCCCTTAAAAACACAAAGGGAGAGATGTTTTATGTCTATTAATTGGGTCTATCTGCCTTGCATGGTGTGGGGACAAATCGGGGCGCGGTGTGTGATTGTGCTTTTTACGGGATATTGGTTTAATCTAGTACACAGTTGAGTTGTAACTTATAGCAGCGTGTGTGGGACCCGACACCCTCTCCATCCCCCCATGGCATACGCTGCTACATCCTGATGGTATCTGCTAACCATGTAAAGACTGATGCATGTTGCCTCAAGAAGACAGATGCATGTTGCCTCAAGATGACTGATGCATGTTGCCTCAAGGAGACTGATGCATGTTGTCTCAAGAACCATGTTCAATTGTCGTCATGATGTACCAATCAATGCAGCGCTGGTGAGTAAGTCGCCGACACTGCATGCTTTGGTGCATCATGCCGACGTTTAGTTGCTTTCAAAATAAAGAGAAATTTTAAATACCCCGGTACCTATGATCTCCTTATCTACCTCCAATATGCATGCATGCTATCGGAAACACGCTTATTACTTGTTCGGCCTTTGTTCCCGAACGCGTCGACCCCCGAGGCCTTCCCCATACAGTCATGGCAAAACACAGCGGGCCTTATCGCTTTGCATCACCTACATATCTGGATCCTCCCCTCGTTAGGTTCCCACTAATCACAGCCATAATTACATAGGCCATGGTCAGTAAGTAGTAACTTAAGGGGAAAAAGAGGCAAAAGCGCGGGAAACTTGCAGGCGCGGCGAGCAGACGACATTCAGTCGGATCGCTATCGGAGACAAATTTGGCGGGAAGGGAGCTTTATGTTCAACAGTCTGTTTCTGGGGCGTCCACCGGCAAGCCCTGCAGCCTGGAATAAGCTATAAACAAGAGTCAGTGATGGCAATTATGTATGCCGTTAGTAAGCTTAATGCGCCGCACCCTTGACGTACGGCCTGGATAAGTAGTGCCGAGTCAACTTGTGACAAGCTCCGTTTTGATTTAGGGCCGGCGCCGACTTTGTTCGCGTTGAAGACTGTCAGATATAATACGTTGATTAGCGCTGATGTACGGCGCGCGCCGACGCCTGCCGCCCGCACGGCAGATGACGCCGACGACGTAAATCGTATGTCGTCTATGCCCACCGCCGACGCTGGGGTCAAGGTCGCAGAATCGACGATGGCTGGTGGGTGGTGGGCTGGTGGTTTGTAAGACGCACACCAGGCGGTGTGAGTGTCAGGTGGTGCGGGGTATGCAGGGGTGTATATGGGGGGGGGGGGGGGGTGATTCTATACTGAATGGGTAGATTGGCCTATATCTCCATCAGTTTGTATATCCATGTCATCGTTATCACTTTATCCATCCATCTATAAATCCTCAATCTCTCCAATCATATAACTAACTATCAATCCACGCATATACACGCCTCTTGGAGCCACTCCCATCTACCACTTGATTCCCCCCACCCTCTCTCACTCCGGACATGCTACATGAATATAAGGTACTAGTATGCAAGATGTAAGATATTGCATTTATGTAAAAGACAGTTCCCTGCGTCATGGTTATAGTCATACTATGTGTGCTCCTGTTTCCTATCTCAACCACACTAAAATCATATAAAGTATCACGTGCACATCTACATAAATGCCATGAGGTAGCGTTCACAGATGGCGTCACCGACAAGGGTGGAGGAGTAAACATTTCACCAAGTCAGCGACGCCATTTGTGAAAGTTCCCAAGGGCAGATGATCGGGCGAGACGCCATCACACAGCCACACAGCAGGACCAACTACAGGGGTGTGCATTGTACACAAAGACCTGTTCCCTTTGTGGAAACATCCTACTTTTTTTTCTCTAAGTGGACACATAAACGTCCATTGTGTTCCTGTAATGTTCATTCGTCACCTCGTTGGTTCTTTATGACTTCCATCTGTCGGCTCCCCGTAGAATACCTCAGTGATGTAAGGTCCATACAGGCGTGTAGCCTAAGAGCTTGCTGTTCCTTCGCTGAGGAGTTTTTGGGTGATCTAAGACAGAGCCAGTGTGTTTCAACCCAATTTATGATCATGTATAGTTGGTGTCATTGTGCCTTTTGGGCACTTCTTCTGAGTGGTCTGCATCCGGTAGTGTTATATCAAGAGGTAAAAAAGGTGCGATAAATCCCTCAGCACACACAGGCATGTATAACTGTAGACTCCTGCCCAAATGGTGGAGAACCTTCTGCACACATTCACCAAGAGTGACAGGTGTATGGTTGTCTCAAAGTCACAAATAAATGCTCACTTTCTGCCTCTGCTTCCGCCTGCCCCCCCCCCCCCCCCACTTGCCATCTGTCTGTTATAAATATACACAGAGACATACTTATAACTTCCTTGGTTTATCCATTTCAATGGAGAGAGGAGGGGGTAGCTCTGTCTATTTCAAATTGGAGATGTGATATTCACTTCAAGGAACACTACGTAATAATGCATTTATATGCAATATAGAAAGTTACTGTTATTGAGAGGTCCTCATTATAACAAATATGAACTAAGTTCCCTGAGATGTGTCATGCTAGGTAGTGATACTATTTCAGATACCTGTCATGATACAGTGGTGTCTTGGTGTTGTATCAGGTGTAACCATCTATGGGCAGGTAACTGGCGACAACCATCTTGTCCCCTACAAGCCACCACTGCTGGTTGCAGCCTATAGCTCCAGTCACTTTGCTTTGAGTGAACACCTGTGGCAGAACATTATGAGATGCAGAATACATTTTTCCTTTTTTTTTGTCACTAGCACTGTCAATACGGCGCTGGTTATATAGTGAAGCTTGTACACTCCTGTAGTTGGTGAGGGTGTGGTGATGTGGTTCTGGCTGGTGCAGGTATGCGGCCTCCTGGACGTGTTACGTGTCCACGTCCCTCCCCTGCTGCACACCTTGATTTATGTCTCCTTTATGGGTGGGGGAAGTGAATACTGACGGATAACATGAGGGTAGGGTCTAAGCAGCTACTAAACCCCTCTCCAAGCACGTAACACACACACACAAACAAAGTGTCTCTGCTCCTCAGTTGTATTCCCCCTGTATGCCCCGCATTATCACAGGTACCTTTCCCTCGTGTTGCTCTGCCCAAACATATTTTGAAATTCCCTTTGTAAAGGAGTGGAGGAGGGATGCAACCTTTATATAAATTCCCTCGGAGAAATTCATTCTTCCCCCATGTGATTTACGTATTAGAACTTCATGATTATGACCTATAGAAGATTTACTTATATACTGAGATATCATATTTGTAATTGGCAGTTTGTGTGTAATCTGAACCTGATGGACCCCACACACCAGGTGTATACTTCAGAGACCGACTCACCTGGCCACAATCATGTCACAACCACCCCACAGCTCTAAATCACAATTTCCATGAAATGCCATGGTCTTTTTATTGTTGTTTCTCTGTCAGATCTATCATTGTGTATAACCCACTCCCTGTCTGTCCACTTGACCTTTACTATACAGTGTTCTAACTTTGTAAGTACACACGGTTATCCCCAGCTTCATTGTCGATACTTCTGATCTATTAACATACAGCTGCCGGCCTTGTTCGATGTTCAACATACTGCCTGTGGTTCTGATATCCCTCTTGCAATGTTCTGAACTGAATTACGTCTTACCTTCGCTTACATTGTCTCAACTATAAAGCCGATGTATAACATGTCCATACACAATGTACTGTTGCACACTTGGGACCACTATTGTTTCCTCACTCAAATACCAATATATTAGATCTTCTATATATTCATATGTTCACTCTGAGAGTCTTATCGCACTCAACTATTCCCAAAATGTGTTGAAGTTTCTGCAAAGATATTCAATTCTGCTAAGAAGTCACATTACCATCACCATCATCATCCACAACTCCTGAAATGAACCTCATTAGCAACGTTACTTAGGGGCCTTCTACAAAAACCTATGCTAAGAAAACTGCTAATTGACATTAAAGGTGGAATAAAAACCCTCAAAAGGCGGCAGCAGTAGGGATGCACGTGGGGATTAGAATGCAAGAAGAGGCATACGTGTCATTAGGCCGGATTATTTCTTGATTAAGATGGAGATCAAAATGCAGATTAGTACTCAGATTACAATACAGATGTCCCTGTGCTAAGCACCCTGTGTCTTTTTCACCTAATCCCTTAGTGGTCCTATGATGATGTTCTTAGCCCTTTAATGACGACATACTTCTTTAATGCACCTAGATGCCCTTTGTCGTCATGATGCACGACTACAACCCTAGTGAGTCTACTGGCCAGGGCTACATTCATGTTTCATTGCGACCCTTTAGGAGTGTATCAATCACGTATGACCGGCATTAATACTTGAATTAAAGTCCCTGAATCGTCATAATGATAAGAAGCATATCTAATTCATATGAGCAGTGTTCGGCCCTTAAATGGTTAGTGGTCCTCTGATGATATTCTTGGTGTAGACTTGATGCACTCAGGATTTTTTTAACCCCCCCCCCAACCGGACCACCCAAGGGAACTCACAGTTTTTGTTCTACGGCGAGGACATTAACTCAAATCCAAACCTGCTATGATATGAAGTAAATGGATTCTTTTACATAAAAAGCTACGACTTGGTCACAGAGATCACTAGAAGTTGCCTGCTGGCTTATCCTTAAGCCGAGCTGCTGCTTTAAAGGGGGTGGGAGGATGGGGAGGAGGTATCGTGAGTGCCTCTCTGATGTGCCATTTTTGATGAGTCATCATCTGCATTAATGACATCCTAACACATGCAGCATGGTAGATAATTACATACTCAATAGACTTCCTTCATTCTGTGAACATTTCAATCCACAAGACATCTTACAGATGAGATGTGTTGGTACAGATGCAAATATATATGCGTATTTACAGACTAGCCTAATACAACCAAGAAGGGTGTACCTATCATGAACATTATGAAATAATTATTCAAAACTGTATAATCCAAGTAGACTGAATGGTGAACTTAATGTGTAGAATTCTTTACAAGTGCTATATAGCCATTTCGACCTAAGTGATTTGGATGATGACAGTTCCTGCTGCATCAGGCGCTTGTTTTTGTAACACAGACCCACCTGCACGCCCACACCAGCTTCATGATAATACAGCACAACTCTCCTCCTGCACCCCACCCTGACAACCCACCCCACCCTGCCCCCAGGGTGCCTCTAAGTATTGTTACCAGGCCGGCTCTAGCCTCCCTCGGTCCGCCCAGCCCCCGGGTCCCCCTGGGCTGCATGCCTGTGCCTGTCACATTAGTTTTCTGGTTTGATGACTCTGATTGACAGCTATGAAATATTGTTACTGTTCGTGTAACATAATCGTGGCTGCGTCCCTGACAGTGGGCCGCCTGCCTCCCCTCATCAGGCAGCGGACCGGGGCCTGTCACTCCCGACTTGTGTCAACCTGCCCGCCCTGCCTCCTGCCGCTGCTGCACTCTATAGGGCCTGCTCAACACCGCCTGGAGCTGCTCTGAGCAGGTCTGAGCAGCTCGCGGTGCTAAACAGGGCCCCGGTGGGGGCAGCCTTCTGGGTCATGATCCCCTGTGTCACCCTGCAAGTGCACCCCGGCCCCGCCTCTTTCCCCTGTTGCCTGCTCGCACAGGTCTGCTGTATGTATACGTGGTCTGAAATTGTACATTCTAAATGGCCCTGCCGTGCAAAAAGGCTTGGCCCTTTTCCAGACCCTTGTCCTAGACCCGTGTACAATTATCGAGACAATTAGTTCTGTTTGTATCACCATTGCCCAATCGTCGGTCCCGGCCAACGTTTTGATCACTTACTAAAAGCACTAGTGCACCACAGCGAAGTCTCTAGTCTCTGCGATTCAATATTGATACTATTCTATACATGTAGGATGCAATACTAGAAAAACACAGTACATAGTACTTCCTAGTTCACAGATGGTCGTTTATGGCTACTGTTGTTGCTACACATATAGTGCAACGACCCCCAGACCCCAGTCCGCTGGTGCCCCAGCCCTTCACTACGTCCTCTACGTCACAGCACACCTGTCACAAATACACACACAGAAGCCCACATCCGGTTCCTGATTCTCCACGCATGCGTGGTAGGATTTGAGTGGCACCTGTCGGGCAGCGGAGGAACTAAGCCAGCTCTGACGTAAGCGGATAATTACGATCAGAGCGCTGACAGGGGAACAAGGGCGGGGGCAAGCCAGTCAAGGGAACGTTTTATTCGGACTTTCATGTTGCTAGGGACTGTGTTGAAAGTCGACATTTTCATTGACTTCCCCTTTAAGGCAACAGAAAGGAACCTGTCATATTGAAGCATGTATTCTGGCGTGACCCATCGTTCAATGAGCTGTATATTCATACTAGATAACATACAGTAACATTTAATCCAAAGTTTACAATGGGATTTCATATAAGAGAGATAATTTGGTTAAAGAGTGTTGGGTTACTGTCTAGATGAATACATTTATTTTGTATGGGAATAGGAGAACCAATCTAACCCAATGGGAACCGAAATGTCACACGGCTGTGAATTGTTAATAAATTCTACGAATTACAGGGGATGTTTGCGTGAGATTTAGTTTTATTGAGAGAAATATATTACCCTCCTATGTTATAAGAACAGAGGGTAGTTTGAGGATACAGCTTTTGCACGATAGTAATATTAGGGGTTATTTTTTAATGAATAACTACTCTATAATGTATACAGGAAGACTTTCATTACCTACAGATTGTAGTTATTGCTGGAAGGGCGACAGCTGTAATATAAAGACAATGTTGAATACATGGAGTATGTGCATACGTATAGAGGAAGGATGACAATGAGAAACAGCGCCATATGTCATGCACCATAGAAATTGGGAACGGGGACAGAATGGCATAGAATTGAGGCACACTTAATTAACAGTAGCGTAGAGACACAGTCCAATACATAGGAAACTGCCTATAGTCTATCCTGGATAAAAGATACAATATAAGAGTACCATATAGATATCTGAGCAATACTGGATGGCTTGAATATGGAGCACAGTGATAGAAGGGACAGATAGTGATAGGGACACGCTCTGCAGTATGTGAATATGTCCTTGTGTGTGTAGGTGCTTAGACAGGCAGCCTTTCAGTCGCCTCACCCTCTGAGCTGCTCTGTGAGCTGCTCTGACGGCCCTGATTGACAGTAAGCGGCGACGCCTCGAGCAGCGAATAAGAATGAGTTGGTGCTCGATCCCTGGCGGGGTTGGAGCTGCTCATTAGCCTCCAGTGTGTTTATGGTGGTAGGGTTAGCAGGGCACTGTTGGGTGTAGTTCTTGTAGCAGGTTACTACTAGGTGCTGCTCATGTAGCTGCAAGGCACTACTTGGTGCTGCTCATGTAGCAGCAAGGCACTACTAGGTGCTGCTCGTGTAGCAGAAGGGCACTGTTGGGTGCTGTCCTTGCCACGTAGCAGCAGGGCACTGCTATATGTGCTGCTCACGTAGTAGCAGGGCACTGCTATGTGCTGCTCACGTAGCAGCAGGGCACTGCTATAGGTGCTGCTCACGTAGCAGCAGGGCACTGCTATAGGTGCTGCTCACGTAGCAGCACGGCACTGCTATAGGTGCTGCTCACGTAGCAGCACGGCACTGCTATATGCTGCTCACATAGCAACAGGGCATTGCTAGGTGCTGCTGATGTAGCAGCAGGGCACTGCTATGTGCTGCTCACGTAGCAGGTGATGTTCTTGTAGCAGCAAGGCACTGCTAGGTGCTGGTCATTGATCAACCAGGCCAGGCATTGCTAGCTACTTCTAGGTAGTGCTCATGAATGTACATGTAGTTGCAGGGTGAAGAGCTCACTGCTAGGCACTGCTCATTATGACAGCAGGTAAGTGACAAGCACACCTGAGCACCTTCTGTTTTGACATTGCTATAAAATGGTTTGTGAGTGGAGGTTGGACATCCAATACCAGATAGGAGTCTGGTTCGAACTATAATGGGAATGTCATGTGTATTTATTAGATATGTCTGCAACATCACTCACGGTTAATTCAGAAAATGACAAGCACAGAAAAAGATGCTAGACCACCACTGAGACGTGGGCACTCATTAAGATGTCTGGTAATATTCTGTATTTAGAAATGCCCGTTTACCTGTATCGCTATAGTGTTGTTTCCATTTGCTTGCGCAATGCTCCATTGGCTGTTAATGAGGCTATAATACCTGTATGCTCCATGTATATAATACTATTTCTTGGCATTTAGTGTGTGATATAAGACCCCCTTTGCTATACGCCGAGTGGCTGTGTTGTATGTGAATGCAACGTCTTGGCAGGAGTAGGCAGGTATCAGTCAGTGGATGACAGGCTTTGATGTGTGCTGACAGGTAGGCGGCTATCTAACATGCCAGGTGATATTCTATAGCGCCGTTACAGGGTCACCCCATCTAGGCCGTACACCACCAGCTTGAGGGACGTCACAGTGTCTCGTATAGACAAGCCTCTATATTACTACCATACATTTCTCTCAAACTCACTTTACGTAATGATTACCTCCGTTCAGGTGCTAATATCTGAGAATAAGCATACCAGCTTAATTTGTAGTTTCCCTTCCCTCCGCCTACTTCAGTTATAACATATCTGTAGTCATCGGTCCGTTACATCGGCAGTAGACTGACCTACCTGCATTCATGGTAAACCAGGTCGATAATATGAGATATTGTCAGGCAACGCACCTGTCCATCACTCTTACCTCACCATATGGTACATGACATACATGCAGGGGCCGAATCTATATTTATTAGGAAAACCATGACGTGTCCGCCACTAGTGGTGGAACTTGGATAGAAATAAGATTTACACCTTCCCTCAAATTTCATGGACAGTTGTGGTCATAATGCACCCACTCGTCGGTGTATCATGACGACAGTATGATATTATGCTGCAGTTAAAGGACAGTGAGGAGCAGCTCACAGCGTGCTGTTACTCAGGAGCTACTCGATCCTACACACAGTACAGGGTAAAGGGATACAGAATTCAACCATCTTACCTGATGATAGGCCTCGATAAAACGACCATAAAGCAGATATGACGGGTGTATTCATATAGTAGGTAGGCAGATAGTACTGTGTGTAAATACAATCAGGACATTAATTAAACAGATATTTAATAATGGCGGACAGGATAACCATCCTGCATGGAGGAGGGAGGCTGTCCTCCTGTCAGGTGCATGGTGGAGATGGACATGTCTAGGGTGTGGTGGTAGTGATGGTGAGGGTGGGGGTAGTGTGTTTATAGACTGGTGATGGTGGCACTGGATTACTTAGTACGCGAGGTGGAGTTCAGTCCGACGTGATCGTCCACGATGGCCACTGGTCAAACGTGGATCCCTAGACACTGCCTCACCCCCCCTCCCCTCCTCAGCCCCTCCCCTCCCCCCCTCCCCACTCACCCCCTCCCACCCCTGTATACTGTACACCCACGTCCCTGCTGTATCCGGTGAGGGCAGCAGCCCGCAGTACGGAGAGGCAGCGCCGGCCTGCCTCACGGAGATGTGACACTGACGTTTGATTGGTGGAATCAGGTCTGGTTTCCATGGCAACTGCTGTCACCTGTCACTCAGGGCAGGGACGGCTGACGGCGGGAGATTACCGCCGCCATTGACGCTCCTGCCGACCGCTGCCACCGCCTCCATGCACCCCGTCCCCTTCCCCTTCCTCCTCCTCCCCCTTCCCTCCCCTCCCCTGCCTGCCTCTACGCGTCGCTGCCATGTCAATCTTCATTCAATCTAGCAGAATAGATAGGCAGGCTGAGGACATCCCCACTCCCCCCTTCTCCACCTACTCAGCCCCCGCCCCACCCTGGTGCTATACAGTACACGGCTTCCCTGTGATTTTGTTTGGCCCTGTCCTTATCTTGTGCTCTTTATATGAGGACAGTCTTTTTATGAAGGACCCCTGGTTCTTCCTTATACCCCTTGTTTTACCTCATCTCTCTTTGTGCTTGGCTTATTCCCTTCTACTTCAGCCATGCCTCTGGCTACCACATCATGCATGGCATCCCTGCTTCTCAGCCCCCACTCCACTCCCGCTGCCCCCTACCTTCTCTTGTTCCCCTTAAAGCCCCAATCAGTACTACCCCTCCAGCAAGACTCAGAGAGGAGAGAGGGCCAACATTATGTGCCTTATATGGGGCAGGTGGGGGTTAAACCTGGCGTCTCTGCATTCCCCATTGACCACGGCCCCCATGTCCCCATGTCTCCTTCCTCCCTGCCTCCGTCTATCCCCATGAAGCCATTCACTCTCTGACCCCCCCCCCCCCCGCTCCCGCCCGCCCCTCTCACCCACCCCGGCACGTGCCTCTCGTCGCCGTCAGGTTCTGGAGGCCGGAAGGGCCTGCGTGTAAATTACACTCAGTTTTATATACGGCCCCATACATCGGAGTAACCCCACCCCACTCACACACACACTGTATAGCTACAGGCCCCTTCGGTGGACACCAAAGACCTGTGACAGCCGTCCATCTCCAGCTCATACACGCGGCCATGTGTGGAGCTGCTCAGTATAGGCGTGCCTCTTATAGACGAGCTGCTCAGCGCATATACATACAGCCTTGGGGACAGCGTAGTGTACTAGCTGTTGTATACTCAGCATTGGCAGGAATAGAGCATTTAATTATAGGGGTTAAAATCAGTATCTTGTTTAGCCTGATTGTCTACCATGTTCTCTTGATTTTATTTGGGTCATTAATAGTATGGATGCAGGTATGCATGTAGAGATGGAGGACTGATGAGGTAGTTTGTCTTTCTATAAAGAACGCTAAAGAAGTAATCTACATCTTGATATTCATCGGGGGACATATCCATAACTGGACCTATACAAGTGATCTTAGTTAAGCCAGTCAGGACATGTGGCTACCATCATAATGAACAACTAAATGGGCACAGGTACATGCCCCCCCCCCCCTCCCAACACTGCCCTGTAGCATGTCCCGTGCAGCTTGGTGAGAGGCGGGTGGTGGTGCCCCCTGGCGGACCCCGGGTGGTGATAGTTAGCGCTCTCAGCGCCGTTAATGACATGTCAATATTACCCGCCGTCACACCCACCCACCATGTGGCTCCCGCCGTCATGCCGCGCCCGCCGTCACCATAAGGCGTACATGGTGTGAGTAGTATAAGACAAGGGCCGTACAACCAGGCGCGCAGATAGGGATTGCAAGGATTGCATCTATGGTAGACTTCTGGGCTATTCAAGTGTGATATCATCTATAGCAACCCTTGGTGTTACTGGGCACGCCTCCACCCCCATCTGTTCAGTTCAAGGTATACCCAAAATAATTCTCTAGTATTGAGGGGTCGGCTAACTATATAGTAGTATTCCTATAGTTACGTAGTTTCCCTGGTGTATAGTGAGTGCACCTTGAGGGGTCAGCCAATGACTGCGTCCATAGCCTGAATTCAAGGATCGCTAATATATCGTGTGCTACTTGACACGGGGATGGGGTGCGGGAGGGGTCTCTTTGAAATTCCTGAACATTAATGACGCCATACAAAAGAAAACATCACACTGCCATGTAATACTTTGAAATGAAAGAGTATCGTTTAGAGCTCACTGAAACGGGGGGAAACTCGAATAATCCCCTATGTATTTTGAGTGACCATCGGTGGTGAAGACAAAATCGGCCCTCCTCCACAATAATCACTCTCTTTCAATACATGGGCCTACGCCCTGGAGAAGCTCTTTCTGACACTGGGCACCCTATAGGTGGACCACACCAGCAATGGTGGCGGCAGCAGACGACAGGCCTGAGACACGGTCTGACAGGGTGGGAGGGGAGGAGGACTGACAGGGAGGAGGGCTGGTTGTGAGGGGAGGGGGCGGGGTTGGGTGGAGTCCACCTCCCCTTACACAGGTACCTTCTACCTGTGGAGCTAGTATTGACAGACTGAGGGGACTTTGATGTCTCCGGTCCGCTCCCATCCCCCCTACCTCAGCTCTACCTGGTGCTGATACTAGCTGATACTGGCTGCAGCGACAAGCAGGTTGTCAGTCTCCTGTATTGCTGTATGGCAGCTTGTCACGTCCCCTTACCACCCTCCCCGACACACCACCCACCCTCTACACACTGGCTCTCTGCTCTAGAAAACAAGCCTGGTTTTCACACAGACCTTCTCCAATGTGCCTCTACATGGGTAAAATTCGACACGTACGACACGGCGACACGGCCCTTTTAAAAATCGACACGTGCGACACGGCCCTTTTAAAAATCGACGGACACATTCATTATTATAAGGTCCAGTACATTCTATATACATAAAAATCGACGCAATGACTTGGCAGTTCTTGCTAAAAATCGACACAGCGACATGGTCAAATCTGAGGGTACCCATGTAGAGGCACTCCAATGACAGGAGTGTTGTGATGAAGCTGATGTTTTACACGTAGTGTTATTAGTTGTAAGTGGGGTTGGGTTTACAGGTTACTCTATGTACGAGACCATAGCTAATGTATTTTCAAGGGCGGTGATGGTGATTGGATATGTGACTGAATTTGTATAAATCCTGACCCTTCACATTTACAGTGTGAGAAAGGTAACCTTTAATGCATTGTCTGTGACCACAGCTGGAAAAGACATGGGCGACATACAGTACCAAGGACCGAACCCAGGGCCCCTGGCTTTGAAGCCATGCCTTGTATAGATGTGCCACACCTATCCCCGGTATGAAAAGGTTGATTGGCCAATTGCATAAGTCCTTCTTTATGTACCAGTTTCAATACAAGTAATGGTACATTTGTAGGGGAGCCCTGGGAGAATTGGGACACTAAATTAAGATCATAACATTTTGCTTGTGATTTCTACAATGCAAATAATAACCAAATGCCTCTATTTCATGAAGAAAGGCTACTAATAAACCTTTCATTTGGACTATTTAGATTCATCCTAGCCTGCCATGATTCCCTTCTAGGGCCTTTTGAAATTTTGAGAAATTCCAGGGAGAACTGGGACACTTCGAGGAGAACTGGGACACTACCTGGGGAGAACTGGGACACACCAGGGAGAACTGGGACAGTGTAAATAGTGTGATTATTAACCAATGAAACATCATTTTGCTTTGATTTAAGCTCAATATGATCATATGTAACATATAAGCTTCAGTCATAGGTCTGAGAGGAAAATAATTAAAGCACAATAAATCTTCACCCGGAGTGTCCCAGTTCTCCCCAATAGCCAAGAGTGTCCCAGTTCTCCCTGCAATGAGTGTCCCAGTTCTCCCAAGGTTGAGATTTTTAAGCAAAATGTGAATACAGTTCAAAATATGCTTAACTGTGTTTTTGTAAGTAGCTGGTCATTTTGCCATCTATCAATGCTACATAATGCAACACAAAAATATTTTCTCATCAAAAGGTAACACTATGTAAATTGAATCGTCCGAGCCCTGAAAAAAAAACTTTTTTTCCTAAAAATGTTATAATCTGTTATAGGTCTAAGTATAATAACATCACAGAACTTTTTTTTGATCATAAAAAACTTAAATATTATTGGCCCAAAAAATAGCATCGGTGGTTATGCATTAAAGTTATTGGTTATGGGCAGAATACACAGTTTCCCAGTTCTCCTTTGTCCCAATTCTCCCAGGCCTCCCCTATATATATCTAAAATATTCATGAAGTCTTTAAGAAGGCTGTCACTAGAACATCTCCCCACACGGAGGAATCGGCCTCTACTCCCCAAGGCACAGGCTGCACGAGTAGCAGTAAGATGGAATAACGGCTTGTATTAATGGAGACTTGTTGTAATAGGGACAAGGAGAGGGGTAATTAAATGCGCCCATAACTCCTGTCACCCGATGACAATGGCTGGTCATTTTATGGCACTGGCTGCGTTAATTAGCCACAAAAAGCACACAATGCATGTCTTGCCTTCCCTTGTCATATAAGTATGAAGGTGCCCCCCGCCCCATCCCACCCCTCCCTTCATAGCCACACACGCTCAGACGCCGCACTGGAAAGGCGGAAAAACTGCAGAAAAACAGCAGCCTTCCAGTCAGAGTGCATTTGCTTCTTCACTGTGGAGCTGCTGGACAAAACCGACCAATCAGCACGCTTTTAATTTTTAATGGCGGCGCCGTCAGCAAAGCAGCTGCTGAAAGCGTCGGTGAAGTGTTTCATGAAGTGAGTTGGTTTTAGGAAACGCGGGGAGGGAGTGGTGGGAAGAAGCACGAGCAGGATTTAGTAAAAGAGGCAATTTCTCTGATTGTTTGTTCTTGCATTATGATAAGTCACATAAAATAATTGAATGACAAATAAACAACGGGGCATGGCAGCGTTCGAGCTTATACCAATCAGACCTGATGGTATGATTACTTTCCTTTGATACACAATGCCCTCTATATATGGTTTTACTGGCGATCTTCCGTATTGGTGCATCGCGAAAGAAGTACATATTCATTGTTTTACATAGCAAATTCATTTGTTTTGCATTTTCTCATATGTGTTCAGCTTTTAGAAACTACCGTAAGTGATATTCCGATGAATCAAGGCATTAATTCCCAGACAATCAGTGAAGGGGCTGCCCTGTAAGATATTATATATCACATCGTTCATTTAATCCTACTTAAAAACTATAATACTGACAGTATCTGAAGGCTTTTCACCATTGTATAGGTTTCTAATTAGTCCATGTGGAACAAAACCTTTTAGGGACGGCCGCTGTAGCCACAACATTTCCAACATAAAGTCTCCACACTGCAGTTGTGGTTTTTCCTCTCTTCTTTTATGTCACATAGGCGATTGGGGGAGGGTGTATAAAAACAGATATGAGGAGGGAATCTCCTTAAGGTAGATGTGTAGGTCTAGCCCTTTAAGGGTCGCATAGTGCTTAAAAACATAATGTGGTCATGATGCAGCCTAGGTGAGTCTACTTACTAAGGCTGTATTCATGCATCATGCCGACCCTTCGGGTATGAGAGAATCTCAAAAAGGTCAGCATAATGCATTCATGCAGCCAGAGCTGTATTCATGCATCATTCCGACAAAGGGCATAGCTCATTAAAGCACCACACGGTCGTTAAAGGGTTAGGAGGTTGGTTCATCAACTCGACACCACACGTGCAGTAATTAGTCCCATAAAATAGGACAAAAAGAGAAAATCTTCTTTTCCATTTCCCATCATGGTATTAGATTCTAACACGTGAAGTACTAGCTCAAGTTTCCAGAAGTTCATGTCAAAATACAGGTGGCTACCTCCATACTGTAAGTTCTGTAAAATAACTTGATGCTCATTTTGTGATGTAGACACCCACACCTGAGAAATCAAAGGAAGTGGGTATGGAATTAGAAAATAATTTCATGCAGGGAAAGTTGTGTAATCAATATCAAAGAGCTGTGAACTACGAAATTGCCTGATTTCCCCAATATCAAGGGCCCGATGATAACGAATTTCTCCTTCGTATTTAAAAAAGAATTGAAATATTGAAGCATGTGGAGGTGCGTTAACAGATCAAAAGGGGATATGCATTGTAAAACATCCCAAATAAAAATTGGAGTGGATTCCGCTGAGAATGATTTCCCTAAATACGAGCTGTGACACCCAACCCAGATACGAGCGTTTGATTCCGCGAGGACAAGTTTAGTATTCTCTCACAAGATGGTGTAATTTCCCAAAAGGGCCCCTCACTGGAGACTGGATGGCCAAACTTCAGAGGCCACCTACAGATTGCTAGCCTCGCACTGTGGACATGCCGCCAGCTCGAATTACCCATTATAGCCTAACCCCCACTTTTATTGGATTCGGTGTCATATCTGCCAAAGCTGTGGCGATTGAGAACACGTGCAAATCGAATAAGCCTGTCCCCAAATTGTGCATGGAGGCAGCCCCCGGGGGTTAGAGATGGGTATTCTACAGAGGGAGCCGTCAGAGCTGCTCAGAGCTGCTCCTGGGGCAGTCCCACTGAGAGAGACGAAAAGTGACTGCCTCAGTTTGGGCAATCTACATTTCTTGGACTGTGCGACATTTATTAAGACTAACCTTTCAGTGGTTACTGTAACACAGACTGACCATCCACTGTCCTTTCAGGCCATTCACTGTCCCTCGTATCCAGTTACAGCGCTGTTAGAGTCCCTCATTGTCTTCATAACAAAGTCATTCTGCTTCATTTTCATTGACCACCTGTGCAATGCCTTATTTGGAAACTGCATTATGAAGGCTAATAAAACACATGCTTGCATTCTTTCATTGACAGATTTTGTGATAAGAAAATTAAGAATGTCTCAAATAAGCCCTCTTTGTCATTGTTCATGGCTTCCAAATGATTTATGTTGCATTGATGAGAGTTTGTCTTTATGGTTGTGGCAAAATTATTTATGGCCTTTTCTCATTTGTGTTTTTCAGATTCTGAAGATGGGAAGGAGGAAGGAGAACAAGATGCAACTACAGGAGGGGAGGAGGAGGATGACGATGGGCAGGAGGAGGGGGACAGTGGTAGTGAGGGCAGCGAGGACCTAAATACTGCTGAGGAACCAAAGGAACAGGAGTTAACAGACGCTCCTCCTTCACCGACTGCTCCAAAACTACCAGAGCATGTTTCTGATGCTCCCCCTGCACCTTCACCAACCACAGACATTGGGGCGAGCTGTCCGGAGTCACCCCCGGCACCAACCCTGCAGCCACCACCTCCTCCACCACCACCTCTACCGACACAACCTCTTCCACCCCCAGCGCCATCAGAGAGGCCTACACCCCTGCTGCCTGATGAGCCCTTGGAGGAGCTGGCTGAACGCCCACTGAGCTCCCTGGAAAACATGTCAAAGGCAATCGAACAAAAGATGCCCTCTGTCTTTGACAAGTACCAGAGCCCCAGGGTGAAGGAGACAATTAAACTGCCCTATAAGCCAGCCAAGGTGATCAAGGAGATGCCAAGCCGGTCTCAGCATTCCTCGTCCTCTTCTCATGGGAAGTCCAAGGAGAGGTCTGGGTCATCCAAAGGGCAGTGTGTGCCTCCGAGTATGACCCGCCATGTGCCTCCCACAGCACGGCCATCTTACACGCCGAGCCATGCTCCAACCAAGGTATACATGGACGCTGACCAGCCTTTGGACTTATCAAAGAAGCCAAAGACTGACTCCCCACACAAGGGCTCTGATAGCAAAACCAATACCTCCAAGTCCCAGTACCAGTACACACCTCTACCCCCTGCCAGTTCCCCTGCGGGGCCGGGGTCCTCTTTATCTAACCTGGAGAAGCGATTTGGAGGCAACTCCTTCCTCTTTGATGGTAGTTCAGGGAAGCTGAGTGCCCCCAAGAACCCTCTATACCAGGCATTTGGAGGCAACCTGTTTGCCACTGCCTTATACAACACCCCGCCTCTAGCCTCTACTGACCAGGTGTACAGGCCTCATTACAGGAACTACTGGCCTGGACCTATACCTGCACCTCGCCATGCCAAACCTGCAGCCCCGGCCGCCTCAACAGTGTCGTCAACCTCAAAGTCCCAGCATCATGAGGCCAACAAGAACAATCCAGGAGAGCATGGGTCTCGGAAGGAGGAACAGCACTCCAGTGCCATGACTCCTGGTGCTAATGGGAAGTACACAAACCTGATTTGTAACTGCAAGAAGCAGTTTGAAACTCTGTACGACCTCACTCTACACATGCAAAGCACTAGCCACACCCCTCTCCCGTGTAAAAATGGCGACCAAGGAGAATACCCGAAGTTGGTGAGAGGGCAGGATATGTGGCTTAACCAGGGCATGGAGCAGACAAGACAGATTCTCAGATGTATGCAGTGTGGTGAGTCGTTTAAGTCCCTCCCTGAGCTAACAATTCACATGATGAAGACACGCCACTATACCAACATCGTAGGGGCTGAAAGCAGGAAGATCCATAAGTACACCTCCTACTACAGTGACAATGAGGAAGAGGATAGAGGCAGCGTCTTCTGCTGCAAGGTCTGTCACGAGAGCTTTAAGGACATGGATGGCTTGGCGAACCACATGGTGGTTTCTGGACATCATAAGAAGCATGTGGCCAAGACTAGCTCAACTCATGGTGGCAGTGGGGATGAACCAGGAAGAGGTCACAGCTCCTCTATTATACCTAACCATGACAGTAAATCTCAGAGCCCCAAACCAGCAGGAATACCAGTCGCCCCCTCAAAACCGGCACATTCATATCGGTCTTCAAAATCTCCCACTGCGACTGTGGCAACGCTACTTGAATCACAGCGTTCTCTCACAAATGGAACAGAAGGGGGTATCTCACTTGACAGGCACACCCCTGACAGAAAGAGAAAGCACTCCTCTGGTTCCTCTGGTGGAGCTGATGACTGGAAGAATAAGCTCATAAAAACCGAGAAGAAGGAAGACAGTTCCCCACATGCAGATGAACTGTTCCAAGGTGCGTTGACAGATGCGTATGTCAAAGACTATAGGACCCCGTCTGAACGCCTGCCTGGAGATGTGTCTGGGGATGAATATAGCAAAGAGAAAAGTGTAACCGAAGACAACCCGCTCATAAAGTCTGAAATGCTGGACAGTAATGACGCAGATGATGATGACTCTATGAAAGGTGATGCACCTGAGCTGAACAAAATTCGGTGTGAGAACTGTGGGGAGCGGATTGAAACACCAAAGTTTGTAGAGCATGTAAGGGCATGTGTCAAATTGACACCGGAAGAAGTAAACTCCCCTAGAAGACTTGACAATGAAACAGATGAGGAAAAGGTGCTAAATCTTACAACCGAATCTGACGCTCCAAAAGTAGATAAGCCAAATAGTTGCCCCCATCCTCTTGAGTATATACCTTATAAAAAGCGGGGGAGGTACGAAGAAGCTGCTCAAAAGGCGAGAGAGCAGGAAAGACCAAAATCTGCTGAGACAATGCAGAACAACTACCTGAGTCCCAACCCTAGACATAGAGACCACTCGCCGGCAGACAATGAACTGGAACTAGGTGCTAATTTAACAAAGGTAAAAGAAGAAAGATCAGCATCGCCGCTTGACCTTGGAACTCGGTTGCCTTACCCAGAGCGGCCGAAATCTCAGGATGTCAGCCTTTACAGGCCGCAGGAACTGGAGCGCCCCAGATCACAAGGCTCTGTTAGGCCAGCGTCTAGCGAACCGCTTAGGTCTTCTTGGTCTCTTGATAAAGCTGACAGATTTGGGTGGAAGGATTATCCACCGAGACCTCGTTCAAATGAAGAACCAAGTCGGCCAAGATCTAGGAATAGCTTGAGTAGGCCCTCCTCGAGTGATGCTGTGCTGCATGTTAAGCCTTTTCAAAATAGTAGGCTTGACCTCTCATTGTCAAATGGAAGGTCAAGTGACAGGGATCCTCCCATGAGTCCAGAGGACAGAGACAGACATACAAGGCCATCTTCAAGTGAGAGACATGGTAGGAGCCCATCCGCCAAACCACGACGGCCCAAATCTCCAGTATTGCACAGTACTACAGGATCTATATTACCTGACTTGCCATCCGAAGGCTCGGCCCTCAAAGCCATGGAGAATTTCATCGAGCGCAGTTTTGTCACCAACTCAAACAAACCAAGTTTCTACCGCTCAAATCACCTCAATGGTCGAATGGGGGGTCTCTCCGCAGGCAGCTTTAGCAGTAGGATGGAGTGTCCCTTACCAGACAGCACGGCCCAACATGTAGAGGCCTACTCTGCTCAGCATAAATACTTGCCACCCTCTTTGCCAACAAACCTCAAAGTAGAGCATCATGAATCTCAAAAGGATGCCCACCACTCCCCCAAGGTCAAAGTGGAGAATGAAACTGCTGAAAGTGCAACAGCAGCAGCTAGGTCAAATGGGAAATCAGAGGCGGCAGACTCTAGTGACACCGAAACAAGGGAGACCAATAATGAAACGCCAAACAAAGCCCTCCACCAGAAGTACTTAGCCGATGGAGGCAGCCCGAATGGGGAGAGGTCCTCGTCGGCATTACAGTCTTTACAGGGCCTGGTGTATGGCAAGTCCTTCTCTACAGAGCACCCTTTGGATAGCCTCCAAAAGCTCATCCACAACACAGACACTCCCACCTGTGTGGCCAGGCCTAATGGCTCCCAACAGACCTATGTGACAGCAATGGCTACCTTACAGCAACAAGGCCTGCCGAGTACTGTTATTCTGGTCAATCCCATAGTCACCGTCATGCCAACCACATCTACCGGAACCTCGTCCGTCCATATTAACATCTCTAGGGACTCCTCCCCGCCCACGACAGACCAGTGTTCCCCCACCAGCTCCACTCCCAGTAAGAACTCTCCTGTACCAGAGATTGATAATGACCAGGCTGGAGACTTCCGTTGTCAGGCATGTAACCGGACGTTTGCCTCTAAGGGGTCGTACCGCTACCACCTCAGTAGGTGCCACCTCTCCAGTGTGAAGCGCTACGGCATCAAAGAAGCTTTCAACATGAGTCCTTATGTGTACCTGCCACTGGACCACACAGCCAAGTTCAACAAGTATTACGAGATGGCCAACGAGCTGGCCAACAAGGGCAAATGACTAACAACAACAACAGCAACAACAGCCTCTATCAATGAGCAAGACTGGAAAATGAAAAAAAATACCATCTGTGATCTTCTCTGTTTCTAGTGGCTACTTTTCAACCTTTTCACAAAGACTTATCATTGTGTATGACTTTCCAACTGAGTTGGGAGGTCTGGTATTTCTGTTGTGAATGAGTTGCCGGGTGTTATCGGTCGGTTCTGTTGTTGTACAAATACCAAACTGTGTTCAGACAGTCTTTGCCCTTATTCAGCTCATTGGCCAGCTTGTAATATGTGTCGAACTCGTGTGTTCATCTGTTGTATTTCCTGCGAAGAAAGACAGAGTGTTTTTTGTAACATTTCTTCCAGGTTATATATCTCAAGACACCTGTGCTATGATATAATTTTGAACCCAATAACAAACTATTATTATATTACGAGTCTTCTGTCAGTGTCACCTATGAATATTGCTCATCCAGGTATTACATACTGCATTGAACTAAACCTCAATTCAGTCAAGTCAAACATTCAAAGTAAAACAAAGTAATTATGACTTGTAATTAGACAGTAATAGGTACAAGTAGAGAATGATGGAAGACTCCATAACACAGGTGTTGACTAGACAGGTGAAAACATGTTTGTGGCTGCGTGGGACCAGGTGTCACGCTCGTGTACCCAGGTCCTTGATGTGTCAGGTGCACACAGAGGATGTCCTCATAGCTTATAATGACCAGGGGGAGCAGGCCTGCCACCTGAGGCAGCACCAGCCACCTCCAACCACAGCTCAGGGTCCTGTTGCACTAACGGCTTACCAACCAAAATTTCTAATTTTCACAAAGAAAAATCCAGAATTTAAACAGCATGTATTGCACTTGCTGATATGTTCGATATGCTCTCAAAGCAGTGCTAAAATTGATAATTTGTAACAGCAAGAATTAGAAAAAAAGAAACAAGTGGTGCACTTGATGATGATTTGCTTTCAAAGCCGCTCTATAACTAAATTTATATAGTTTGGGTGTATTTTACAATACACTTTGGCTAAGATAGTGCAATGGGACCCAGGGGCGTGCTCTGTGTGGATCGTTGACAGTCAGGGGAATAGTGCACTCTGCCAGGTACAAGGACTTGTGTCTTCTATGCTATATATGGAAATCTCAGTGAGAATAGGCCTGTGGATATAGGTAGACAGGTGGCTTATTAGCTACATAGGTTTAGAGGGCAAACGAGAAGGAAGGGTGGTGTGCCATACAAAGAATGGGTAACTCGATATTAGGCTGTATTCTTGGGACAGGGTCAAGTGGGTAAACCTTCCTCTTTCTATATCTAGGTTAATGTGATTTGATTAAAGAGAATATTGCTGGTAATTTTCTGTACCTCGTGCATGTGGACATTGTATTTGGCATGTATGTAATAACATGAAGGGACGCCCTGACTAGGCCAACAATGCATAAAGGTGTGTCTCAGGTTACATGGCCTGAACATCTAGGATTTCTGGCTCGACATTGCTGCTGGTCATCTTCCTCTTCTCATACTGGGTTCCAGCACCTTTCTGCCGTTTAATGAAGTTGCAGCACAATAGCCATACCGATTAAATTGTCTACACTCTGGTGTGAGAATATATTGTATTTGTTAAGCGTTCACATGAACATACGTATGTGCTGGCATTCATATAATACCCAGAGTAGTGCGTGGCTTGGTATGAGTTCTCAATAGAGAGTTAACATTCGATGGCAGTTTATTTTCTATTATATACATGCCACCAATTTAATCATCCTTTCAGTTAAATTGACCCAATCGTTATTAAAAATGTACGTTGTTTTCAAATCGGTGGATCACTGGACTGTCGTTTAAGGTATATATCATAATCATGATTATGAACATGTACTAGAATTAAAATGTTAACGGTTGTCGAGCATTTTCTCTCTGTGAGATGTATAATTATTTTATTTCACTATACTCAATGACTTTACAATAGTATTGTATTGCCATTGATATACATATGCCCCAGAGTACCATAGGATGGTGCAATAGCACAAATCAGCAGTTGTTAATCGTAATAATCAGAGTAATCTTAAAAGGTATGTTTCCACTTGACACATTATTACTGGATGGTGAATTCCCAAGTTGCAGCTGCCAGAAATAAGCCAACTCGGAGGATGTAGTCACTTTACTGGCCGTATCTGAGGTCTGCCTAGAATTTAAATCAAAGAACAAGTCAGAGTCGTTATAATCTATAACCTATAGATCTCAATCTGTATATAAGATGTCAATGTACATAACTTTGTCCCTCCTAAATTATGCAGGAAGTGTATAAAACCGATTGAAGGTACGGAAATTCTTGCCATAGACCCGTGTTATTGGTTGATAGACGTGTATGCAAGGTTACATAATGTAACAGTAACTGATATGGAGAAGCCTTTCACATAGTGTAATGTGTAAGGGTGATTGTCAGAACGTAGTGAACTGAATCTGTTACCTCACTCAACGTATACATGTCTTCTATGCCAGTTTTCTATTCTGTAAATGTAAGTGCGTCTGTGTGAAAGTTCATGGTCTTGCACTGTGTGCAGGTCTGCCAAAGTCACACGTTTCAGTTTCACATTAAGGCAGCCAACACAAATGCTGTTATGACTTAGGAAATTAAGATGCATTAAAGTATCCCTTGCTGAAGAGCAAGTGACTGTTTAATTTCCCTTTCTTATCCCAGGTTGTGTGTGTCATCATATGGACTATGTCCCTGTTGATATATAAAACTGATTGCCATGTACTTACAGTTTCTCTGCTGAGACAGACTCAGTTATAGAATGTACTGACCTGTCCATTCTATAATGTATGAGCTTCTTTACCAAGTATAAAGGTGGTAGTTAGTGAGGGAGGTGGTCGGGGATTCAGCCACCAACATACACAGTATGTATATAAGCTGTCAGACTTAAGGTCGGTTGTGATATTAATTTATGACTATTTATGTCTACTCAGCTGTGTCATTTTATCCATGGTATCATATGGAGAGTGTAGTCATCGTAGAGTTCTTGTTAAATCCTTTTTGTTAAAAGAAAACTGAGTGGAAGGTACCTTCTACAAAAGAAGGGCTGTATCAATCAATCAATATGTATACGTGTTCCATATACTATACTGTACGCTTCTCATTCCAGCTGATTCTCTCTGGGGCCATTTTGGTTGTGTAATATGATGGCATACTAGTATACATACATGTATACATATAAAAGCTAAAGGACCACAGAGTCCAGTATGTACAATGAACAAGGAATATTGCATTCTGTATATAGGAGAAATAACCTAGATCCATTGACTGTGTAACTTACTATTGCAATAAGAGAAATCCATAAATGTCTTTGATACTACTTTTTTTCCATTGTTTCTTTCCCCGGTTGAATACCTCCCATGACCTACACTATGGATATTGTCCCGTTCCATTGGACTGTTTGCCTCATATTGCAACCAATAAAAGCCCTTGGTATACTTTCCAAATGAACGACTTTTGTTTCTTTACTACAATTCTTTCCAAAATGGTAGCTATAGTGGATACATATGGCTATGTAGCGCATCGCAATACCCATGACGAAGCCAGCGAGGAAAGTCTTGGGGAGCACCCTTAGCACGGAAAGCGACTACTAATGTGATGGAGCCATACAGTTTTTATATTTGTTTATTAGTGGGTCTCCCTCCCTTACCACCAATCAGAAAAAGAAGAGAAATTTATAATAGAAATGACAAAATGTAAAGGTATTTGGTATTGAATCGAATTATATCCCAGGTAACAAGGGAACATTGGGACATGGTCGGGCCAATATAGACCAATATGTCTTCCGCGTGTGCCAATATCGGACTTTCAATTGCATTTCAAAAAAGTATGGTACTCGTCAATGATAGGCCAACATCACATTTTGTATGTTGAACCAATGTATGCATTACTTACAATGGACCGTGGTTGGTACATGTGTATAACAATTGCAATGGTGTCGGTCATTGCCCACATTGGCCAAATGTACCCTTGCTAACCCACATTTTGACAACCCTTACCGGCAATTAACCCCATTTTCATGACTTGGCAATGAGAAACAAGTTTTCTTTAATATGAAATTCCTACTTTTTATTTGCATGGGATTTCCGCATTACAGTAGCATTACAGAAAAGTGGCCATTATAATATGACAATGACAATAATTTTATTCTCGAAATGCTCAAAAGAGATACATGAGTTACATATAATCAGGGACTAGAAGGATATAATAAAAGAGCGATGATTTCCAACATTGAGGTTGGGATATAGTAGGATTTCCTATTCTTTAGTGACCAGGAAGCTGCATCTCTGGTTACTATGAAACAGGCACCAGTGTTACTCCCTGAAAGATGCCTCTCAACAAAGAGCAGTGCCCGATCCTCAGAGACGGACTTTAAAGGCTGACATGACAACAACTGATAACTATGCCTACAGTTCTGTTAGCGTCCCTCTTCACTCCTACCCCGGCAGGGATCTGTCCTTGTCTCCTCCTTAAAAACCTCCCTCCCACCACCCCCTGTGCTTAATTTTCCTTTCTCCACTTATAAGCCAAGGGAAACTGACTTTGTCATATCACTTTACCATGGGCCTCCTGGTGTGGGTGCCTGGCCCCGAAATGAAGCGGTAGCATTGATGGATGCTGGTTCCCGGCTCTTGATGAATTGAGATTGATTGTATGTAGAACAAGTAGCCCGTCACCTACCCGGATGCAGCCCTGTCGTCTGCGTCACACAGATGAGGTCAACGGTCAAAGGTCATGTGTAATGACACTGGATGACCTTGGGAAACGACCTTGCATTGTCTAGGCACAGAACGGCACCACTTCCGTCCAAACGCAAGGTAACTTCAGTGGTATTTTTACCTCCTTGTGAAGAGTTCTTCTTAAGAAAGCCGTGTGGGCCAGTTGTAGCACCTAGTTATCAATCACTAAAGATCATACGTTCATACCCACTTTGTAGTTCTTTTCACCCAACATTACTTTCCTCCCACTCTAACCATCAACGTCCTCTCGTCATCCTCTCCACTAAACGACTCTGTGCTGTGTGTCCAGAGAACACAACTTTTTACAACTAGGGATGTCGTGGGTGTCTCCATGGTTGTTTTTTTGTGGAGTCACTATGGTTAGTGATCTTTGTGCTTCCCCATACTTGTTCACCTCTATAGGAGAGCGTTGCACATACTCCTTAGGACAGGGATATTTTAATACCGATAGCGACCATTTCATGTAAATTATTTTCCATTTTTCTGCACAATCGAGAAATACATCTTGTAATTTAACCTTGATATATATGCTGCAACTCCTATATGAGTGAGCATAGTAGTCAGTACTAAGTGCAACATTACTCGGTGTGTTTTGGGGAGGGCTGGGAAGGTTTCAGAATGTATACTGTAGTTGACAGCAGGATGAGTGGTGAGCAGTGTCCGTGTGTATTAAGCGCTCCCCCATCCGTCACCACCACCATTCTCCTGTCTACCAACTGTCAACAGCAGCCTGATCTATGGCACCCTGATTATACTAATTTTAGAAATGAGATGGTTATGTTACCTAAGTAACTACAAAGGCATCTACTGATAAAGTCGCTGTGTCCCAGTGTATAGTATGTATACAGTGGTAGTCTGGTGGCTGATTACATTGCACCTACTGACTACAGCACCCCCCCCCCCATGACCCCTACACAATCTGTCAGAGCTAGAGTAGTTTGTGTTTAATTGCATCTACTAGTACATTGGATATTGACAATATTGCTTCCATTTCCTATTCCTTCTCAAATGGGTATGTCAAAAGAAAACGAAGAAGATAACTTGAAAGAGAGGAGGAGGAGGGAAGAGGTCTGCACTAAGTATACACCTGCGCCCCGAAAACGGGAATATCTGGTCGTTTCTCATAAACTTCGCAGGTCAAGGAAAAGGGGTGATTTTCTCCCATTGAACCTGAGATTGTTTAGATTTCTAAAGCATTGAATACAGAGGAGATCAAATATTTCATCTGACATCGAGAGATCAAATGGACAATTCAAGAAAGAAATCAGTTTTTTTCTATTGAATGAAGAATATGGTGTGTTTTTAACTGCCAAAAGGTCGGCTTTTTAGCGTAAAATAGTTAATGGTTAACTCAAATCAGTGGAAAAGATGTTTTGAGAAGTGGGAACGTAAGTGTATATCAGAGTTGCCTGCTGAGTGCAACGACCAAAGTTACATGTGTGCTTCTATAAATATAGGGTGGCTTCTAACAGAGATAAGATTTAGTGTTTCCAGCCAACCGATTCTTCCCCCCTGCATCTGGGTTCAATTTTGCTCATCTTTGATAATATTTAAATAAAAACTCTCATCCCCTGATAGATGCTACAGATGCTGTCATAAAGATGAACAGTTGGCCATCATCAGGCGTGGTATCTTCCCTCCTCAAAGAGCCGTGTACTGATGGTTCCCAAATGGATGTTTATGATTGACCCCCTTGTTCACATGGCCTTGAGTCAGGGGATCCTTGGTGCTACTTTGAGGTACATGTAGGCTCGGTATTTCCTATACCAGTGTAGCTGACCGCCGGTGTAAGCTGCCATCTTGTCCCCTAGGCCTCAGTGACACGTTGTTGGTTTCCGCTATGAGGATACAACAGAATGCAACTGGTTCCCGTGATCAACACATATAGGCTGGTACAAGCAGATCTCGTGAGAGATTGGTGCTATCCTCATGCAGAACATCGCCTGTTCCTGGCAACCTATGATGTGTAGGAGTCTGGTACATGTACCAGGCTAAATCTCCGGGGATATTCCTAGGGCAGAGCCAATATGGCTGCGCACACCAGCATTCAAGTGTTTCCTTATAGTGCTACGCTCCGGTGCATGAGTAACTCAAGTTATGTACTAGTCTATATGAAAGAGTAAAAAAAAAACATGTATACACCTTCTATTCCTTTCTTTGCCACAGCTACTACCTTGTGTATGATGCCAACGTTAGACCCCTATTAATTATGCCCCTTGATACTTGTACCGGAAGGTTTTTGCTTGTAGGGTAGAGGAACCCTTAGTCGGACAGATACCTTAAGTCGGACACCATTGGGTATGAATTACAAGGTCAATATAAATATTTCACCTATCATGTCAATTAAAGATGAAATCTGAGGTGTTTTTCCTTCTAACAAATGCAATGTACCAAGTATTATCCATGTCAGACCTAGTTCTTTGACTACTTGAACTTGGGGTGTTCTTGCTATATTCTTGCAATAAAATTCAAGAGTAAATGGGAAAGTTCATTTTCTTATTCAACCATGTTCTGGCCTTCTAGTCAAAATCAACACATTTCTATGGATAATAATAGCAAGATGTGTATTTTTTGTGAAAGTACAAGTCAGGACATATAAATAAATTACCCATAATCGTTTCCGAAGAGGGATTTTGTGTCACCATCAAACTGCACCTAAAGTCGGACACTAATTACACCCAGAGTCGGACACTAGACAATGATAATCTCCTTGCTTAAAACTAAGTCAAAAGTAATTAACTTATTGGCTTCATATATGTCCAACCAATTTCATTCTTGTTAGTCAATTCTGACTAACCAACATAGTCTTTTTATTTCTAGGAACGATAGGTATGGTATGGTTCATATAGTTGTGTGGACCCGGGCTTATTTATGTTGACCAAGACATTAGTCATTTTCCATTTGGAATTGAGAATGTGATTGTAAGTGAAGGGGGCTTTACATGTGGTCTATATATAGGGTCTACACCTCGTTCCAAGATTATTCCATATGCAACAAACTTAAGCATCTAAACCAATGAATATACCAAGTGTCCGACTCTAGGGTCATATTTACCATGAGGTGTCCGACTTTAGGTACAGTTTAGTCTTTTGAGAGTACCATATTTGATGTGGATTTATGAATACTTTAAGGATTCAATTTTATGCAAATCCTTCAGGGATAGAATCTGCTAGATCTAAAGTATACAATAGTGTGACCCATATAATAAATTGTGTCCATTAAATGGGTTAATTTGATCAAGGAATGATGGTCACCTATTCATTACCCGGGAGCGTCCGAAACGGGTGCCTTTACCCTACCGGACGGAGCTGTGGCTGTGCTGAGGGACAGGCTGGTAACATACGGCTGGTATCCCACGAGTCCCTGCTAGAGGTGGCGCTGTGAACAGGTTTTCACAAAGTTGATGTTGATGGTTTGCCACTGCCGACTTCCGGTGCAGCTCTCCAGCACGTAGAGGGGCATGTAGACCTTTCCAGCTGCATTAATCTCATGCCATGGTCTTAGGAGGAACATCAGATGAATTCAAGTTTGGTTTGGATAAAAACATGTTAGACATGCATGGACAGTACTGTGCATGTTCGGAGTTATTTCAACATTTAGATGGTTAGAGGCCAGAACTTTTCTTAGGATTAAACAAAAACAACTGTTCTTGGAGCGCTTTGATTTCAGAGTTGATGGACAACTACTGCTTTCCTTCGCCCTCATCTTGACCTCGCCCCCTCCACACATACACACACAGGAAAGGGGGAAGGTCAAATCTAATGTTTAATAAGTGGTCAGAAATGGTCATTAATTTGGCAATGGTATGCCACCCTTCTGTGTTCCATATTCTCTCACTGGTAATACTAATTTAAATTAGTATGTCATGGCTTCTAATCGACCATCTTAGTAGCTATGCAATGAACTCGATGGCCTCCATAATATGTCGCTGACAGGATATTGTAGAGCACATTGAATTAACCTGCACAAAATATAAGTATGTAGCCCACAGAGAAAGCAACATGGGACGATACAAAACAAAAATCTCTGTTCAAGAAATAACCACAGTTAAATAGAATACAAATAGAAAATCTACACATTAAATGCATCCTAAACCAATAAGGTCTGCTGAATAATAATAATACCTGCTGCTGGATAGTGCTGGCCTACATTTAAGTACATGGCCATCTTGATTGAGTCAGAAGTCATTATCTGGTGTTACTCACACTTTATCGGCAGCCACTTGAGCTTTGTCTTTGTCAATAACTGTCACGTCCCTGGCCAATCTTCACATGATTTGTGTCCATTACTTGCCACCTGCCAAACTCCCCAATTATCGCCACCACGATTTCTCTTCTCATAGAGTGGGTCAGGGTGCTGTTGCACAATGCGATTGCTACAGGTAAGACAATGTACTGGGCAGCTTATAAAAGTGTGTTTATAATATCAATCCTATGTCTACACATATATGTATATGTACACTATTATCACTTTTATGAGGAATTTGGACCTGATTAAGTTGGTCACTGTTGCATGTCTGCCATCACCATCGGCCACCACGTTCTTTTTTTGGTATGCACACGTTTATGTATAAAAAAATGTCAATTCAACGTAAAAGTGTTGATGCAAGAAACGTTATCAAACCTTCCGTTGAAAAATGGAATCTTTGTTCCAACGTAGAACCCTTAACCTTCTTTTCTTTTTCTAAACATTAAAAAAGGTTATTTTGTAAAACATTTTCAAATTATTTTGGCTACACAGTTGTGGAGCTCATAATCTTGAATATGGTTCGGTAAGAATGTAAAATATAACCCCATTTCTTATTGCTATGTAGGCTGATATAGTGCGACATCCCCCAGATGATTTCCCTATAAACTCCGCGTTGCTATGGAGCCGTTGGAACGCCGAGCGTGATCTAGAACACCGTGAGGGTTTTAATCAGAAAGTTGTCAAACTGAGAGGTTTTGATTTATGGCGTTCAGAGTTTGAATAGATTGATAGGCACTGGCACGGACATCAAGCCAACATCAAAGGTGTGGACGGATGCCGACATCACATTCATCATGGTGGTTTCATTAATAACGACGACCCAGGTATGTACATGTACCCTGAACACAGTGCATCGGGTGGGGAGGGGGGGGGGGTACAAAACAGAACCAGGCTCATAGACAACATGCAGATAACTGGTGTAAGAGCAAAGGTCCATGGGGAGTGCAGTTCTGTACTGTATGGGATAACAGTTTTGCTGTGTATATTTACAGATATTGCTGGCGCCTATATATACTACCATTTATTGGATAATAAATATTAGTCCCAGAATAAAACCTGTACAATATACCAATCTCAATACTTGGCTATTTGTCAAAAAGGAAATGCATACATGTACATGTAGATATTAGTAAATGTAAAGACTAATCCACTATCAGCAGGATCATAGGGCGTGGTGTTTGAGTAGCACAATTTATGGCTTTGATAATGATAAATAAGCCATACATCAAAGCATTAAGTGCCTTTGATCTTTGATCATGATATCTCAATGTTAATCTTAGATACTCCTAGCCTTGTTCAGATGAGGAAGCTATGCTTGAGATCTAGAACATACTTACAATGAAGCCAGAAGACGAACGCTAGATGTATATTATAGATTCAAAACGCTATAGGATTTGATCCTTCATTTCAACGTGGTATAATCCTAGTGAACGTTGAAGCCATTTCTAATGTTTAGAATTGTTTGATATATAGTACAAATCAATCATCAATACATTGGTCAGAATACCTCTGGTTGTTTAAAAAGCAGGGTTTTCGAATCAAAGCTCGGCTACTGGTACATATTGATGATCATAGAGCATCGTTAACCCACCTCCCCCCCCCCCCAAAAAAAAAAAAAAAAAAAAAAAAAGAAAGACAAGTCACAAAGAGAATGATTGATATAGTTTAATGTAGGCTGATTGATATAGAGGCGTGAGATTCAGAGCTACATCTAGACCTGTCCATGGAGAGATAGAGCGTCCATTTAAATGGCAGCCATATAACTGACAGGAGGTGGTTAGAATATATCCGGGTGGGCAGCAGAATATAGGGGGTGGAGTTGACATGGCGCCTACCAGGGGTCGCTGTAAGATTAATGGCGGGCACATGGTGACGATCCGTCATGTCGGCAGAGGGCACTGCTGACGCTGTCACTGCTGTCAGTAATGACAGGTGGGGTTGACAGACAGCGTCACGACGTGCACAATGGCTTTTTAGGTCAGCAAATAGTCAGCAACATAATGAACATTGACTCTACTTACACAGACATACTACCAAGCCTGGGAAAGGAAGATGACGTCTGAAGCATTAATAGTGTATATGAAGTAGGTTTTTGACAAATAAATATTCTCCTATCCATCCACTTTTGACAAATCATAATATAATGTCAGCTTCCAAGGTCAACATTTAAAAAAACTAAAGATGTCAGGGATGATTTATGTTCCTATATTATGTGCGTATCCCAACCTCCCCTCTCCAGCCATTACATACATATCTAGTACTTAAAAATGGCGACACCACTGAGAAGGGCCTGGACGTGGGATTTGACGGGGGGGGGGGGGGGCAGTATGAATCATTGTCCAAAAAGTGGGTTCACTGGGTGGGGATAGGGAGAAAGGTGAATAGTAAGGATAAATTGAGCCACACATATAAAGTAGAGGCATTATGATGTGCCATCATCGTCATATGTAGGGGACTATTGTGCATGCCTATATGTAGCTTTAGCACATTGAGTCCCACATCCATCCTCCTGTCCTTGCTATAGAGGAGGGTGTATGATCCACAAGTCACTGTCGACGTGGCTATATCCGCCCCAATCCCACTCAATCACCCGTCCTTATCCCCTCACTCAAACTGCCCTGCCCACCAACCCACTACTCTATATACGTCATACCACCAGCCACCCACACCCATCATCATGCCATCAGCTCAAACTGGAGGTCCTGGAGGACAATCTGGGGCACTGACCACTCCTCAATGTCCCAAACACCCATGCATCAACGACGGGGGACTTTTCAGAGAAGTTGCTCATAAAGGTAAAGTTTGCTCACTTTGAGGTATAGCACTGCTGACTAGGACACACATGTGACAGCATATCAGACCCTTGCCATGCTTATTTACACTGCTTGGTGGATAATTACAGGAGCGTGTCAACTGGGGAGTGGGGAGGTGAAAAGGGGTAATAACCCCTTTACCCCCCCCCCCCGCTTTGAAGCCACTTGCCACACCCTTGTATTTGTCTACTAAGCGTATTCAATGTCCTTTTAATAAAGGATTCCAGTGGCTGATTCAGGATTTGGAAAAGGAGGGCGCGCAGTCCCAAAAGGGTACAAAAGGGCTAGGCGCACTCACTCTTTTTGCGCTAGGGTTTGGGTCTAAAATAGGTAACTCTTCAGTAACAATGGGCAAAAGGGAGAAGCGCCTCCATATAAATCCGCCACTGCTATCCACTGTAGCGCTTTTAATAGCCCACACATCATTACATTATCTTCACAGCTTTAGTTATTCTAGCTCTAGTCGTGGTGAGAATTATGGGTAACAAAATACAAGACCCTGTCAATATCTTTGCTACTTTCGTGACTATATATAAGGAAGAATCTGGATGCATCTGGTTCTCGCGACCACCACCCTAGTGGGCACTAGATTCATATCAACATTGAATCAACATTGAATCAGCAATCAATCAACACTCATCAACATTGTACAACATTGACAAGTTGTCAATGTTGATTCAATATTCTGTGCCCACTGGGACGTATACGCGGGCAGAAGTAGCTCTCGTGAAAGGTTGGTTCTGTTCTCGGAACATAGCTTGTTCATGGCATGGTGTATGAGGGTCTGGTACCTGCCTAGATATCGCGAGATATTCCGAGGTCAGAACCAATATTGCTGGTCTCATCTAATCAACCAGATGTATATAAAAACCATGTATCCTTGTTGACCTGTAAATAGACCAGCTATATGTACTAATCTATTCATCTCATTCCAGAAGGGAACAACAGGGGCACCACAGGTGGACAAGATGGTGCCCCGCTACGTGGGAATAGTTCGAGCCCTATAGGGGTCAAGCTGGACGTCCTGTGGGCGCATCCATTACTTAAGCCTGTAACTGGCGAGATAAGCACTGACACCAGCGGTCGCATGGGTACAAGCTGTTACATAATGCACCCTAAGAATTCCGCAGTGAAGGCCAGGGAATTATCTCATTGGTTGATAATGCATCCAGCTACATGCCTATAGGTCTGCCCCGACCCGTCCCTACCCATCCTGGCCGGCGCCAGTATCAGCCCACTATCCTGTGTATGTGCCCCCCAGGACAGGAAGACCGCCCGCTCATTGCACAAGAAGGGTAATTTATTGTTAGCTGCGTTTGTCCATCAGTGTACCACGGCGCGGGTGTAAATCATGCTGCACATGACAAAGCTCTAAAAAAACATTGCTTATCGCCGCAACAGGGGCCTCGATAACGACTCTTATATCAGGCTGCCCCGAAAACAAATAAAATACTACGGCGTGGCGAACAAATGACAGTTTTATCTGTCCGGGGGCCTGTGTAGCGTGTATGAGCGATGACTTGTCACAAATATTACATGCAAATTTCTGCGGCCGGCGATACTCGGCCGGGCGATAAATCAAGGACTTGTGATCGGCCGCACCCCCGGTGGCACCCTCTGTGGTCGGTGGTGGGATTTCGCCGGGCGTCATAAAGCTAAAATGGCGGGAAAAAATATTACTGTTGGACCCTGGTGGGGGAGCAGAGGTAACGGTCAGGGTCAGGGTGGTCTTTGTGGTGTGGCCGGTGGGGGTGGGGGGGGGGGGGGGGTATCCTAGAACACCCCCTTCCCCCATTGAGTTTAAGCTATAGGCCTGGCCCTCAGAACCCACCAATGTACATTGTATTTGACCTATCAATGAGACTCCATGTATGTCTCTGGACCTATAGACCTATATTGTATATTGTGACTATACATGGGTAAAAATCGACACGTGCGACACGGCGACACGGGGGGTTGTAAAGATCGACACGTGCGACACGGGGGGTTTAAAAATCGACGGACACAGTCAAATAGGCCATAATGCATTAGATAAAAATCGACACGGCGACACGGCCCTCTTGCTAAAAATCGACACGGCGACACGGTCAAAATTCTGGGCACCCATGTATAGTCACTATATTGTTTGCACCCGTAGACAACAGAACCCCCCCCCCCTCTCCCCACATAACACATAATACCATTATGCTATATAGATATCCTATAGCCACACTATGTTGGTATGGCACCCTAGAAGATATCCAGGGTGTCCAACACGTTGTGCATTATGCTTCTTTGTGTAATAACTTGACCCACCCAAATGCCATAATGGTGAACTATATAGGGAGATCTGAGTATCTAAGATCCAGAAAAGTCAATAAACAGCTATCTATTAAATTTCTCTATAATGGGATTAAGTATGCATGGTACATGTATATGCAGACCGTGCTTAAATCCGAAACTTCGTGCTATGGCACCTGAATTTGGGTGTTGCCATCACACAACCCCCATTTCCCTGTACTGCCCCTGCGCTGGTCAGTCCCTATTCCTACTGGAGAATTTGGGGGTTGAGTTCACAGTAGATATCATTGCAGACGAAATGCACATTTTTAATCATAAGGAGGGGATTTAGGAGATGATTACTATTTTTCTACCCTAATTCCAGCCACCAAGATATAGACTATAACCGACTATAACCCCTCCCCTCAGTATCAAGTGTGCCCCCTCCCGCCCTACAGTACCATCAAAGCCAGGCCCCACACGCCATATGCACATATCACTGGCCATAAAACCCACCAATGGGAATTGAGATAACAAACGAGATGCGCCCTAATATGGTGCAGGCTACATATTGTATGGACAAATCCTATTGGCGCCTCCTACGACGACACCGTGTCGGCCTCGCCAGACTCTTCTCTGTAAAACAAAATTGTAAAACAGAAAACAAGAATGCAAAAACAATAAAAACAGGAAAAAGTGTGCTGTCGATCATTTGTGTGACAAAACAACCCAGCTTAATATGGCAAGACGATCAAGTGATGGTCAAATAGTTTTTAAGCCTATTGTCTTTAACTGAACACAGGCATTTAAATATGGGATAGCAGCCAATTTGGGTCAAATTTTATTTTTCAGTTTAATACACAATGTATTTGTGTTCATAATGTCTATATAAATCTATAATCTTTCCGCTACTTATGGTATAAATGGGTAGGATATAGAGAAAGCCATGGTCAGGGGAAGACCCGTCTCTATGATAGAGGCCTATATTCTATGCATTTAAAAATATCAGACGTTTTAAAATGTTACACACACATTTATATACAAAATCAATCCAAAGGTTAATATAACACATATTTGACAAAACAGTCCAGGTGATATGCTTTCCTAGTTTAAATCTACTTTCCAGTTTATATATGAGAAGCTGCGCCATTTAACACCAAGTGTCTAAGATCTATGTCTGTGACATTTATACCATCTTCCACACGCACCTAGAGCATGTACATAAACTAGATCACCTACAGCTAAGTGAAAGATGGGACACATTTTCATTGTTGACGTTGATGTTCCCAGACAAGTTGTCTGTAGGTACCACCATCAACGATTGATCATTCTTGAAAGCGGCTACATTTTATTGCATACTTTCACATAAAGTAGGAGACGTGGGACCACCTGTTACAGTCACTACCAATGTAGGTTAGCAACCTACGTGGAAAGATGAGAGAATATAGACAAAAAGATATTTGTATTTAGTTGGCCTTTTAAGTACTCTAGTCCTAATGAACTGTGGCGTGAGCGACATACCTTTCCGACAGGGAATTTGATAGGCGACTTATGGTGGGCCGCGTGTACGTGAAAGTTGAGAAGCCTATATCCATTGTCTAAAATTAATAGATGTTACGTTTTATAGGAGGTTATTATGTAGTAAACCATAATAAGCTCAGATATTCTCTATCATACTACACTATTCAATGTAAAGTATTTCTGATGAGAACTTGTTCCAATACACACACAAGAGAGAGCTACACCTTTGGCAGGCTAGTTATCTATACTTCACCATCTCCTAATAATAAAAAGTCAGAAATTAGTGTGGGAACTATATGGATCCACCATACACATCACCTACACAAATCGACATGGATATCAAATTACTTTCCATCAAAACACACTTCTTGAACATTGCATATCCACGTTTCTTAGAGAAGGGCCACTCTTTATTACCGTGTGATTATGTGATCTACCACCCGTACTGTATGTGTTTCCAATTTCATCTACTTGCTTCGTGCCGACCCCATAAAAAACTCAATATTAAAGAGACCCATAAAATGTCGTCTGCGATGGCAATAGGAGATGAGCCGATAACGCCTTATTATCTCCTCCATGATTAATTCTCCTGTTTTCTCGTCCACGAGTCACGTGGGCACGCTGACGTAAATTCACTATAAATCATGGCCACCATTAATGACGATATAGTCTCTTTTTCTGTCATTCAAATGGTAACGATCTCTAGCTCTCCACTTCAATCTTCTAGTCGAGTGTAACTACTTCAGGGCAGCGCTGGCTTTATTGCTGAATGTATCACAGCGCAGCTTTAATTAAACTTCAAATGTAACCTAAGATCGTCAATTGTATTTACGTTTATACTGACTATATCTATACTTATGTACATGGATATGTCATACCCTCTAGTAGTGAGTGAGACGATTCAAATTAAATTTATTGAGGTGTATGGTTACAATAGTGATGCTATAATGTGACGATCACTACAATGTGCATCCTACTAGAAGGGTAGTAATATATCACAATAGACCTATGCTATGGTTCTAATGTGTGTCTGTCCAATGAAAATGAATCATAATACGACAGGTCAATACGAATACACAAAAGCATACAGATGTACTTATCTCTACTATAAAAAAACATATATTTTGGGATAATCTTGATTTTGTACATGTGTAATATCACCCTGACAGTCACTGTCTATGGAGCTGCTCAGTTCGTGACGTCACCAACAGTGGAGCTGCTCGGGTTGTGACGTTACCAACAACTGAGCTGCTCAGGTTGTGACGTCACCAACAACGGAGCTGCTCAGATCGTGACGTCACCAACAACGGAGCTGCTCAGGTTGGAACGTCACTGTCCATGGAGCTTCTCAGGTTGTGACGTCACTATCCATGGAGCTGCTCCTTCAGCTATGATGTCACTGCCTGTAGAGGTGCTTACCAAGCTAGGACGTCACTGTCTATGGAGTTGCTCATGTTGTGACGTCACTCTGACGTTGTGTCTATGGATGTGCTCATTAGGCCAGAAGAATGTATGTTTCAGGCAACCCAATCCTACATTCAAAAAAGTGCCGACCCTAGCATTTTTTCTCACAATTCTGGTGATTTTTCTTTGATTTTCTTAATATTTTTGTTCATTTTCTTAATTTTAGCAATTCCTTTTCAAGCTCCCACTGACCTCAGAGGCCTGAATAATCGATTGACTTTAGGAAATGACTTTAAAAGAAAAGCAAAGTCTTGATATTTCTAAATAATCAATGAATCAGTGAGTAATTCCAGTGAGTCGATGTGGCGATTCTCGACTCACTCAATGTGTTAAAAAAAAAAGTGAAAAAAAAAGATAAATGAAAAAATCTGACCTACCTACCCTAAAATTTCGGTCGGACCATATTGCCTGAAACACACCTTTCTTTGGCCTTAAGCTGTGCCGTCACTGTCTATGGAGCTGCTCAGACTGTGACGTCGCTGTCTATGAATGTGCTCGTTAGTGTGTGACGTCACTGTCCATGGCGCTGCTGCTGGTGCGGCTGTGGCATCACTGTCTATGCAGCTGCCTGTGGGGTAGTGCTCACTAGCCGCCAGAGCTCATCAGGGGCTGGGGGCAGGATATCTGGCCGGCTTACTACAGCACCCCTGGTGGCAGTCAGACCATAACTCAGCCGCCTATAAACGACTTCTTAATTCATGTGCCTGTGTGGCGCGCCCCCCATCTTACTTGTAAATTCGGCTCACATTGTTGGGCGTTAGTAGCCATCTGTCTTGAGTCTGACGCCAGTGTATCTATCTCTCTATATAAAATAACACGGGCCACATCCTACCGGAGAGTTTCCCATGCAGGATTGCCCCTTTAATAACCCTGTTAATATGGAGTGAATTATTCTACTGATTTTATCATTTTGTAATAGTTAAGTGTACATGACTATATTTCATCCCTATCTATTATAAACGCAGGGAGAAAGATGGAACCAATCGCATTTGGACAAAATGTATATGTACATGTACAGTCAAAACTCGCGTAAAAGCCTAAATTGCGTATTAGCTGCACACACCAACGTTGGAGACCGCACACTGACTTTGTCCTGATCATATAATATATGCCGCACTACTGGCCGCGGCCTATACGTGAGGTTTTTCGGTACACTGTAAAAAGTAAAACCAAAAAGATGCTCTTTTATATTGTAAACCAACCGTATCTTCTATTGTTGCGTAGGTGACTTCTATGCACTAATACCGTAGTGTATACTGTAAAACTACGGTTGATTATGTGATAGAAAACCTTGGCACACTGCAGCTTCAGAGGTTATGCACCATATTCTACAGTTTCGCGGAGGTTTTCCATCACATTTTCTTCCACCTCAGAGCACCAGGAGGTTATGAACAGGCTTAGCGGAGGCTATATTGAAAAGCACCCTTCGCTATGTTATACTATGGTCAAATAAAAATATTAAACTACAAACATCGCGGATGCACATAACCTCCTGATGAGGTTACATAAACTAGGTCAAGTCTGAAAGGAGGTTATAAAGAAGCGTGTCTCATTTAAACCCATGATTGAATACCCACATGGTCAGTATTGTACATTTGCTCGAGTTTCAGTAAAATTTAGAAATAAAATGAAAATAGATAGAACTTAGCAGTTAGTTTATCGCTCACTGTCACATGAATATAACGTCTGTCAGCTAAACTGTCCTTGTTTTTCCCCACCCTCTCCATGCCCCACCTACACCACCGACACTCCACCTTCACCCTTCCACCACCGTCTCCCCACATGCCTCCAGGTCCATTCATCTTATTCCAGGTGAGACAAAGGCTGCAGGTAAATTACCTATGTGTGCAGTGGCCCAGGTCGACCTGCAGGTGGGTCCTCCTGCTGCTGCTGCCTACCCCTCACCTTCACCCCACCCTCCTGGTAATCACAGGCACATATACGGCTGCAACTGGTCACCCTCACAGAGCCGCCATCTTGTCCCCCGGGTACATGGCTCATTCATTTAGAATTTCATATCCCAACTTTAGTTCAGTAAGCGGGTAGGGGAGCTTTGTTCTGTTAGAAACAGCGACGTCAAGTGCTATGATAGAGATCTAGTTAGATGTGGAGTGTTGTTCCTATATCTCCCACGACTACAATAGGTAGTACAAGTGACACCTCCAGTGGGTCGGCCATTTTAATTTGCATACTAGGTAAAATATTTTGCTGGGCACGGTAAAGTGAACTCATGAGAGATACCACGATAGGTACCATACCCCATATCCTTGGAATGCATTTACCCATCTTATCAGCTCCTATCGGTGCGTGTTGCCGTAACGAGGTATCTCTGACAACATGATTATATTCTAGGCCACCCGCTGCGTCCCTATAGGGTCAGGTAGGCATAGCAAGTGTGTGCACACCTAGACAAAGGCACTGAGAAATGACCATAAATAATGACAAGATTACATCTTCAGGAAGTTGTCATGCTGACAACAAAGCCAATCCCCAACACAGAGTTTCAGAGTTCTGAGACAGACATGCCAAAAACACATAAATTACTAAGGGTCACAGGAGTGGGAGAGAAAAATAGATACCAATCCATCTTGAAAGTCAATATCCTAAACTTCAACAAAATGGCCCAGTTGACAGGTTCTTCATTTCAGAGATCATAAACATTGCAATTTCCGGTGTATCTTTAGATTCATAGGGTCTCTTTTTAAAGGAATCTAATTCGTGTCCCGGAAAGGTGACTCACAAATAAGTCCCCGGAGGTGGAGGCCGGGTGGGGTGCATGTAGATTGTTTTGAGGAGACATATATATGACTGGTAAAAAGGTTGACAGGACACTTGTTGGTCGGCGTCACGTCCTCCCCTCAGACGTCGCCACTACGTCAACGACGTCGTCAATCACCACCCTCTGACCCTGGCTGACCCACATAGGGGTGGAATCTACCCCCTGTATATGGCACCTTACCAGATACACAATAAGGCTTACACACCTTAGCTTACTAGGTATAATATACCTTAGCCAGTGACCTTACCACCCTTTTTGGTGATTTTCCCCATCTGTTGCGCAGGTGACTAACTTTGGTTCCGGAAGGAATAAGGATTAAAAGAAATTCCTTTTGATGTTGGACATTCACAAGGCGGTTTTTGATGAAAGAATTCAGATTTAAAACTCCTTCCTATCTCTTAAATATAGCACTCTTAAAATCCAGTTATTTTAGGTTATCGATGACAGGATTTATTATACAGATTGTGCTATCAGGAGTTGATTGTAAATGACAGAATGAGACAGAAATGACAGCATATAGAATAATAATTCAAATCAAATATCCAATCCTGGGGAGGTTCAATGGAGTAAAAATGTAGACCAAGCAGTGCCAAATATGGAAGTGTCAGTTCAGAGTTAAATCGGTAGGCCTGGACCATGCAGAGAAGTTTGTCAGGTTCGTCATGTTATCCTGGTATTAAAACCCCTACTATCCATGAATGGATTGTCTTACACTTCAGGAGATTTCAAGCTGTCATATATGAGCCATGACCCTTTACACATCTCATTGTCATGATCTCCCCTTGTGCCAATTTGCCCAAAGCCATTTGCGTTGATCTAATCACAAGCCCACCCACATTTTAACAGCAGTAGATCCTGTGTTTATCAATCCTAATTTTCGGCCGATTTTTTACTATTAGGAATACAGACTGACCCGCCATTCCTACATTTGGTTATTGAAGACTCCTCCTCCTCATCATATACATATTCAACTGGCGGACACATATACAGTGTCAATTCAGTAGAGGCCTCGGCCACGAGTGAGCAGCTCGCGGATGGATTTAGGACCGTTTTTATTGTAAATAGTCCTGGTGGATGGCGTCGGGGCATACTGTGGTCAGAAGAGGGCGTGATGGATAGTATAGTGCCGTAACTAATCATCATTTTGGGGGCCGCCATCTTGTCCCCTAGGATGAGACTTGAGATAGGAAGGGGCGCCACTGGTTTCCAGAAACAAGCACCCCCCCCCTCTTCAACCACCACCAGCACAAATTGGGCATATATGCTTCTCTGTGTGAACCAGCAGATATGTCTGCTAAATATCAGTTTACTTGCTGTTGCCGTTATGACGTTGTAGTCGACCTGATAGTTGCCTATAGCAGTATCGAGCACAAACAATGACGTGCGGGCAGCATGTAGGGCACTGACTGATGGGTGGAGCTGCGTTTGTCACCGAGTGGACACCTGGCGGATTGATGGTTGTGTTTCTGATGGTGCTGGTCAACCTGCTGCACACAGGCCTCTCTACCCTTCTCCATCAGTCATCTGCCCCTATCTACACAAAGTGGTCCCCCATCACTCACCTATCTACACACAGCCCCCCCCCCTCATCACTCACCATCTACACACAGCCCCCCCTCACCCACCTGTCCCTATCTACACAAAGTGATCCCCCATCACTCACCTATCTACACACAGCCTCCCTAACCACTCACCTATCTACACACAGCCCCCTCCCCTCATCACTCACCATCTACACATAGCCCCCCATCACTCACCTATCTACACACAGCCCCCCATCACTCACCTATCTACACACAGCCCCTCCTCATCCATCTTCCCCTATCTACACATAGTCATCCCCCATCACTCACCGATCTACACACAGCCCCCCATCACTCACCTATCTACACACAGCCCCCCCCCCCCTCACTCACCTGCCCCTATCTACACATACGAGTAGTACCGTAAAACCTTGCGTATAAGCCGCGGCTAGTAGGCGAATCTGATTGCTGGTGTGGCTTAAATGATCGGCCCATAGTCGGGGTGCGGCTTATATGAGGGTTTTTGCTACTATGTGACAGTACTATGAGGCACCATAATCAGATAGCTGGTGTGGCACAAGATCTAGGTGTGGCTAATACGTGAGTTAGGCTTATAGGCAAGGTTTTACGGTTGTCTCCCATCACTCACCATCTACACACAGACCCCCTCACTCACCTATCTACACCCCCCATCACTCACATATCTACACACGGCCCCCTCATCACCCATTTATCTACACACAGCCCCTTACCTATCTACACACAGCACCCTTACTCACCTGCCCCTATCTACACAAAGAGCCCACCACTACTCACACAGAAAGAAGAAACAAAGTCAAAAGGGAGTCCAGGCTTGCCTCCAGAATGACTCCCTTTTCTGACTCTCTTTTTGACTCTTGATGAAAGGAGTCAGTACCTGACTCCCTTAAAAGGGAGTTATGTGACTCCCTTAAGAGAGCCCAGGTTTTGCCTCCAAAATGACTCCCTTTTATGACTCCCCATCATAAACAGAGTCCAGGTCCATACTGTGACTCCCTTCAGAAAAGGGAGTCTAGGTGCAGGGAGTCATTGAATCACGGCTCCCTTTGTAGAGAGGGTCATTGGTAATTTCTATTTCCTACCCCTCTATATATCCATTCAGATAGCTCTCTCCCTAGCTGCTCCTTCTACATTGTTTTGGTGCAATGCCTCACAAGGAGGAGGGATCTCAGAAAGATCCCTCAGTGCACATTAGTTATTATATAAATGAATATCTGAGCCTTTTTGATTTAACTTTCTCATGTTTCTACAAATTGGGTGTCTGTATCTAATACATCATGCTGATGCTACAGTTTTAAGTTAGTTGTAATTATTTCATAAAATGTAATTCTGACATGAAGTCTTGATGCTACAATGATATACATGTATTAGCATAACTATCAATATCACAAATTACATGGATCTAGAGATCTGAGCATACAGAATAATACCATTTTACGTATAGTGCTACCACCTAGTAGGCATAATCATAACCAAATGTTTGACTCCCTTATGCATTCACCGACTCCCTTGGGGAGAAAGGGAGTAGGGGACCTTGACTCTAATTATAAAGAGAGTCAGATGGCTTCAAAGCAAATGTGCTAGATGGCACTACAGTCATTGTACTGTAGGGCAACCTAGTGTGTTTCCTATTTCTGTATTGTATACTTACTTCTGTGACTCCCTTAGGGAGTCCAGGCAACCATTTACTCACCTTAGCTGACCTGGACTCTGTTTGGTCTAATTGAAAAGAAGTCAGGGCCATTAGAAAGGGGAGTCAGACAGTGTAGAAAGTGAGCCAAAGGGGGGTCTGGCTCTCTTTTTATAGCCTGGACTCCCCTTGTGACTCGGATTCTTCTCTCTGTGCACCTATCTACACACACACACACATCATTCACCTATCTACACACATCATTCCCACCCCCCCCCCCATCATATCGTAATTAACAAAGCCCCCTATCCCAAAACTAATCTACACAACACCCACCATTCACACATCTACACAGAGCCCCCCACCCCCACCCCACCCCAAGATACTCACCTATCTACACAACCTGGGGGGTACTCAATTTCATATTGACACATATTGTGCGTTTGGCCCTCGGACAATCCTTACCCTTAGTGAATGGATTTTTTTGTGAAAAGGGACCTTTTCTGAGGGTGACTTTGCTAAAAATTGCTTATGTTCAAACTACTTTTGCTGAAACGTTGTGTGTGTACATTTTCTGGAAGGAACCTTGTTTATGCTGCTCACGTATGGTGTGGTCACGTGATACGTCCACCGGACGTCGAAATGCATGTTGGGTGACGCGTCAGGTGTCGCCGACGTCGCCATTAATCAATCTCGTCAGGTGCGACTTATCATCTCTGCCCTAACTCCATCTGGCCGACCTTCTACTAGGCGGCAGCACTGTAACTAATATCCCTCCGCAACTCACCATCTTGTCCCCCATGACGGCAGTGGTTCATATATAGTACAGCATTTAAACCCCACCGGGTAATATGAACCAGTCTGCATGAGTCAGGAAAGATGCCAATTATTATGTTAGTTCTCTACTTTGCCACTGTTGCCGACCTGTCTGCTGAAGAAACGTGTTTTAATAAATCATCTGCCGTCCTCTAGGACCCCGTGACACAAGTAGGGTCCTATGGACGCAGGGTCCAGTCGTTATGGTCAGTATAGTGCCTTAATTCATGTACAGCTTAAATACAAGGTAGACATTGGAGGGTACTTAAGACTGAGAGGAATTGAGGGGAATTGATAAAGGTTTACAAGCAATGTCTCAATTTAATGACACTAACATTTTAAGATGTCCACTTCAATACCGGGTCCCGAGACTTTTAACAGTAGTTACCTGGATTCAATTTGCTTTTCATGTAAAAATGAATACATGTACTACCGATTTGTTATGTGTTCACAGAGAAAAGAAATAGCGTCAAAGGGGAGTCCAGGTTGCCTCCAAAATGACTCCCCTCCCTAGGGGAGTCCAGGTCGCCTAATGGAGCCTAGGTGACTCTCCAGCTGACTTAAGGGAGTCACCTGGGGGAGTCATATAGCTCTCTCCCAGTGGGCACAGAACGTTGGATCAACATTGAAAAATGGTTGTCAATGTTGATTCAATGTTGGTTCAACGTTAATTCAATGTTGAACTGAATTTTATGCCCACAGGGCTGGGTCAAAGTTGAAGTTCTTACGCATCCTCCCGCTGGACGCCACTCTGAGCATTTTCCTACTCTCAGTAGATGTACAGTGTTTATGTAACTACAAGTTCTAGTGTCTAAACACAATTATCTTAATAAGCATATATCATGGAATGCAGCAAATTGTTTTATAACAATTGTTTATGGTCATATAAAGAAACGCCTTGTTAGAAAATTGATGGATTGTCAAGGGGGGAAGGAGACAATTTAAGCAGAGATAATTACTTTAAGTGTGTTAATCAGTGGCCAGGAGCCTCTGACTGACAATCTGCACATAATTCCCAATGGACAATTCCCATAATCAACATTTCTGATGTCAAAGTTCTAACGAACCAAAACATGCCATCAAGTCCTCCATCTGCTAATTGTTTACCTGTCCACTGGCGCCGCCCCTCCTTTCTGTGCGACATATAAGTGATTAACCTGCTAAGGGCTGTATAGTGCTCTCATGTGTCAAGCCCTCGGTCATCATGATGCATGGAAGCAACCCTGGCAAGTTGACATGCCATGGCTGTATTGATGCAGTATGCCGATTATTTGGGAGTGTATCAACCCAATATGGTCGGCATGATACTTGAATGCAGCCCCGGCGAGTTACTCACCAGAGCTGCATTCATGCTTCATAACAACAAATGGCATAATACATTAAAGCACTATGCGGGCCTTAAGTGGCTAGAAAAGAGAGCAGTAAATCATTCACGGTGATGCACATTATGCCTCACCTTATAATTATAGCAGGTCAAATACCTCCATGGCCTTGCCTTACAAGCATGTATTATGTGTTTTTACAACAATACTGTTTTAGACAAAGGCGAACTCATACTCCCTATTTGAATCCATATATTCCTATTGTTGAATGCTTTGCATTGTGATTACATTGATGGTTTACGATTACTTTACCCCGTTTAATCATAGACACTATTTCTGTAATGGTTACATTTTAGTCATATCAACAGAAAAGGTAGGTCTATATTCCGCACTAGCGAGTTGCAGTGATTCTACCTTGTGAGACCTACAACTGAAGCTAGTTCCTTGTATGTCCAAAATAGGCAGTTTTAGGGGTCAGCATTTTTCAGCTGATTTCGAATCCATGCCAAGGTTGCATAATTAGTTTTTTTCCTAGTTGGTGAGGAATGATAATATTATTCACATAGAACAACTAAAGATGAATACAAAATCATTTTAGTTTAAGGAAATTTACAACTGATTTGTATACTATCATGATTTTTGACTAACCCAAATAGCATTTTTAAATTGTGTGTGAACCAAATAACCTGGCTAGAAGGTATGGATTCGAAGTCAGGACCTTTGTATTGAATTGCCAGTGTCCTAACCACTCCCCCAATCTGAACACATGACATAAAGACCCACAATAGAGGCATATGACTGAAAGGTTTATGGCCCCTAAAACTCCAAATTTTGGACATGACCGGAACCAGCTTCAGCTAACCAGCTGGCTGCTATAGTTAGTAGAAGAAAGAGCACTGGTACCAGACAAAATGGCGCTGTACAGTGATCATCTAGCTAATGCGGAATACACTCTGCTTTAATCATTTCCAATAGAACACTGTTCGTTAACGACCCCCTCCCCGATCCCCCATATACCGTAATGAAACCTCGCTGGACTGTGCTTTAATGGAATATAGTTGATATTGTTATCATAAGAATAACTATGAATTCATCATTTTCCCACCAAGGTTGATCTAGTTATCCAGAACGCCTGCGCACCGTGTACATGTATAATGAGTACCTGTACTCGGAGATGAGGCAGTGAGTGACAGGTCCCAGCCTCACCCTACCCCCGCCACACCTGGATGAGGATGGGGCCACACAGGTAGATCTCCCCCCCCACACACACACACACACTCGCCGTAATAATCCAATTAACCAACTGGAGCTAATTACGGCGCCTGGTGCTGACATCTGGCGGCACATCAAAGCACACAGAGCTTTGTTTTGCTGACGGGTCGTCTCAATGTGAGCCGCCGCCACTGTACCATAATTAGCATGGCTTAACCCTTTAAGGTCCACACAGTGCTTTAATGTGCTATAACCTCTGTCCTCATGATGCATGGATGAAGCCCTGGTGGTGAGCTCCCCCCAGGGTTGCATTCATGCATCATGCTAACACGATGGGGCTGATACAGCCCCTAAAGCATGAATGCAGCCTTAGTATAAGTCGATTCGCCAGGGCTGCATTTATGAATCATTCCGACAAGGAGCATAGTACATCAAAGTACCAAGCTGACCTCACAGGGTTAATTGCAGCCTTCTATGTGCCAGGTTTAGATAGGGACAGATTGACAAGGGTATAACTATAAGGTGTGTGACGTTACCACTTGTTTGTTCTAATGTGTAATACTTGGAAGGTGTTCAGTCACTTTTTGCCTCTGCTCTTATGGAAACATCATTAGGGCTATATTAGTCTCCTCAAAATGACACATCGACTACCTGGAACCATATCACGTATGTACTCATTGAATCTGTCTTCAGTCCTGCCATTTACAACTGATGTGGTGTTGGCATTTGCACACAAAAGGTATACAATCACTGACTTTCCCTATTGCAATTTAAATGTTAATAATAAGAGATGGACTTCTCACACAATTACAGACAGAACGCATTGGTATTACCTTACATAATATCAATATTACCTAAACAGGTGCATCTCTCTTCATAATTGGTGAAATAATGTCAGTTTCAAACATGTTTTAGCCATGTCAATTTAGATGGTTTAACAAGCTGTACTCATCCACTACTAAATCCATCTCAGATTGGACATCTCTACCCCTTCCAATTTCACCATGGACTCCAACAGGGGTTAGATGCCCTCTTGTTGCATTCTGAACCATGTACATGCATACATATATTTGCTTTGTTTGTCCTGGATAGTTAATTACCAGACATCAGCTATTTTTCATTAGTTTCCAAGAATGCACATAGGGGCATACAGTTCAGATGTCAACACCATAAACTATTTATCATTTATCATAACTGATCAGTACATATGTCAAATGTATATGAAGTATGAATTATCTGCCTCTCTGTGTTTTGTAAACACTATTAATAACAATGTCAACCAACCATCATATGTGTTTGACAATACTATGTCAATAGATCTACAAGTTTCCATCAAGGGCAAAGCTACTGTTCATGTGATAGTATAGACTGGTGAGCCAAGCTTCAAAAGGCCTCTAGAAATCATTTCTAAGGGCATGGAGCAGTAGAGCTAGACAACATGAAGATTTTTCATCTCTGGAACGTGCTGAATCTGAATATCAATGTTGCCCAGCTTGAATTTTGGGTTTTCTATGTTTAATCCTCAAATTAAAAAAAAACACTCGAAAAATACCAAAAATTGGAATAAAATGTTAAAGAAATAATAAAATGCCATATAACAACTCAGACTCCTAGAATATTCATAGTTGAGTGTCTCCTCAACAATAATTGATGATATGGTTATCTAAGTATCAAGGTCAAGGTCAAGAAAACAGATATGAAAGATGGGAGATATCTTGTCAATCAGACTGTGTGTTTTGTATCTAATCTTTCCATTTGTATTCTTGGCTAATTGTGCATATTACGGATGATATCTGAATCAAGGTCAAAGAGTCAAAGGTCAGGGATCAAGGAAATTCCTATCATATTTGTCAGGCAGAAAGTTAGTGACACCTCAAAGTGCTTCATATAGTTTTTGTTTTGTTTAAGATTCTGAAAGATGTTTAACCCAACAAATTATTTCAGGTGGGTGGGGTGTTTCCACCCTTGAGCAATTTTATTTATGTGTGGTTGCCTAGCAACCAATTAATTTGGACTAAAATACTAAGTAATATACTTTTTGGCTCCCCCAGTTTGAGGATGAGGGGCAGTACCCCAGCAGCTGCCACTGACCAACATATTGTCAGAGCCCCTCCCCCCGAATGATCCACATTAATGCACCCCTCTTCTTCCCAAATAGCAGGCTTCAAATTTGTTGTACACGGCTATGTTTAGCTATAGTATTGGTTGGGATTTATGCTGAACCCTTTAAGGACAGATGTAGCTAAAAGATGACATTTGTCGGCATGATGCAGCCCTGACGAGTAACTTGCCGGTGCTGTATTGGTGCATCATGACAAGCCTTCAAGAGGTCGACATAATGCTTGAATGCAGCCCTGACAAGTCAATTGTGGGGGCTGCATTCATGCATCATACCGACCAAGGGCATATAACATTAATACATGATGCCACCCTTAAAGGGTTAACAAGGTGATGATTCTTTGATGCTCGGTAAAGTGGGTTAAATTTCATTTCACATATTCTTCCTCAACATGTCCAAATTTCTTCCAACCCCCTCCTAAATCAACCCACCTTCCACTGATTGTTAATAGTGACCTTTAGCACACCTGATGTAGCTCATGGAATGCAAACATAGCACTACTAAAAATATGTGTGCATCAATGAGCTACATTGTCTTTACTAAAGGTCCCTTTTAAGAAATGACCATTCTCTTTGTAGACTATGCCTCCTGTTGAAATTCTCAGATTAAAGTATTTGAGATATCTACTGCTTACCTATGTTATTTTCAGCTAACCTTGACTCTTGACATAATCTTTTCCCTCCAGCCGTTCAACACAATCCTGCTCTTCATAGACAGCATCTAATTGCTCCAGTTATTCAATTATTAGCTCCCTAATTCTCCTGCCTTCATGGGTTCATTGCCCATAATTGGTTCCTTTTACAGTTTCTTCCCGGGGGGGGGGGATCCCATGGTCTCTGCCACAATGATAACACCAGACATGATATTCAAAATCGTAACAGTCAGTCATATAGCGAGCCTACCCTGTAGAGCTCAAGAGGAAGTGTCCTCCTGCTTCAGAGTTTGAAATTGACTGTGATTTGATCCAGTGACGTCTTAGCAATGTCACCGATGTTCCCCACCAGGTATATTGAAAACTATTCACTGAATAACATAGCAAGGGTAACTACGCATATACACATATAAATTCTGGTGCCTTTATATAGCCGATAACATTATTTTGAAATGTACATTATCTTAGTCCAGTGATCTGTTCGGACACCAGATTCTGTATATAGTAACTAAACTTAAAGGTCATAGTGGAATCAATGCATGTTTGCTGTTTTGTATACCCTGGGTCCCTACAGTGGTACAAGACAGATGTAGTGCAGTCGCAGCCCTGTATGCATTACATCGGCACAATTCATGACTGGATGCACTTGTCTTCAACTTGTTATCAGCCTCGACTGGGTTGAATATAATGCATACATGTCTGTGGCTGGACATATATCTAATACATGTACATCATGACCCAGTCACCCTGCCCCTAGTAACGAGCTTTCATAAGCGTAATCAGGCCAAAAAAAAGTTTGTTTCAGGTCACCTGACCGACCCTATCAAAACAGGGCCGACCCTACGGTTTTTTTAATGCAATTTTGAAGAAATTGTGTTATTTTTACCTTTTTTGGTCAATTTTAGGGTCTTCGGAGAGGCTTGCCAGTACTTTTATGTTTAAAAAAAGATGTTTTAAAAAATCCGACATACCGATCCTACATTTTCTTGCCATGTAACCTGAAACAAACCTTTTTCTGGCCTCAGCTAGTGTCAAGCACGCCCCAGTGAACCATATGTACCTACTGTGGCTAAAGATACATTGTATCATAAAGGTGTCTTAGAATAATCTACTCTGCATGAGTATACACTTTGAATGCAGATGTTAGTAAAACCTGTTACCTCATGCATTTATGTCATGAACAAGGCGTACTGTTTTGTACATGAGTAAAAGTGATTTCCATCTGGCAATGACATCCTCGTCCTATAGAAAATAATGCAGTTATGAAAATATGATGTTTCATACGAATAGTTGCTCCTTTGTCTTATATTCAGGCGTTTACAATTATATACTTCAATATTAGTGAAAATGTATCTCATCAAGTTGTATTTCCAAGAATTATGGGTGTACTCTTATACTAATATTGAGGGACTCCTGTTGGTATTGGAGTACCAATATTGAGAGACTGGATAAGTGTATGCGCTAGTATCTAAATCGCTCTGATCAATGAGACTTTAAAAATCTGTTTTTACGCTGACTACCGGTAAACCCCAAAGTCTGGGGACAAGGGTTGATTATACTAATACTGAAAGACTCCTGTTGATATTAGAGTAACAATGTTCACTTAGAAACTGAAAAGTGTATACGCTAGTATCTAATTCGCTCTGATCTATGAGACTGCAAAAACATGTATTCGCGCTGACTACCGGTAAACATCAAAGTTTTGTGACACGGGTTGATTGATTGACTGATTTATTTATTTTACTTACTGTGAGCCGATTATATATGTTTAGAAGTTAAAAAATTTTGGGGCTTATACTCATGTTGATGTTTGGGCTTCCTGTGTATCTTCAAGTGTGTTTCAAGTCTACCTTAAATTTAAATTTAAATTTAAATTTAAATTGGATTTCCTAGATTAATAGAATGGGGTAAAGATTATCTATTAACACTGAGCGTTAATGAGCCAGATTGAACATAAAGTGTATATTATAAATTGTAGATGTCTTGTTCACGGGTACATCTAATACCTCCTGGAAATGTGTAGCTAACGGTTTGTGTTTTGATGGTTTCTGTTTCTGTTTTCTTGTCATGTTTCGCTCCTATCTCTCTGTGCCCCTGACTGATCCCCTAGCTAGTCGCAAAACCATATTGGTGATCGGTGATTAGGATCAGCAGAGTAGAGTCCAGTTGTATGGGCTATTATATTATATTATATTATAGGGGTATTAAGGATTAATATCAATACTTATTATTTGTGCTACTGCACGATTGTTGTTTAGTTTTGTTTTATTTTGAAAATCACGTAAAGATTGTGAGAAATTGATCTGTACTAGTTGTTATAGGTTCCTGCACTCTGAACCAAGAACCACTAAAGGGTTGCACAGTTTAAATTATGTTTCTCTCTTTTTTAACTGCTTTTATCATCTGATTGTACTTTTTTCTTAAATCTATGTGTATTGTATCTCCAAAGCTACTCTCCATTCTACTCTATCAGTGATATATAACAAGATGGTGAAAGTTAGTCCACACGATGATTTGACTGTATTCTTAAACATGAAAGAATTATCACTGGAGCAGGGTATATCTTAAATTCTTGCTCGTAGTTGCCCACTAGCTGCCTGCTCAGCAACTATATAAATCGCCTCGCGGAGCATTAAGTTGGGGAATCTGCGGGGGGATTATCTTGGGTCCAGATCGGTAGTAGCTGGGCCCTTTATTTATTTATTTTCTGTACATAATATTTATTGTTGTTTTTCATTGTTTTTCTTTTCAATTGTGTGCTGTATTGGAAGACTGTGTATATTTGTATTACCCTTTTGGTAGTTGTTCAATATGACTACAACTCGTGTAATTGATTTCATGAGGCTGAAGGGCTTTAAGATGGTACATATTAATACGCGAAGCATGTTTAACAAGAGGCATGACATCTTTGATCAACTTGATGGGGCAGATTTTGTGTCAATGAGTGAGACGTGGTTGCATCCTGAATATGATGATGATTTAATCCACTGGGAAGGTATGGACTTGTACAGACAGGACAGAATACGCAAGAAAGGTGGTGGCATAGCAGTCTATGTGCGAGATGATTTGGATGTTGAAGTAGTAGTCAGGCAAGAGTTGAATTTTAGGAACAGTGACTTGGAATGTTTTGTCCTTGATCTTCAATTCAAAAATGCTCCCACCATGAGCTTGGTAACCCTATACCGCCCCCCGTCTGGTAAAACGAATAAGTTTTTTGAACACTTGGAACGCCTAATGAAGGTAGGGGAGAGGGAAGGCACCGAGCAGTGGTTCATGGGTGACCTAAACATAAATACTCTGAGAGAAAACCAGGCGTCAAGTATACGCTTAGGTGATCTCTGCCGTGATGAGGGCTATCACAAACTCCTACATCAATGCACCAGACCTTTCAAAAAGAATGTGGCCTGTCTAGACAATGTCTTAACAAATTTCCAACATGAGATCGCCAGTGGTGTCTTGAATTTTTTAGTTAGTGACCACCTGCCAGTCTTTGCGGTTAAAACCAAATCGAAAATAGAATATATTAAGAAAAAGATCACAATTAGAAAATATGGGGATTTTGATGAAGAACTCTTCAAAGACTGGCTGTGTGAGGCTGACTGGAACCTTTTCTATGACCAAGCTGATCCTGATGAAGCATGGAACTTTATCCAATCGCATATAGAGGTTTTCCTGGACACTCACTGTCCATGGACTGAGAAACAAGTGGATGACACCTGAGATTTTAGGTTTGATAAGAGACAGGGAGGACATGGTTGATCACTTCATGAGAAGCAGAGATGAGTTCTATCTAAACAGAGCCAGGAGTCTTAGGTGCCAGATAAATAGAGCTATTCGGTACTCCAAGGCTGCCCTGGTAAGGTCTTCTTTGGAGGAAAAACAGAATGACCCGAAAAGGTTTTGGCGAGTTATTAACGGCGTCCTGAAGCCTGAAATGCCAGTCCAGCCACCAGAACTTATTGGTCATGACGGTTACATAAAGTCAAACCAGGAATCGGTGGACTACCTAAATGAATATTTTGCCAATATTGGAAAGGTCCTGTGCTCTAATTTGACTGATAGTGGTCATCCTGTCCGAACTGTTTTTGATGAACCTGAGGCATCCAGACATGGAGGTGTACGGGTTGAGCGGGAGTTGGTGCAGATACTTGTCAATGAGATCAATGTTAATAAGACTTCAGGCATACCGGGCATCAGGTGTGATGTTCTGAAACTGGGTTTGCTGGAGTTGATCCCTCAGATGACCTGGTTGTACCAGCTTACGTTCAACTCAGGTATTTTCCCGGATTCTTGGAAGGCTGCTCGTGTAAACCCGATCCCAAAACATGGTAATACCAAATTGGTGACAAATTGGAGACCCATATCACTCCTGCCTGTTCAGTCATAGATAGCTGAGAAGCTGATGCACATCCACTTGACTAGAGTACTAGAATTGGAGGATTCTTTGTCGGATAGGCAGTATGGATACCGGTCAGGAAGGGGCACTGGGGATGCAATTTTTGCATTCCTAAGTGACATATATGAAAGCAGGGATCGAGGTCACGTCACTGGGGCCTGTTTTTTAGACCTAAAAAAGGCCTTCGACAGTGTCAACCATTCCTACTTGATAGAGCTCCTTGGGGGTTTGGGTTTGCATGACGCCAGCTTGAATTGGTTAATGAGTTATCTCACCGGTCGAAGCCAGTACACAAAGATAGGAGGTTTCATGTCCACCACACAACCAGTTGAGTACGGAGTGCCACAGGGTTCGGTCCTCGGACCCCTATTGTTTATTCTATACATCAATGATGTTGAGAATATTATAGGAGATTGTAAATTTTATTTGTATGCAGATGATTTGGTTCTCTATACTTCTGGTAATAAAATAGATCATATAGCCAATAAACTGCAGCGCTCAATTGACAATGTCGGGACATGGTGTTGTCAAAAACGATTAACAATCAACACTGACAAAACAAAAGTCGCGTGGTTTGGTTCTAAGCAGAAACTGGCAATGTGTGAAGGTGTAGATTATACTTTATTGGGTAATCACCTGGAGACTGTTCAGAATTACACTTACCTAGGACTAAAAATTGATGACTGTCTGACTTTCGAGCCAGCTATCAAAGATTTATGTTGTAAGGTCAACCATAGACTATTTAGGTTGGGTGTTTTAAGAAATAATTTGACAGAGAATTTGTGCATATCCGTATACAGATCCACTGTTTTAAGTTTATTTGATTATACGAGTTTTGTATATGATGGTGCAAATAAGGATTTACTGTTAAAGTTAGATAAATTGCAAAAACGGGGCCTTAAGATATGCTATCGGGGCAAGGTAATGACTGAGGAAACCATGTACAAGCAGTCAGGCATACCAAGACTAGCCCGGAGGAGACAGGACTTGCTCCTGAGTTACATGCTGAAGCTCTCGTTGATTCCCTCCTGGGTAGACGATCGAGAACGCAGACCGGGTATGAGATCTGAAGAACAAATACGTTTCAAGTTACCACGTGCAAGAAATAGGGGAATACACAACTCCCCCTTGTTTAGAGGCGCGGCTTTATGGAATAATCTGGGATCGTGGTATCAAAGATCTAAGGATAAACTAACCTTCAAAAAGAGACTGTTGAAGATACCTGATTTAGAAAAGGTCACGGCAAATCCTGTAGGGGCTGCTGTGGAGGTTTTGTAATCTAATACAATCTAGTTAACATCTTGTGTTTTTTGGTCACTACGGAGTTTAATGCAGACTTTTACAGGGAGGTGTTATAATGACATCACCTTGTGGGAGGTCAAGTGGGCCAGTCAGTAGTGTGGGAGCTGTTGTAGAGACAGCACCTAACAATACTGGCCACCCAATGAGTAGATCCCTGTATAAACATATTATTGTAAGTTTTGTGTTAGAGGAGCTTGATACCTTAATTGCACCCTATTTGTTTACTGTATAAAACGTCAAAGGTTAAGATTGCCGGAGTCTGTCCCTGCCTTGAGAAATAGCTGATTCGCGTTACTGATTGTTAATACCACATGCCCAAAAGTTTTAAATGTTTTATTACCTGTCTTCCAATCTGTACATATTTACCTGTTTTTCTTTTTCTGATTTGTATGTCTCATCTTTGTATCATTGTACATATTTCATCTTGGTTCCATCATAAGATATGTGTTAACAAAATGGAAAATTATTGGTAAAAAATTAAGGACCACCATTGTCATCCTACCACTACTATTGCTTACGTTGTGCTTGACAATAAAAACCTTAAACTCAAAAAATACTGCATGCATTTATAAACAATGTCAGATAGCTTACCCTGCCAGCACCACTCGTCCAAATGACGTCACAATCTTGCAAAACCGATATGTTTCACGTCATTCTTACGTAACGCAGAGCAGAGCCAAGACTATAGTCTATATGAGAAATCGTCCTATTACTGGGGAGTCAAATTATGCGATAAGCTGGACAAAGATACCCAAAAATTGACAACGATTCGTAAGTTTAAAACAGCCATTAATAGACTACAGTGAAATCTCGTTATAAGGAGGACGGTTATAAGGAACAGATAGTTATAAGGAGCACATAAATTTGCTTTGCCAAATCCTTACATTTCTTTCTTCATTAAATGTCACTATATTCTTACAATAAGTTACATACTGGGGGTATTTTCTAAAGTAGTTATCTCTATATAAGCACGTTTAGGACCAGTCTAGGTCATTCTAACCAAGTTTCTTTACTATGGAACAGGATATGACAAAGATACTTGTTATAAGCAAGTGCCCATTGTACCCATGCCAAGTTTTACTGTATATAAAGACCAAAATCGGTTACAAGGAAGGTTGGTTATAAGGAGCAAATCTGCCTTGCCAAAAGGTGCTCCTTATAACGAGATTTTACTGTATTTTTCTATGACATAGGACAAAACCTGAATTGCTATCGGCGTTATGTACCTACTCCAGTTGAAACTGTATAACGTTTATGCTACTTGCATCTATACATACTTATTGGTAGTTTTTGTAAAATCCTAAGATTCTTACTAGTACTTATACCACTTCTGCGGTAACATCAGCAAGCAAAACTAAAATTAAGAGCACCATAGTTTAATTAGTTGATTGTAAATCCATCTACGTGTGCACTGAAAAAAGTCCTGTGGGACTAGAAGTGCAATAAATAATCTGAATCTGAATCCATAATATTGACTTAATTTAGACGAGGGGTGCTACATCGGTACACATCTTCCTTCTCCTTTCCTTAAACGATGTTTTCCTTCCATGAAACTTTCACTGGTGTCCAACATAAGGCCAACAAAAAAAAAGGTTGGTTTCAGGTAACATGGGCAGAAAAGGTAGGGTCGGTAGGTCGGATTTTTTTCCCTTTTCCTATTCCTTTTTTTAACATGAAAATACCAGCCGGCCAGTCCGAAGACCCTAAAATTGACCAAAAAAGGGTACAAAAAAGGAAGTTTCTTCTAAATTGCATAAAGGACGTAGGGTCGGCCCTGTTTTGATAGGGTCTGCCGGGTGACCTGAAACAAACTTCTTTTTTTTTGGCCTAACCGCCAAATACAGTTGCCGACATAGCAACCTCTGCCTATGGTTGCCAAGCACATTATGCCCACATAGCAACCCCCGCCCATGGTTGTCCATCACATTATACCATTGGATAAATCATACCCCCTTACAAAACTCCCATAACTGTCCAACACATTATGCCGAGATAGCAACCGCTGCCTATGGTAGTCCAGCACCTTATGCCATTGGATTTAGCAGTCCCCTCCCCCAACTTCCATAACTGTCCATCACATTATGCCGACATAGTACCCCATCCCACCACCCCCACCCCTTTCCCAGTACAGCCTGTCCTTCACATACCTCCAGTAATGCCATTGGAGATAGCATCCCCCCCCCCCTTCCTATGCCTGTCCATCACATTATGCCAGAACGCAGACAAACTGGTGGCTGTGATGCCTGACGCTGTCCTTATATGTCCCCCCGGTGTCCATGACGGTCACGTGACAGCCCCCAGGGGGCGCGCCTATCGGGGCCGGGCATGCGCCGTGAGTGGGCAGTTTGTAAGCGGCGACCAGGGTCTGGTAGCGTTCGCCGCCCGCCATTACGGCTGGTGCTAATGATAGACGGAGAAATGACACGGGGCTCCGGTGTGGAGGGTAGAGGGTGGAGGCCCTGGAGGAGGCGATGGATGGGCGTTTGTCAGACACTGCCATGCATGCTGCTCCTCTAGATCGGTGGTATGAAGGATATGGGGTATATTATGGCACAGTCCTTTGCTGTCTGCAGGGCATATAGGCCAATGGGTGGTTAGTGTAGGGTGCTACGGCCATATCCTCAAGCTCTCCTCATCCTCCTGAACATGCTCAGACAGCCGCTCTGCAGCTATCTCTGTAGGCACTGATGAATGGCCATACGTATCAGCTGAAGTGACATTGCATTAGTTTGGTCACTTCTAATGGTACTACAGTGTTATCGCAGTCATGGCACTGACAGATGCAGAGAGAGATACGACTGGGGGGTGTGGGGGTAAAGTGAGGTAAAGTAGGGGCGAGCTAAGTGAGTAGTTGGAACATGTAGTTATATATGAGGTAGGGTATAGTGTCAGGTGTTACCCTGATCAACACGTTCATTTCCACATACTACTTACATGCATATTTTGGGCACATCGTACATTTCTTTGTACTACTTACAGTATGTGGTAGCCTTTTGAGACTCGCAGACTGTTTTGAAGCTTTATACATGGCTGACTGTATTTGCGCGTGCAGACACGTGGTATATGCCATTCCAATGAGCCCATTCCATCCAGGTACAACTAGAAACGAGAAATCCTTTGACCAATAGCAATAGAGTTGTCCAGTTGTTCTGTTTATAGCTGATTGGCGATCAAACAAACGCAGTGCCCTGTGCTGGGTGCAGTCAGTAGGGTCAGTGCAGGTAAAATCAGCCAGTGCATGGGGATCACTTCTAAACCATGGCAGAACTGGACAGAATGTGGTCAGGAATAACCATAATTCACACAGTATGACCTTAATTCTCACTTACAAAAATAGTATGACCGTAATTCAAGAATGCTTTGGTGCTTAGTTCCAGATGTCACTCACACAACATCCCCATTACTTCTATTATTTTCAAATAACCCCATCATAATCCCCTTGTTATAGGAGAGCATTCAACTGAATTACGGTTGTACCTGCACACAGAATTACAGTCATACATTTTGATAGAATTACAGTTATACCTGACATTCTGATGACAGAATTACAGTCATTCCATTGCCTGAATTACGGTCATACCTTCCAGCTCTAAAAGGTTGATTTATGCATAAACCATTATAGCACTAGCTGATCCCCACTGGCTGGTTTTACCTGGACTGACCCTGTTGCCTGCTCCCAGCACAGAGCAGTGGGTTTGTTTGATCCCCAATCACCCATAAATAGAACCGACTGGTTACCCTTATTCCACCAATATACAAATGTATTACCTCTTTTCTATACAGGTCATATTCCTTCCTACTCTGCCCATATTACATCTTACCTTTATGCACTCCCATTCCCAGGTCCTATATCTTAACCCATGGCCCCCTCCCCCAACTGTGTATTTACCTATGTATTCCCTTCATATATCAGCTAATTGTGACACAAAGTATTATGTCTCTACTCACAATATGCACAATTTATGCACTTTCCCCCAAAGTTTCCCCCCGCTGTATGGCAAATGTTTTCATCATTTCATCCTTACACTAAACCCTTTCCATCCGAACATGCCCTTCCCCCTTTCCACCAAGCCTTCCACCATGCCCACCTCCTATGGCGACCAGTTGTTACATAATGCACCCTAAGAACTATGCTGTGAATACAGGGAATTATCTCATTGGTTGATAATGCATCCGTCTACACGCGCATACCATCCACCATGCCTCCCGTCTTGCCCTCCCTGGATTCACCATGCCCTTCTTCCTCCCACTATGACCTTCCTTCCTTCTTCCCGCCATGCCCTTTCCCCTTCCACGATACCTTACACCATGCCTTCTATGCCATATCCCTTCTGGGTCTTTCAACTATGCCCTTCCAGTCTCTCGCCACCATGCCCTTCTTCCTCCCACTATGACCTTCCTTCCTTCTTCCCGCCATGCCTTTTCCCCTTCCACGATACCTTACACCATGCCTTCTATGCCATATCCCTTCTGGGTCTTTCAACTATGCCCTTACAGTCTCTCGCCACTATGCCCTTCCCCTTCTGCCATGCCCTTCCTCTCCTCATGCCTTTTTCCTTTCCCACAATGGTCTTACCCCAGCCAACATGCCCTTCCCCCTCGATACTGTGCCCTCTCCCTCCCACCATACCATACCTTCTGCCAACATACCCTTTCTCCCACTACTATGCCCTACCCCTCACGCCATGCCCTCCTGTCCTTCTGCTGCCATGTATTCTACCACCAAACCCACCCTTCCCCCACCCTATACCATGCCTTTCCTCCCCTACAATGCCCTTCTCCCTCAACTCATGCCCTTCCCCTCTCCACTATGCCCTTCCCCCTCCCACCATGCCCCAGGCCTCATGCCCTTCCCCTCCCAGCATGCCCCAGGCCTCATGCCCTTCCCCCTCCCCCATGCCCTTGTGTTTGTCCTTCTCACCCCTCCTCCCCACCTCCCACCTCCATGTGGTGGCGCCCCCTGGTGGCTGGCGGTGTCTTTGTGCTGCGGGCAGGATGTATTCCTGTGTCAGGGACCTGCGCACACTGTCATCGACATCCTGTCGCCATGATACATTGTGTCCCATCACCTCGGCGGCTGTCAATCATCCTAATGGCCCCGCCTCCCCGTCGCCCCGATCAGATAGGTCTAATTCCACAGCGTCCCTCCTCCCTGACACCCTATCTGCCGCCGTAAACCTCCCAACTATACCGGGCCTAATTAACGTATGTCGCTAATTATACATAAACAATGGGTTCCAGCCCGTTGGACGCTGGCTGTCTGATATTGTTATGGCGGGAAATAGGGACGCCATGTTGGCAGGAAAATGTCGTCTGGGCCCGCTCTGTCAGTCTCCAACGCCCGGTGCATAATGTGTTTTCTGCAAATATGGACAGGGGAGGTGGGCTGATGTATGATATTGGGGCCAGGAGTGAGTGTATATCATTCACACGGCGCAGGCTAATTATTACCTTTAGCGGCGCGGCTGCGGCCGGTGTAATGTTTAAATGCACGCCACGTAGACAATAGGCTGTGTTATCTATCGTCGGCCACGGCCCCCACGACCCCCGCCCCCCAGCCCGGCCTCTCCCGGCCCCGGCCCCGGGGGCAGGGGGGCAGGCAGGGGCTGGCCGCCGGACTGGGGCCCTCTCTGGCAGCTTGGCTTGATTTATGGCACCATCAAAGTTGACAGCGGATATATCACGCCGTGCAGGTGGAAACGCCCACTGGTACGTCGGGGACCTGGGGCCCGTGGTGTCACCTTCCCCTTCTCCGGCCGCCCACCACCAGGTCTCGGCCGCCACTCATCAAGTGCCCGCCACTGTCTATATACATACGGCACACCCTCACTAAAGTTGTGCACTGTTATTATTTATTTTTACCTCCTCCTTTGACTCTCCATTGGGGAGAGTCCCACATGCCCAGCAGGCAGCGTCCTCTGTAAGGACACCGCGGGGACGCGGCTCCAGGCCAGCTGTGGGTCTTTATGGTCCCTCTGACTGCGTGGGGGTGTCTCTCCACGTATACATTTACCAATCTAGTGTGAGGCATGCAAGTGTGCATATACAATCTTCATGTACATGTACATGTACATGTACATATGTGTGTGTAGGAGACCTATAGGCCTGGGGAGTGCCATCGTGGGTTTGGAAGTAATGATGGGACGACTTTAGTAAGAGGTGGTAATTGCATGAGTAAGTGAGCAAATGAGCAAATGGGTGATCTAGCGAGTGAGTAAGTGAGTGAGTGAACAGTTTTATGAGCAAGTGAGCCAATGAGCAAGTTAGTGAGTGGGTGAGTGAGTAAGGGAATAAGCAAGTGAGCAGGTGAGTGAGTGAGTAAGCGAGCGATCAAGTGAGTGAGTGAGTGAATGGGTGAACAATTGTATGAGCGAGCGAACAATAATAAATCAACACCACGTCGACCACTATAGTGAGCAGTATGGCAGTAATATTAATAAAGCCCTCTTGTATGTGTAATTTAATCCCACATGACTTGAATTCACACTGTATGAAGAAATTATATTAGGATAAAAGTTCATCCGCTTATTGCAATAAATATCGATATTGTAATATCAACTGTAATTGCATCGATATAAAATGTGTGGTGGATTTCTACACTTTTCATAGGTCGTATGATATGTTATACGACTTAAAGGAGAAGGGATGTCATAAATAAGGGCGGAAGCGCCTCCAGATCCGCATAGGAGATCTGTCCTGGTTGGGGTGAGACCTCTAATTGAATTAACTCTACATAAAGCTCAGTTGTATTTTACCTAGTATGTTTGGTTTAATTGAGTAGTGTGCCTACACTAAGGTAAACCTCTATGTTGGCACACTGTTCTCACACGATGCAGAGTAACTGGATGATCTGAAAGAAAATACAACTACAGTGGCGTTGTTATAGCTTCAGACTGAGAAGTCGCCATGTTTAGATTGGAAAAATATTACTCATTTATTCTCAATGGTATCACCACAGGGGCGTGGCAAGCAGTTTCAAAGAAGGGGGGACTGAGGGGTATTTTGACCCTTTTTGGCCCCATTCTACTTGACCCTTTTGGTTTGATCTTTTTTGGGGTTGGTCAAAAGTCGGGGGGGGGGACATGTCTCCCCCCGCCCCCCCCCCCCCCCCCCCCGGTTGCCACGCCCCTGCACCATGTCATTGTCATTGTACTATACGTATAAAGTTATTTTCACAATCATGAGCGCCCAGATAGAAAGCCATTTCATACATGTATGTTGTCTCATTTCTGTCCATCTTTAGGACTACCGGTATACAGCCACGAAGTTAAATCAATTAGTTATCACCTCAGGTGTGAACAACCACAAAACACCCGATATACCCATGGCTCGTCACATTCAGAATATAACAATACTTGTACAGTAACCACGGCCAATATGCAGCAGCAGAGCTGTACATTTTATTACGGTAATTACAGCCCATTGCTTATGACTGTATGTATACGGGGTACACACAAACCAACACACATCCATAAGTAATGCCACGTCCCTCAAGACGTCCGCTCTGCCTGCTTCCGCGAAGCTCGCCTCCCCCGACACAGGCCAACACAGCCCTGACGGCGTATAAACAACACTATCTCTGATGTTATCTATGCATATCTACTGCAGTGACATAAATGCGAATCAAAGTCATGTTCTGATGGATGTAAACCGTCGGGAAGTGATGCTATCAGCTGAGTTATCGTCGCCTCCATTGTGAAAAAGGGCAGCAGTGCGCAGTGCCCACTACTACTACTACTACTAACCCATATTCTACACCAGCACTGCTACCAACCTCGGTGTTTGGCAGTGCAAAGTTCTACTGTGACTTCTGTCATTTGACTGTCATAATTATAATCTGTCATGCCAAGGCCATATCCCCTCGTAAGTCACTTGAAACTGGAAGGAGTTATATGTCTCAACCACATCACTCGGTGTCCTGTCACCCTTCCCGGTCAAGTCACTATGTGTCACTATGTGTCAACCCCCGAAGTCACATCACTATCTGTCTCATTATCTTAGTCACATCACTGTGTGTCATATCGTGTTTATCCAAAAACGACATATGTGTCATGGTTCTTAGTCACATCGCGATGTGTCAGGCAATCCATCTTAGTCACATCACTATGTCAGGCTATCCATCTTAGTCACATCACTGTGTGTCATGTTATTCATCTAAGTCACATCACTATTACATCATCATTACTATGTGTCATTTCATATGTTTTAGTCACAACACTATGTGTCATGTTATCCATCTAAGTCACATCGCTATGTGTCATGTTATCCATCTAAGTCGTATCACATTACATCACATTACTGGGTCATGTCATAGTCTTTGATTACACTCTAAGAACAGTGTGTTGCGGGAACATGCATGGGGAGTTATACACACAAATTTGCAACACACTTTTGAGATCAACACACTTTTGGCAAAGAGTATGGAGTGGGTTGTGTGTTACTCCAAAATGTGTGTTAAAAGTGGCTGCAGAAAAGCGTGTTGATAAGTGTGTAAACGTAACACACTGTTCTTGGAGTGTACACCACTGTCATATTACTTTATGTCACTTCTTAGATTTTGCTTTAAAAGCTAGATATGTTTCTGGAGCCACGAAGCCCTGACATGACGCCACTCCATCAAGACGCAATGCGCTACATTTTGTATACCAAAATGCAACCATGACCATCAACTTCTTCGCTGCTATATTATCCCACTTTGCATTAAGACACGATGAACCAACTCTCATTTGGAAATAACAAGCCGAAAAAGGTTGTTTTCAAAAGCCTTTCGAAATACAAAGTAAATATATACACCAACTATATATAACGGGAGGTGGTGGCAGTATAGACGACATTACAGGCCCGCAGTTACAGCTGTACGCAAAATATTGGTTGAAATGAACAATTTTATATGTATAAATAAGTCACCAAACTGGTCCTGAGATTACATAGTAATTGATTTCAGTAGTGTTGGAGCGCCTAGATTGGGTTTCTGGGAAATTTGAATGATAAATTGGTGGCGTAAAGCATTCCGATTCTGAATGGCTTTTTGAGCATACTCTTCAATTTTCACTATATGGCAAGAGGATTAGTTTAAATCAGCTTTTCAGAACTTTCTGTAGTTGTTCTGTCCCCAAGATTGGTCGAAACGTCTCCCCTCCCCTCCCAAACAGAGGGTGCCCACCTCTATAATTCTGTACTTTTTTTTTGCTAGAAATATGTGAAATGTGTTGGTCCTCCTTGAAGAATCTGAATTGTTTGGGTCCACCTACAACCCTCGCCCCCACACATGTTAAAATATGCCCACCACCTTACTCTGTCAGTGCATTTCAGTGGCATTTCCATGTGACATATTGCGCGGTACATGGAGAGGTTAGAATGATGCATTGTTAATGTAAAACAGCTAGATACTTGATTAGGCAAAACTCTCGCTACTAGATAGGGGAGAAAGAATGCATCATCCCATTAGATCAGTCACTTAATTAGAGACTGTCATGAAACTTTTGAAGGTCAAAAGGCATAATAGCAAATGACAAATGACTCAAACCAACTCGCTTTAATATGTGTCCTCTCCCATCTTGCCTTTCCTAACACTCATACATCATGACGAAATGGCCTATACAAAACACCCTCATTCCACCCTTCAAAATGATAAACTTCTATGCAAATGACATGTTTTTAGACTTTGATTTATGTGGTGAGATGAACATTTGTCTGTTTTCAACGATTGAGTCACAGCACTGGGGCCTGGATGGCACGGACAGAGGCAATTGTTAGAACGATTGTTAGTCTCAAGCGAGGTGCTGGGGGAAATTAGGTCATGTTGTTTGTAGGATGAAGTAAGGTGAAATCCAGCTTGTCATTTCTATGATGATTTTGCATCGTGTGTGTCTTTTGTGTGAGATGTTGATAGCCCACGGGACGTGCGAAGGTAATAGGAGGATCATATCACTGAGCCTATATATGGCCGTGGGTGTGGTCGAATCTATAGCAGAAGGGGGAGGGGGGGTGTAGAGGACATTGAATAGAGCGGTGGTGGTGTCACAGGTCACGTGGCATCAGTCTCGTCAGTGCAGTTCCCACGTGGACGTGATTGTTTTTGTCACGTAGAGGCAGGGGTTCGAACAGAGCTTTAGAGGGGAACATTGTGGGCTAATGGCCAGGGTTGTGGATTTGGTGTACCATGAAGATGGCCAAACCAAAGCATTCCCTGCAACTGGACGCCCGCCCCAATAAGGTCGATCTTGGGTAGCCGTTTGGTTTACTGATTTTTATTTTAAAAACGTGTAGCATATGAATAGTTTGTTGGGGTACTGGGTAGATCATGGGGAATGGTTACAAAATAAAACGGCTGCCTTGGTTTTACGTTGACATATATAGGATTACCAAAAGTTAGAGTACATAGATTGTACCGGGGCATTGTATACCCTCTGTAGTCAGACATAGAGCAAGGGAAACATACCGGAAGTTGACAATGCAATGTCACTTCCGGTAGGTCATGACGCCCTGTGGTGACGTTGACGTGGCCAGGTAGTGACAGTGGAAGCAGACAGGGATGACGGCGGCGGCACCAGGTCCGTGTCCGTGGGGGCTGCTGGTCGGGTTGGTATATAGGGGGCGCTGATGAATGGCGCGGGTAACGCGGTTTGGGGGAATGCCTTGTTTACGAGTGGGCGCCGACGTAGGTCAGAGGGACGGTAATGGTGATTGCTGGTCCTCGGCCACAGCCCCACAAACTATTTGATTTCGCTGGGAACCAGCCGAGGTATAAACGGACGTCGCTGGCCGACGAGCCACCGACCATCAGTATCATTTCCGGTTCCTATCTCGAGGCCAGCCCCTCATTGATATGAATGCGCGCGCACGTCGGGCGCCATCTTATCCCGCGGCAGACGAGAAGCTACGAGAGTTGATAGCGTGATTGACAGCGCGCAGGGGCTGCCGGTCCTGGCGGCCATTTGTCGCGTTAATGTCTTACGTGCGACGAACGCCGCCGTGTCTTAACGATAGGCGATCAAGCCAGCCATACATACAGCGACCGGCCGCGAATATTATCATTCTCAGGACGCCAATTTGTCTTGCCGCCATGCCCCACAGAAACGGGTTGAACGCTTTGACTTTGAGTCGCAGTATATTAGGCTGGGCTGGGCGTCCTGGGAACGTATCAGTGCCAGCGACATTAATTCCGATACTCTCTCCCCCTAGCGGGTAATGGGGAAGTAAGAGATTTACGAGCGGCCATGGATAACCGGGAAATAATGTCCGACCGTCCCGTCCAGCGTTCGTCAGCCGCAGATAAAAAGGTTGGGAATCGAAGTCAGGCTCTATATGGGTCCACTGCCTGCAGTCCCAACTGTCGGCTGCCCCCAGTCAGGATGCTCGACGCGCCATCTTCAGCCGACACCACGTACTACACACCCGGTTAAAAAATGGGGAGTGAAAGTTGCGGCCGGTTGTCCCCTGACTTCCGGTGTTGTTTATAAGCGGTGTTTTATTTCCATGGGTGCCCACCAGGGCGTCTAGTGTCGCTTCCCAATCGGCGGCTCGCGGCTGGTGAGGGGTGAGGGGGCGAGGGGGGGTCCCTCTGCAACGATGGGCGGCCGGCCATTGTGTGGCTAATTTATTACCCACAAGATATATATCACCTTCCCCCACAGCATGCATGATTACTGCCTTGGCTGTGAGGGGACGGTGGGCGATAAATAACTCAATCCAAATTGCATAAAATGACCCCTATACTTTGAAGGTAATTAGATTTCGTCCGCCTAGTTTCTTCCTCCGGCGAACTGGGTCGGAATATGACGTCGACATGGCATCCATCAATCAGACGTTGTCTGCCTAGACGCCATGACACCCGCTAATATAAACAAATGTTCTTTACGCATGCGTGGCTGCAATCGCGGCGCAATGTCGTCTGCTCAATGAGAAATGCACGGGAAAGGAAATGGAGGTCGGTTTGGCCGGCGTCCATCTTGAAAAGGGATCCTGAGAAAAGCCTTCCAAAGGGCAACATGCAGCCAGAATAATTATAGCCCTAAAAAACGCCAAGGAAACATGTCTCGTCATGGGCCAGTCCGGGAACAATAACCGTTGCGGTTGACAGTGCGAATATTACATATTTCAGATCAAAAAGGCACGCAATCTCCTTGTCCATTTATTGCAGGTGTCTCTGAGTGTGGTCGGACAGTTGTGGTCACTCAGGGTCAATCGTGCGAGATGGCTGGCCGCGATCGGGTCAGGTGGGGGTCAGCCGGGTCGGAGTAAATAACGATTCCTGACGGAGGCAAACTATACACAACCGACACTCTACCACTCGGCCGGGCATTCCTCTCGCGGCAGCCAACTGTCAGGAGGGACAGCGAGATACGAGGGGCGCCGCATAAGGGTCAGGGGATGAGATGACAACAGTAATTCTTCCAGTCGTCCGCCTCAGGCTCGTTTGAAGACTTTGGGAGTGCATCAAGAGCGCTGGGCGCGGCTCATCTGCCTCTGTCGGCCCTGGCGGTCAGTCTCTTATTGTACCTTTAACATATATCAGTAGTCTTCATTAGAAGCCGGCCTCCCCGCCTTCACCCCCACCCTCCCTCCTCACCCACAGGTCTGTCTGCCCATCCCTGCCCAGTTTACTGCTTTCAGGCCAGGTGGGCACCATGACTTGTCTTATTTATAACCCCCAGCCCACCCCCTTCTCCCCCTTCCTACCTGGGGGGAGTGCCTACAACGAGCCGCCTAACTGCTTCCATGCTGATTGCAGTCCACTCCTGATATGTCTAATATAACTAATGGTAATACCACTCTCCCTGCTGCAAAGGGGAAAATAGATTTATAGATGTAATTTGTAGAAGAGATGTGAGGCATTTATAAAAACTATGAATGTGTTATTGAACTGTCACAACTACCAGTATTCCTTAACACTACTCCGTCGGCAAAATAAAGAAACCGATCGATATGAATTTAGGCTTACCACTTCTATGTTGTTGTTGTTGTTGTTGTTGTTGTTGTTGTTGTTGTTGTTGTTGTTGTTGTTGTTTCTGTTGTTGTAGTCTATCCTCTCCTGAAAGATGAATACTCATTACTCAATACATTTGAAAGTCATAAGGGCTACGATAATTGAAACATGTATGGTTAACACCAGCCAATATGCAGGGGTTGGGGGGGGGGGGACATTGCTTTGGAATATGGAAAGAGTGCTAATAACAGTTTAATTAAACATAGCTTTGACACAGGATTTGTGAATCTTCTGGGAAACCTACCCCTCCTAAGAGACAAATGATATATGTGAGAGCTTTTCTGCAATCATAAAGGAGCTTCTAGTGAGGGACTGCACAAAGGGCATATCCCAAAAAGGGGGCTTCACAATAGGACGTGATTGATGCTCTGCTCTTTGACCCCACTGGCACTCACTGGGCATGTTTAAACATCCCGCACATGAACTGTGAACCACAATTCAAAGATTTACAGAAGGCCAGTCAATGAGCATGTGTTTTGTTATGGAGTCTGAGGATATATATGTATTCAAAGTTGAAACAAAGCAAAAGTTTTTGTTTTTGCATGGTAGAGCATTCATTTTACTCTCTTCTTTCGGCCACCACAACGTACTATTTAACACAATGTCACACGAAACAATTACGCGATTCTGTTTCAAGATGGTAACATTTCCAGAAAGTAAATCCGTTTTAGCCCTCCTTATTTTCATTATACTCAGTTTGGGAACAATGCAAATGTAACACATTCCCCCAGTAGCGTAAATCACTCATCGTTTAATATACTAAATCCTCATTGTCAAGATGCCCATGCCAATCAAAAAGTCCACCTTGAAATATCCATAACAACATGAGAGAAGTAAAACGCAGTACCTTGTTATAAATGCAGTACAATCTATTTGACTGAAGATCATGATCTTTCCAATCCCATTACTTGATTCATGAACATTAGGTCTAATTATTGTAAATTGTTTATATATGTACATATTCATAGGCCATCATCACCCATGAGCTACTCGATACTGAGATGGTGAGCAGGTGACGTGTCCATCTTAACATCTTCCATCAATGTACATTTATCAATCTGCAGCGCTAATACCACCGCAACAGAGTTGAAAGTCGGGGACAAGGAGAACCTGCTTTTCTTATCAGAACTCATTGTAGGGTCATTGCAGAATACACAAGCAACAGATATCGACACCGACTGTTCAACATTACTAATTACATGAAGACCTTGTATTCTTTTTGCCAGATTACTCTACTGTTTATTATGTTTTATCTATTCATATATCTTGATCAGCATTCTATTTCTTTACTAGAACAATGATAGTCGAACAGTACATCATTAGCCACTGTTTTAATATAAAATATGTATATCAGTGTAAAACTTGAGCTGGACTGCGACGCAAAGAGGTGAATGCCTAATTGTATTTCAGGATAAATAAAACTGATTTAAAAAAAAAAGTTACTATAAGAACGACATCTTTGCTACAAACCCCGACTACTGACCTAGCCTGCTACCAACTCACCATTCACTACTACTCACCTAGCCTGCTACTAACTCACAATTCGCTCTACTGCTCATATAGCCTGCTACCAACTCATCATTTACGCTACTACTCACCTGGACTTCTACCAACTCCCCATTACTCACCCAACTTGCAATCAACTCACCACCATTTACTAAACTACTCACCTAACCTGCTACCAACACACAATTCACTCCACGTCTCCCCTAGCCTGCTAGGTATCACCATTCACTCTACTACTCACCCAGACTTCATCCAACTCCCCCATTCACTCACCTGCTGGCATCACCACTGTTTCCGCTACCTTTTCTGCTTCTAATATCTATGTTATATACTTTATCTATATTATATTTTTATTGTTGAGTCATGGATCGCGAATGTTCATCATCGTACGATGAACCCCTTTGATGGTTGTGAGGCATCTGCGAATGCGACGAAAAACGTTCCATCACGGAACGATCTGTACAATAAATCAATCAATCAATCAATCAATCAATCATTCTAATGTGCAATCATCTCATTGTCACTTTACTACTCATGTAGCCTACTACCAGCTCACCATTCACTCTACTACTCATATAGCCTGCTACCAACTCACCATTTTCTCACCTAGCCTGCTACCAACTCACCATTTACTCACCAAGCCAACATACTAGCATGATACCAACATGAATATACCACATATTATTAAGACACTTACCCTGGACCCGTGAACAACTTACACATGGATATACCAAGAAAGCATTTAATAGCATCTGCAACACATACTAATTAGTGTCCCATTGAAGTGGTCAGTCTAACCCTGAACAGATGAGGGTCAATCTAGGTGAAAGTTCTTGATGAATGAAAACAGATGGTGTAGATTCACCACTTTCAACCGGTCTGATCATTGTTTTTCATGAGCTACAATTCAGGTCTGATTACTCCTAGAGGATTTTGTCCATAGCCTTCAGAACTGAATCAAACATTGCTCTGTAGAATAATACTCATGTTATCTTACAAGGCTATATATCAAAAAAAGCCACCCTTTCTTGCCATATGGGTCTATAGCTGGCTGGAGCTTTGGCCATTTCCTACCTGGCCTCCATATTAAGGGCTGTGTGAGGCACTGCGCAGTTGGGAACTGTGTCACTCATTGGTGACCTGTATTAGGCACAAGCATGTACTTGACATTTGCAATACTGATTCATTAGCCTGCTACCCTATATAGCTGGGCCTGCCACCACCTTGTGCTAACAGGTAATCATTGTCTGCTGACAAATAGGTAGCCACTATGGGAGGGGGAGGGGGTATAAATGAGAATGTGCTTTATCACTGATCACTGACAATGGTGATAACTTATAACCAACTAATAAACTAACTAACTGTTTATCAGTACTGAGATTTGGGAGGTGCATTACCTAGCCAAACATGAACTGTCATATCCATAACCCTGAATCTTACATATACAGAAACTTATTATCATTTTACTCGGAACACTGCGAGTCAATACTTTTCTTGTTATGTACTTTCAGTTCGCAACAAATAACCCCTGCTCCCTCTAAATAGGTGACATCATTCTGTCAGTAAAACGCATGTCACTTTTTAGTCCAAAGAATCTATTGCGAACTTTCTGGCAAAAATCCACTGTACATTGGTCATAATGCCGTTCACCTTTCAAGGATCTTTGATATTTCTGTGAATTCTGTGGGTTTTTAAGGCAATGCCCTCCCCCCGCTTTTTCAAAATCATGTATCGGCCCCTGCCTACAAACAGTACCGCCCAAGAGCCCGCCTGGCAACCCCGCGTGTTCTTCAAAAATGGCTCCCACTACAGCGTCATTGCGACAAACCGACGTAGGAATCGGCTCCGGTTGGGCGGCCTGTCACGTGACGTGACGATCAAGATGCGTCACACGTCATAACGTGCCCTGCCGTGAGGTGGCGCGGCAGGCTACAAGCGACGAGCAACAGACGACGGCCACGGCCACAGTGGGTTTAATGTATGAGCTGGTAGTCATTGGAGCAAGTGTGAGTATTACAAGACGGGGGGAGGGGCGGTTCTCTGCTTCTCTACGACATCTACATGGATAAGTGGTTAGAATGATGAGGGGCAAATGAGAATATCTAGTCTGGTCAAATAGAAAAAAAACATATTAAGGGAAAAGAGTATGTGACCTGTGAGCACTCTATTTGATCGAATTGAAAAGGAATCAGAACCACTAGAAGCTGTTAGAAGGGAGTCAGGCAGTGTGCAAGGGGAGCCAAGGGGAGGTAGCAAGGGTATATTGGGCCAATATCGGGAATGATTGACTCCATCGCAATTGTTATACCAAACACGGCCCATTGTAGGTAATGTAAAGATTTGTTCAACTTACAATGACCCACCCTTGGCAAGTACTCATGTGAAATTGGCTGTGCAATGTCCAACATTCAATGTTGCCTGAGTAGTTTCTAACAGGATGGCTCCTACTTTGCCATCATATTGGGTTATAAATGTGATCCCCCAGTGTGCTCTACATGTTTAAAGGTCAGAAGTAGTTCATGGATGAAATTCAATATCGAAAAGTGCCATTTACTGCATGACAAGAATTTGTCAAAAGTAACTTGAAGACATTTCATGTCTTCACCTCAATGGAGAAAGGTCGTAACTGAAAATCTCTTTTTTAAAGATATTTCCAGTTGAAGAAACACAATCATATTTAGAATGCTGTCATACATGAAACATCAAAGGGGTGGAATTTTGCCTTGATGTACAATGTGGTTTTGTACCCCTAGATCTCATCACATGTAGCCAAATGTCATATCACATGCAATAATCATATAAAATGGTATCCATGGTTACATAATGAAGACAAAGCAGTTACGACCTTTGTCCACTGAGTTTGCAACATTTTCAGTTACAACCTTTCTCCAATGAGGTGAGGAATTGTGTGGGTGCTGAAGTTAGATATGTCCTAAATGTTGATAATTCACTTTGTATGATGTCTAACCATTTTGGGATTGGGATTAAGATGGATTGAAAAGACAGAAAGGGCGTTTTCTAAACTGATCATACTTGACAGTCATGTTTTCAGTATGCTTGCACATTCAATTATACAAATAAAAATAGTATCGTTCTATATTAGTGATTGTTGCAGTGGTCCTATATGTCAGGGTGACATATGTATTACAAGGTTGGCCCAATGCTTAAATTCAAACCTTGGAATAATGTTAAAGCATTGAAATGTTGGCCAACATGAAATCAATATCACTTTCTGTAAGCATGGGCCATTCATTACCGGGCCAGCGGTCAAACCAGCAATGGGCCAATATAAAAATGCCAATATCGGCCCATTTTTTAGTGGTATATTGGCCCAATCATGGCCCAATGTACTTTTGTTACCTGGGTCCCTTTGTGACTCTTGTTTCTTCTCTCTGTGTGGTGCAAATATTGGAGTGGTCATTTTCTAACATGTACCGTGAGAAGAGGGGGGGGGGGGTCGGCCGATATGTTTGGTGTCAGCATGGTGTCTGCATGGTGTCTGTGGTGTCTGCATGGTGTCTGTGGTGTCTGCATGGTGTCTGCGTGGTGTCAGTATGGTGTCTGTGGTGTCTGCATGGTGTCTGCGTGGTGTCTGCATCGTGGCTGTGGTGTCAGTATGGTGTCAGTGGTGTCTGCATGGTGTCTGTGGTGTCAGTATGGTGTTAGCATGGTGTCTGTGGTCTGTGGTGTCTGCATGGTGTCAGCATGGTGTCTGTGGTGTCAGCATGGTGTCTGTGGTGTCAGCATGGTGTCTGTGGTGTCAGCATGGTGTCTGTGGTGTCTGCATGGTGTCTGTGGTGTCTGCATGGTGTCTGCATGGTGTCTGTGGTGTCAGCATGGTGTCTGCATGGTGTCGGCATGGTGTCAGCATGGTGTCTGTGGTGTCAGCATGGTGTCTGCATGGTGTCAGCATGGTGTCTGTGGTGTCAGCATGGTATCTGTGGTGTCAGCATGGTGTCTGTGGTGTCTGCATGGTGTCTGCATGGTGTCTGTGTGGTGTCAGCATGGTGTCAGCATGGTGTATGTGGTGTCAGTATGGTGTCTGTGGTGTCAGCATGGTGTCAGCATAGTGTCAGCATGGTGTCTGCATGGTGTCTGCATGGTGTCTGCGTGGTGTCTGTGGTGTCTGCATGGTGTCTGCATGATGTCTGCATGGTGTCTGTGGTGTCTGTGGTGTCTGTGGTGTCTGTGGTGTCTGTGGTGTCTGCATGGTGTCAGCATGGTGTATGTGGTGTATGCATGGTGTCTGTGGTGTCAGCATGGTGTCTGCATGGTGTCTGCATGGTGTCTGTGGTGTCTGTGGTGTCTGTGGTGTCTGTGGTGTCTGTGGTGTCTGCATGGTGTCAGCATGGTGTCTGCATGGTGTCTGTGGTGTCAACATGGTGTCTGTGGTGTCTGCATGGTGTCTATGTGGTGTCTGTGTGGTGTCAGTATGGTGTCTGTGGTGTCAGCATGGTGTCTGTGGTGTCAGTATGGTGTCTGTGGTGTCAGCATGGTGTCTGTGGTGTCTGCATGGTGTCTGTGATGTCAGCATGGTGTCTGCATGGTGTCTGTGGTGTCAGTGTGGTGTCTGCATGGTGTATGTGGTGTCAGTATGGTGTCTGTGGTGTCTGCATGGTGTCTGCATGGTGTCTGCATGGTGTCTGTGGTGTCAGCATGGTGTCTGTGGTGTCTGCATGGTGTCTATGTGGTGTCTGTGTGGTGTCAGCATGGTGTCTGTGGTGTCAGCATGGTGTCTGTGGTGTCAGTATGGTGTCTGTGGTGTCAGCATGGTGTCTGTGGTGTCTGCATGGTGTCTGTGATGTCAGCATGGTGTCTGCATGGTGTCTGTGGTGTCAGTGTGGTGTCTGCATGGTGTATGTGGTGTCAGTATGGTGTCTGTGGTGTCTGCATGGTGTCTGCATGGTGTCTGCATGGTGTCTGTGGTGTCAGCATGGTGTCAGCATGGTGTCAGTGTGGTGTCTGCATGGTGTATGTGGTGTCAGTATGGTGTCTGTGGTGCCTGCATGGTGTCTGCATGGTGTCTGCATGGTGTATGTGGTGTCTGCATGGTGTCTGTGGTGTATGCGTGGTGTCTGCATGGTGTCTGCATGGTGTCTGTGGTGTCAGTATGGTGTCTGTGGTGTCAGTATGGTGTCTGCATGGTGTCAGTATGGTGTCTGTGGTGTCAGTATGGTGTCTGCATGGTGTCAGTATGGTGTCTGCATGGTGTCTGCATGGTGTCTGTGGTGTCAGTATGGTGTCTGTGGTGTCAGTATGGTGTCTGCATGGTGTCAGTATGGTGTCTGTGGTGTCAATATGGTGTCTGTGGTGTCAGCATGGTGTCTGCGTGGTGTCTGCATGGTGTCTGCATGATGTCTGTGTGGTCCCTGGAAACAAATTCTCGTGAATTCCCCCTGAAATACACGGGTTGAACTGGGGTCAGTCCCGGGATTAACCCGGGTTGTATTTCCGTTATATCACGGGATTCTGTGAGCAAAATTTCCCGTTATATCACGGGATTCTGGTAAAGAAGGTTGCATGGGTTCGAATCCCATTACTAATAGGCCTGCAGAGTTTTAGTAAATGTGTCTTATCTAAATATTCTTATAAAAATATTGACATAGATTTCTTTTAACCACTGACTAACAATCTTACATATATGCTTGTCCTAACCGGGAGTTGAACCAGCTACCTTCACATCCATAGTCCCTTGCTCTAGGCCCTCACCTACCGGGGCATGTATTGGCAGAGGTATATGAACTGTGACCAGTTGTGACTATGCCATAGTACCTAGAGTAGCTGTTGACAAAGAGGAAAGCAGCACTCACATGTTTTACTGGGGCATTTTCTACAGGTAGAAATACAAATTAACCAGGGAAAAATAGGGATCACATAAGATAAATGTAACTATTTAGCCTTATTTGTGTTATCACACATTTTTAAAGGGGCTGGGTAAACTGGTATAAGCTTAAAAGAACTACATGCATCATCTTTATGAATGTCCCATCCATAAATATAGTCCCGTTCTCCTGATTTAGATATCGAGATTTGTGGGCCCACAGTTTTAACTAAAGGCCCACAGCATTCTCAGACCTATGGCCTCAGTGGCCCGTGCCCTAAAATAGGGACCTTCTTAGTAACTCATCAGGGACCTTTAGCAAACCCAAAGTAGCTCATTAAACGTTGAAGTAGGCATGCATATATGCATATAAGAAACCTATGTTACGTCTTTGTTTTATGAGCTATGGCTTGGTTGTCAAGGTCCCCAGTAAATGCAAACAAAGCAGCATTTAAAACATACTACAGGTCTACATTTACTATGCTACGTCAGGTTTGGTAAAGGTCCCCCATGTATAATAGGGACATTTAGCAAACCCGACGTAGCTCATTAGGGACCTTTAGCAACCACGTAAAAGCTCATTAAACGCAGACGTATCCTATCCTTTCAGCCCTGCTACGTCTGAGTTTTATAAGCTTTTACGTGGTTTGCTAAAGGTCCCTATTAAACACAGACGTAGTAGTGCTAAAGGGATAGGCTACGTCTGCGTTTAATGAGCTTTTACATGGTTGCTAAAGGTCCCTACTATGCTGCGCTCCTTTTGTCAACAGCTACTCTAGGTACTCTGGCATAGTCACCACTGTGGGGTGTTTCACAAGGGGCATATACAATTAATTGTAGAATAAGTGTTTCTATAGGAGGACTTAATTGTATATAACCAGTAAGACCAACATTTGGTTGTATCAATTGTATACTGCTTTTAAAAAGTGTTTCACAAAGGTCTACAACCAAGATGTTAAGTCAGGGTCTTGGCCTACAATTGAGATACAACTAATGTATAAGTGTTTCACAATGCATATTAGCGTGGAGCTCATAGCCATGCCCGCTAATATTTTCCTTACATATTTTTTCACGTTTTTTTTCATGCAATATATGTGTCATACTACACAAAAGAATCCCTGCAAATATCTGTTTATTCAGGATGAAAATGAACTGGTTATACACATTTAAACAACACTTATGTTGATTCTATGTGGTCATTATACAAGGGGAGCGTATTTAAGATTAATGCTTTATGGTTATTAACTTACTTTTACCAAATGTTAGTCTTATGTTGGTGTTTCACAAGCCGCATTATTATCTTCAATTGTATCTAAGTATATGTCCATAGATACAATTGAAACTTGTGAAACACCAAGATAAAATTAACATTGGGTGATATTAAGTTGGTCTTAGAAAACATGTAAAATTAATTGTATCTATTTTCTCCTTGTGAAACACCCCACTGGTCACAGTTCATATACCTCTCCCAATACATGCCCCAGTAGGTGAGGGCCTAGAGCACGGGAGTATGGATCTAAAGGTAGCTGTTTCGCTTCCCAGCTAGGTCATGCACACATCGATTTGCATCTTTTTTGAAGGGATATCACAGGATGCAGGTAAAAGGGGTTGCTGAGGTTCGAATCCCATTACCAAAAGACCTGCCAGTTTCTAGTGAATGTGTCCTGTATAAGTGGTTAAAATATTCACATAAGACTGCCTAAATAATTACTTGTCCTAACTGGGAGTTGAACCAGCTACCTTCACATCCATAGTCCCGTGCTCTAGGTCCTCACCTACTGGGGCATGTATTGGCAGAGGTATATGAACTGTGACCAGTGGTGACTATGCCATAGTACCTAGAGTAGCTGTTGACAATATCATGGACGTTTCAAGAGTTCCCTGGGGATTCGAACTCACAATCTCAACCTTGATATGGGGTAAATCCCGTGATTTAACAGTATTATACATGTAAAATCACGTGTCAAATTCTCGGGATATCACAAGAATATTTGCTCACAGAATCGCCAAATATTCCCGGGAATATCTCGTGACTTGTTACCAGGGGTGTCAGTATGGTGTCTGTGGTGTCAGTATGGTGTCTGTGGTGTCTGTGGTGTCAGTATGGTGTCTGCATGGTGTCAGTATGGTGTCTGTGGTGTCTGCATGGTGTCTGTGGTGTCTGCATGGTGTCTGTGGTGTCAGCATGGTGTCTGCATGGTGTCTGCATGGTGTCTGCATGGTGTCTGTATGATGTCTGTGGTGTCAGCATGGTATCTGTGGTGTCTGTGGTGTCTGCATGGTGTCTGTGGTGGTGTCAGGATGGTATCAGCATGGTGTCCGTGGTGTCAGTATGGAGGCTGACAGCAGGTACAGCAGCAGGACTGGTGGAGACCTGTTACGTGCTGCAATTCGGACAGCGGGCGGCAAGGGCCTCCAGGGAGGACTCCAAACTACCTCCTCTACCACCCCCTCACCCCACCCGTCACTCTAACCCCCACCCACCCCCTCAGCTCGTTCCGGGGGCGGCAGGCCCCTCTCACCCCGGCCCCGCGGCACGGCCCGGGCCCTGCTCTCGGGTGTCGCCTTATCGTCGTCGTGTAATGCCGACCGGGCATATTTCACCGCGCGGTCGTGGCCGGCGGTCGTTCATCTTGGCTTCCGGTCAGCCGGGCGGGCTTTATCATGCGCGTCAGGCCGGGCAGCCGCCGCCCCCGCCGACCCCGCCCGTCCATCGCCCGGCCCTAATGGCCGCCTCCCAAACCTGTCACTCTGCATCATTTTAATCCAGAACACCTCTAATTATCCGTATAAATATTTATTGCCGATTTATTTCCATTTGCCCGCATTTATTATTGTTCCCCCTCTCTCTGCCTGCCTCCTCCTCCTCCCAGCCCTCAGCGCTCCTCCCGCCCCGCGCGGTCCCTTACCGCCGCGCCTCAGCACAGGAGCGGAAATCCACTGCCCCCCACCAACTCCCACCGCGCCATCTAGCGGAGAAACGGGTCGACTGTAGCGCCATGGGGGCAGTATAGTGGCGACAGAGATAGGAACTAAGATGTAGCTTAAGTATATCTTTGCTGGGTTCTAACCACGAGCACCACACGTCTTGACTTCTGTCAGAATAATGTGTGGCCTCAACCAGGGGGACAAGATGGCGGCCAACACGTTCTGACTAGCTACAGCCGTATTCTCACCTAACTGTCCCCTACGCATGCGCACTCGGCCTTTTGTTACTGGGGCGGTCTTCTGGGAGTCGTCCCAAGTAACTGCGGGGTCGCTCGTGTATATTCACGGGCAAAAAGTTGTCTTCAATCTGCCACAAATAAATGTATTGTGGGCGTCTCGGGAGCCGTCGGTCACTGGTATCATGGCCGCATCACGGGCCGCCGCCATCTTGTTTGCACTGCTCCTGGTGCAAGGGCTACTAGGGAGGCGCGTGGAGAGGGGGGGGGGGCGGGGGGGGAGGACAAAAGAAAAGGGCATTGAAGTAAAATTATATACAAAATGTCTGTGTGTACATGTATATTATTTATGTGACGTACCATAGACATAGATATAGGGTTTTATGCCTAGCCTGTCTTGAAAGTTCACCTCCATCCATGATATAGTATATTTCATGCTTTAAAAAAAATCCGCTTTGGGAACGTTAACAAATGACGTAACCTACTAGGGGGTGGGTTGGTCTTTGGGTTTATAGTGACAAATAGTGACATGGGTGTGGAGTGGGTAGAAAATGATGTTGACCCTTCTAAAGCATGCAAGGGGTGGGAGCAGGGACATTTCTGCATTGCACTGGCATGCGGTAATTCACCCCGCCCCCCGAACTCTTTGTTTAATAATGACCAATTGCTAAATAGGGAATTCCCCAAATATTGGTTCTATTTTAACAGTCTGAGTTATCAGTGTAATATTGTACCTGCTATCTTTCTTCTGATAATGCTCTACACAGAGAAACGAAAGAGATTAAAAAGGGAGTCTATGCCTGCCTACTGAATGACTCCCTTTTCTGACTCTCTTGATGAAGGGAGTCAGAACCTGAATCCTTTCAAAAGGACTTATGTGACTCCCCTAAGAGAGCTCTGGCTTTGCTTCCAAAATGACTCCCGTTTATGCCCCCCGAATGAGTTCAGGTCATGCGGCAACTCCGTAAAACGGAGTAAAATGTAAAGGGAGTCATTGAACCACCACTCCCTTTGTGACCAAATGTTTGACTCCCTTATCAGTGACAGGTGAGTTAAGGTAGAAAGCACTTTTACAGAGGCAATAGTCTTTTTTTAAACATGCCACACTACATAGGCATAGGGTGGGATGGACAGGCCATTAATATGCTGTATGTCTACCACAGCAGAGGTAAAGTCGTCAGTGCAAACAGCAGGGTGCTACTGAGTCTCGAACCCATGATGTCATGCATGACAGACAAATGTGCTACATCCTGAGCTAACTCCCCACCCCCGCTGATTAAATGTTGAATGTAGCATTGGACATGTATTTTGCTTTCTGGCTAGCATTACCACAGACTGTTCAATGCCATCTAAAGTGTAGTACTCACTGTATAGGGCTATATCGGGATCGGACTTGTTCCCGCAAGCATTCTGTATACACTGACACAAGCAATCTCGTGAGACCTTGGTTCTGCTCTCGTATTGTAGCCTGTTCCCCGGAAGCTATGGTGTGTGATTGACTGGTCACTGCCTAAGTCTCACGATAGATTGCGAGCACAGAACTAACATGGCCGCCGATATGGAGAAACCAGAGTCATCGCTATACACCATACACTGCATGCTTTACAAATCCAGGTGTGTATTTGACAAGCGATTTACTGTATGACTACAGACTCCAGGCTTGGGACCCCCAGCTATGCCCAGTCTGGCATGACAAGGCTATCCTTCATGCAAGCCTAATGCTATATTGATATATCCACCAAGGGAATTTGTAAGGGGGTTCGCTGAACGTGAACTATAAGTGATACGTAGGTTATTGATTCAGTTATGTCAAAATGTTATGCTGCTTAATTTCTTTATTTCTGTTCTTGTTGAGGTGGCACTGATCAATGCCATGATGTATAATGCATCAGAATTGATATTAAAAGGATCACAGTATATACAGTACGCGTGTGACATACATAGGGGTAAGGGGTCATTATTTAAGAACATGGGGTGGGGATTTGAGAGGGGGCCTCAAAGAAAGTTAACCCCCTCTAGTGAGGTGGAGGGGGGGGGGGGGTCAGAAAATGTTTTCAGAATACAATAAATAACTCTCAATGGGTTAGGACCCCCCCCCCCCCGGTTGTTAAACAATGACCACTCCCTGAGGTCACCTGGGATGCGGTAGACGTGGCGGGAGTAGGGGGCGGCTGGAGGTGGTGCGTGTAAGGTTGTGTGTGGGGGGGGGGGGAGTTAGTCAGAGAGGAGCCATTTAGGTAATCCTGTGTTTGTAATATCTGAATGTAACTGTCGTAAATCAACGTACACTGTGTCTCCCTCCCCCCCCCACCACCTCCTACACCCCCTGAGCGACTACCCATTTAGTGCCGCTTCTCTGCACCCCACCCTCCTTACCTGCTAACTATATACAGCCGTTTTCTATCATAGTATATCATATGTATTTCGATATGCTCAGCTGAAATATTCCCTCTGCATTTAGACTTTGCCCTATTTCTGATGCGATAGTTGTCTCAATCCTTATCAATTACCAACCATTTGTTTCAAACTGTCATACCAGTTTTCTTAATTGTCCGTTGGTATCTTTTAATATCGACATGTAGCACATTACGGTGAAAAGTTCTGAATCTCCCCAAGTTGACACACAAAGAAGTTATTCATTACTAGTGGCTGATCCCTTAGAGATCCACTTACACTGGAAGCATGATTAACCCTTTAGGGCCCACGTAGTGCTTTAATCCATAATGCCCTTTGTTGTCATGTAAGATGCATGGCTGCAACAAAGTCACTCGCCAGTGCTACACACAAGCATTATGCCACCTGTACGGGGCTGATACACTCGGGAAGGGTCAGCATGATGCATGAATGTAGCCCTGGCGAGTTACTCGCCAGGGCTACATCATTAAAAGAAAGAGCATAGTGCATTAAAGCACTAGGCCGGCCTTACATGATTAATGACTGTTACACAGACGTGACCTAACCAGGTCCCACCTGGCCGCACCAATGCACGCTGAGGAGAGCCACAAAAACACACAACATCTAATAACTAACTCCTTCTCTTTGAAGATTCATTGCATTTTGACAAAGGGAATGAGAAATTGAATACAAAGTTAGACGTCAAGTTCTAGGATCGTGGGAAAGTTGTTTGACCCAGGAGACATTTGTATTGGGAGTTTGACAAGACCCTCCTTGGTTGTCATGTTATTTACCTTTGGCTTTTGTAGCTGGGTTGACTTGGTTGTAGACTTATCTATATCTGTGGGAACTATTTATTTCAACTCAATGTTAACCTTGCAATAACGTATTTATTCAGGATGCAATACTATTTGAGTGATTGGTTTAATATGGTTCTGCATGCAAATTATGAGGGCGAGTACACTGGTGAAAGGATATATGTAATAGGCCTATATACGTATATATGCCGACGTGCATACACACACGTATGCCTATTAAAAGCTATTATGACCAGGTTTCTCAAAACAGGCCCGTATGTAACGTCTAACACACCATCAGTAACGCTCACCCATATTGTGATTACTGGTTGCTTTTAATAATACACGGCTGTTCCTGTTGTTGATGTGGGATGGGCATAAATTTAGCTATACCTATAGTTGGTCATCTCCTTATTTAATCAGACTAACGACATTAAAAAGAACCTATGACCCGACCAGAGACCCGACCCATGGGAGAATACTATTTATTGCACTTTCCATCCAAGGATAGATAATTTTAACTACAAAGTAGTTAGTGTAGGCACAAGGTAGAGTCTATGGTAGGTTTATAGCGTCTACTGTAGGTTTACAATATATTATAATAGAGTAGATTCTATTGCATACCTCTTATGTGACCTAAATATTGCAACCAAGTATTTACAGTGTACAGTTCATTCTGAATTCAGAGATTGTCTTTGCTTCATAAGATAATAAATTATGGTTGTAGAGACGCTATACGTATACTCGATTATGTTAAATACTGGACTGGAGTAGCTCACCCTGAGCAGCTTTCAGAGTCAGGAGAAGAGCCCTTTCCTCCCACCATAACACCCTCTATCCAAATTGATGGTTACTCGGCCAAAACAAGAAGGTTAGTGCTGGTCAGCATCGTAAAGCGCATGCGCATCGCTTGTGACTGCCTCCTCAATACTCGACTTGTTTCTCCTTGACAAAAGTCATCAGCGGCCATTAGGGCCAACGTCTGGCCTGACAAGATGGCGGCCCTTAACGGACGCTGCACGCGCCTTTTAACCGTCTGCCAGCGTCCCCTAGTGACAGACAAGGGCGTCGTATGCCAAATGAAAACGAGGCTGGGTGACGACCGGAAGTACCTTGGGATGACCCCGGAACATGCGCAGTGGCCATATTCCTGCCATTGGACGCTCACATAGGGCGCCTTGAGCATGAAGTACGCACGTCACGTGACGTATATACTGCCACCTGGCGGCTTTAATGGGGGAGTTGGACTTGGCGCGTCACCATGGAAACAGCCTTTGATCTGACGCCCTGTTGAGATGGTGGGGTGGTGGGGTATGGCTGATATAGCAATTCAACCCCTATTTGAGTACTGTCTTTCCCTTCCTCATCCCATTTCCACCCCCTTCCCTAAACCGGCTCTGTATGCTACTTCCCTCTGTTTTACTGACTTCCCCTGTCCTGCATTTCCAGAAAATAGTGGCGCTTTCTCTCAACCTCCAGTCGCAGAGACGCCCTCTTCAATCCCTTCTTCCCTACATTCTCATGACTCCCCTCTCCTTCTCTCCCCCTTAATCTTTTGGGGCTGGCCCAGGATGTGTGTAAAAGTCACACCTGTGTGCTGGGTATTTGGGTACTGGAGACCTGGTTACAGCTTTACAGGCACTAACTCCCCATGAAATAGGTCCGGGAGGACCTAGAGAAAACATCTGACCAGAAATCTGCTGTGTGTCCTCATTTTCTCGTTTTATTGTTAGTTTTCTGTCCATTTCATGTTTTACTTAGGCCAAAAAAAAGAAGGTCTGTTTCAGGTAACATGCACTGAAAACCCAGGCCTGGATATAGGTGGTCAATGCTGCCCACTTTGGGTGGTCATGCCCACTTGACTACCTGGAGTGAGCATTGTGATGACCCAAGGTGGTCATTGTAAGACCATGATTTTGCCACTAGGTGGCCCTACTATACGACAGTGTTATATGCAGCATCTACCCCAGGTAATCTTTTAATTAATACTTATACTAATCGGGATCATAGGTTTCCATAAAATGGGGGATATAAAGATTATTTGGAACATGAGTTGATGCCAAGGATTTAAAAGAAAAGCATGCCAGAATTACCAGAAACATGTATGTGTAAGCATAGACACCTCATGTGTCCCTGAAACCATAGCTACAAGTCTGAGGAGTGGCTGGTATACAGCTATACACACATATGCCTGATTGGGCCTTTGACCAGGGCTATCAGCTGTGGATTGGTGGTGGGAAGAGGGGGGAATTATGAAAATAGCTGAAAAGTATACCTCATTATGCAGAAAAATATACTACTCCTCAAAAAATGTCGAGGTCAGAAAAGTGTTCCTAGGTGACCACCCAGGGTGGTCACATATGACCACGCTAGTGACCACGGGGTACTCCCTCAGGACACCATCACCATGACCACCCAAAAGTGGTCAGTAGTGACCACTTTAGACCCCCATTGGGTTTTCAGTGTGGGAGGAAAATGTAGGGTCGGTAGGTCGGATTTTTTTAAAACATGAATGTACTAGCCAAATCTTTTTGAATACCCGAAAATTGACCAAAAAAGGTTAAAAATGCGAAGATTTCTTCAAAATTGCATAAGAAATGTAGAGTCGGCCCCGTTTTGATAGGGTCGGTCGTTTCTTGGGGCCTTAACACTGCTACTTAATAGCCTTTTAAAATAACATATTACTGTGTATTCTGGGATACATGTAAATAGATATCCTTGCAGCAATGGCAAATTTAATTTCCTGATCACAATTTAACAAATATACACACAAGCTAACTTTTGGCCTTTTTCTGACCTCTGACAGCAACACCTGGGCATACCTGTGCCGAATGTCATGTAAATAGTCTTCACTTAACACACCCTTCAGTGTTTGGATTTATGGATTCATATGGTATCACCTGGTTGAATTGTAATTTATTTTCCGAGGCAATATCCTTGTTTCATACCAAGCACCCTTATTGAAAAATACCTAGCAAAATAGCTGGTTGTTGATAGATCCTCTGTAATATTTCACTGTCAATGAAATGCAATCCTTCTCCATCCGTTTTATGCAACATGTTTTCTATGAGAGTAAAACCACACGCGATCAAAGCATCTAATCGCTATTTGATTGTGTTGAGAATAAGAAGAATTTTACATTAAAATTGATGGTCTTTTATTGCGGCAACACTTTTACCAATATTCAAGCAATTAAGTGCAGTGGAATCCTTTATAATGGTTTAGATAGATATCATGAAGCTGAGGTTTCCTCCAAAACATCGTCACGTTTTATTTGTTCATCTGTACATCTGATATTTATTGCCGACAACCTCACCAATGTGCCTAGCACTTTTCCGGAAAATCTGGTTACAGGAATCATATCCACTGCCGAGAGAATGAAGAGGCAATTTCAGCGCGAGTGAACAAAGAGTGGAAAAATCAATTCCAATATAAATGTTTCAAAAATGTCCGCTTCCGCCTCCTTGATCTTAATTCCAAGCAACTTACGATTATACACGACCCTGGCAAAGTTTCTTTCAATCCAATTGCCAAGCGGAGACAACCATGGACAATTGAGGAAAATCTGATTTCGGAAATGGAGCTCCAAGCGAAAGTCAAAACAATAAATCGTCATTATCTATGATGATGCTGCTTATCATTGGCCCGGTTGCTCCGCTTTTGGGTCTGATGACTGGAGGATGGGCGCGGAGGAATTCTGCTCAAATATCGATCCGTTTACTTCCAAGACGCTGGTGATTGCCTCTTAATGTTTTACAACTCAGCAGAACGCCGCGGATAGAAAACCTATAAGTGATCATCTGCCTACACGAGTCAACCATTGCAACCACCCCCAATTCCCTGTTTCCCACCCCCAACTCCCGCCCTCAATCCCCACTGACGACAGGCAAAACCGTAGTGGCTCGAGGCAAGCGGCCACGATAAAACCATTCACATCTGGCCATTGGTTTCATCTTGCAAATCTAATACAGGATATTGGTTTGTGGCCAATTGGGCGGCAATTGGCGCGGTGCGCAGGAAGGGACGCTGGGGGACGAGTCGGCAAAAGTCGTCTGCTCATGATTGAGACACCGCCGCGTCCTTTCTATTTCCCACTCTGACGACGGGTGCCAATACGCGCACCTAATGCGCCTGATTATTTGGAGAGTGCTGTCAAATTAGGAGTTGGTTTGGCGACAGGCGCCGCTGGAGACCGCTGGTAGCCACAGGTTGCTGCCGCTGGTTGCTGTTGTTGTCGCTGGTTCCGAGAGCAGACGACGCCTGGTGGCTAGCGTCGAAAAGATCGCAGTGCCTCCGAATGATGGCACCGGTCGTAATACGTAATTCCGGGAGATGAAAGCCCACAGTCACTGATTATTCATTTAGCTTGAAGGGGCCGAGGGAGGGGGGGGGTAGAGGGAGTAGGTTACCATATCACCATTGAGATATGCTCCGGTGGTTTAGGGCTATACACACCCACACTTGATTGGACACTTCCTACGACGTAGAGAAGCCATCACATAAAGTAGAATTACAACATGTACATGTATAGCCTGTGTATAAAATAATTACAAGTGTGTTTTTCAACATGAAACCCCTCTTTGAAATCGGTGCGGAATGAGATGTCATCACGATATTTAAAATTAATAAATTGAAATAGGACTCATATTAAGAACTATACATACACACCTACACACTTTATTGCACGCTTCCAAAGAGAAGCTAGCAGATAAAGTATAATTACAAAATTACTGTGGAATTATTGAAAGTTTATTTTTCTCTGTGAAAATAAAATCCGTGAAAATCGTTATAGAATATATATGATCAAGTCATTGAAAAGAAATCAAATGAAAAACTTCTCGGTACACGTCGCTTGAAAAGCACATTTCTTTGGCCTTATGCGCCATTTAATGATCAGAACGTTGGAAAATATTCAGTATTACAGCGTATGTTGATAACTATTGTACCAAACAACACCCTCTGGTTTAAGTGTCAAAGTTTAAAGACAACCAATATACACACCCGTCAATTGTTTCTTTTTAAATGAAAAGTGTATCTGCTTAATCAATATATTACACTGGGGAGGAGGGGAACCTATCCATGCATGGATGGTTATGTACATGTGTATCAGATGCCATACCCAGGTTCCATACATGGTATTTTTACAATGTATACAGACAAATACCAAAATGCTGGAAGGTTAGGACTTGGGGACCGTGGTGCCCCAGGATGTGAGACGCACTGAGCACCGTGTAATCGGCCCCTGATTGGTTACTTGTCCGGTCGGCAAGACACCCTCAGATCAGTCCTTCTCCTCCAATTCCCGCCTCATCAATATAACCTAGTTCACCGTCTCACCCCGGGAGGCGCTGCGATCGCCACCCCAAGTATATCCACACTGGTGCCCTGTCTACCATAACTGTATAAAGCAAAGAAGGAGGCACTGGGAACCAGTGTTCCCTCCATCCCTCTCGTCCCCAGCGAAGCGCGGGCGCGTTCCAAACGTTCCAAATGGCAGACGACATTTGAGACAGCCGGGGTCGGTCGGCAGGCGGCGCGCATGGCGCCCTGATGAAATAAATGAACGGTAAATGGAATTAGAGACCGGCACGCGTCCGTCCACTGCCTGTGAACGTTTCACCCTTCTGTTTTCTCAATTACGGAAATCGCTCCGAGTCAAACGATCTCCGCCCGCACCGGCGGCAACCCTTCATGAAGACGTCATTGATTTGGCGGCTGGCTGCGTTGAGGGCCGACGTAACCACTCTTTTATCTCCCTGATCCGCTCCCTCAAACCTAAAGCACTGTATACCACACCTATATGTATAGTCACGTTGGGGAAGGTGTGCACTATCTTGGCGAAAGCGGAGTTATACATGGACCCGACATGGCCATTAGAAATAGCTGATGGACATGCGCTACGAGCATGTTGAGTGCTTTCCTCCCTCATTCCATAGATGACCATGGTATGAGACTCCATGTACCCGTTACCGGTATTTATGTGCCTCTCCATGAAGTGGCCTTCTCCAGTTAACACCAACCCCTTTAAAGTTAAACAGAGGAGGGGCACACATAAACAGGCGCTAACTGATGTACATGGGAGGCACGTGGTGGTGAGCAGGGGGAGCAGAGAGGGGGAGGGGGAAGGTAGAGCAGGGTGCGATCTCGTTGTTTCACGCTCGGCCGAGCGTAGGATTGGTAGGTTTGGCCCGATCGGCAGAACAAGCCGGGGTGATTAAAATCTATCTTGTCTGCGTCGGCTTCCCTCCCCGGTTCAGGGCAGGGGTAAACGGCGCCCCCCGCGTTAACAACCCCCTGTCTCCCTGCCTCCCTGCCTTACTCCTATGCCCCGGTGTAATCAAACACAGCAAGTCAGCACCCCCTCTCTACCCCACTCCCTGCCACCTTCCTCCCCTATGTATACTCCAACCCTATGTAATCCACCACGGCAAGTCAGAACCCCTCCCCCAACCAGCCTCCCTGTCTCCCTTAACACCCCCACCCGACCCTCCCCCCCTTACTCCAACTACCTATGTAATCTGCCACGGAGAGTCAGCACCAACAACTCGAGCTGTCGTTATTGTGTTATACTTTGTTTCATTTGATACTCAAGCACGATACACTGAGAAAAATATGAGCGTGAGCCTGACTTTGGTTTTGTCGCCAAGAGCAGTTACTTACCAAAGTGAAGCACTTTAGGCAATGCTGGACCTTCATCTAGAGTCTGGACTCACCCAAAATGGAAGAGGGTTCTGGCAATACTGGATTCTCTTCTCAGAGTATGACAAAGCTGAACGCTTGGAGGATGAAAGAGAGGCTCCTTAGAGTCCAGCTTTGTCAGACTTTTAGAAGAGGGTTCAGCATTGTCATTTGGGTGGGAAAAATATATAAGAGAGATATTATGTGGAAGGTATTCATACCAATATGAATCATACCTACACCCTAGGCCATTCATGACGTCAGTGATGAATTTCCACTTCAGGGTGCAGTGGCCATGTCTATTGATTTCCATGCCATGGATTGGGGTTGTAGATGGGGGTATTTAGCTCGTATATATAAGACTTTATATCACTCCAGGGTCAACAATACCGACCCTATTAGTCGCATCAATTAGAATCTATATTGACACATTAAACCAGATAAGTTTCACAGTTTGTGTTACACTACTATTATACAAATTTACTATTTATACCTCGAAAACATTGTACATGTATATAAACGTCATACAAAACATGACTTGAGGGAGACGAATGAAGAAACAGCCTGATAGCACTAGTGATGCCGTCTGATAGAGGGACATCAGATTTCGACATGTCATAACTTGTCCTGGGTTTGGTGGAATTCAATGGGCTGCATCGACAAAGCCATATTTTTGCATAGGAAGGTCATTTCTTGCATGGGAATGTATAAGGATGCGGTCTCATGGTCCCATGTCTGAACACACACATCATCAAATGAAGAGCCACCACCTGTCTTTGTATGAAAAAAGACACAATCATGAACAAACATGTGATGGACTAACATATGACGAGACACAGGCTATACCAGATTGTCCCTTCCCGTGGTGCAGGGCGGCGACCAGACTTCCGGCGTGGTGGCAGAGATAGGGCTGCGTTTTACATCACCAACTTAATGAACACGGACACTGTATTTAACCCGCCGTGGAGACATGATTCACAAGGCCCTGGCACGGATGGATCAGGCACTACCAGTGGGTAAAGGTGGGAGTAGGGGGTGGAGTAGACCGGGGCGCCACCTAGCGTCTGATCAGCGCGCCTTTCATTGCCTCACCAACACATGCACTAGCGCCCTCCCTTCATTGCCTCGTGATACACATGCGAACTGGCCATTGTTGCCTCGTTCTTATCTGAACATCTCGGCGTCTGGACGTTGATACATCGTCTCCCGTGACGGATGACATAGTGACGTCATGCCGTGACGGAACGTCCACAGTCACGTGATAAGGTGGCGTCCTTATATGGTTGAAGCTAGTCGACTGTAGCGCCAAATACGGACGTAGCGGCGGGAGAGAATATGATAAGGTCTAAACTTAATACAAAGTATCTTATGTTTTCATTAGTTCCCAAAAACTTGTTCCGCAGAGTGAGGTGCTAGCCTACATCCTTGAACCAGCGACGTCTTGCAGGGGACAAGATGGTGGCTCCCTCTGGGTGACCCTTTACACTGCTATAGACGTATTGACGTGGTAATGATAGATGAGGTCAGCAGGAGAGTGACATCGGCGTAAACAACAGGGTAGTTATGGATGAGGCTAGTTTCATTGCATTTTGATGATGCTTTAGGACTTTATCCACTGTTGGCCACAGTCCTGGCCTCCTCTGTTTGTTGCGTAAGAATACCATCTGACTTAAGTCATCCAAACATTATTGTAAGAGTTAATTAGTGAATTACGGGAACCACAAAAAAATAAATACTTTTCGGGATATCGCAGTATTGTACGGTATTGATCAACTCAGTATAAGTGGGCTGTGAGGCAGAGAGGATGCTCTACGCGAGGGGGGGGGGGAGGGTCGCAGATCATCCTTTCTGCTTGGCTGCTCATGTGGTAGTACAGGTGGAACGAGCAAGCCTTGGGCTGCATCGTGTGGTGTAAGTAGCATTTTGAAATGTTACTTTTACATTGGCTAAGGCCGAATTAAAAAGAAGGGGAAGTTCTAATATATTGCATGGGTGAACTGCTTTATGCATGGTCAACAACATCTTTCATCGGATGTTGACATCAACGAAAGCATCATGTACATAGGCTATTAGCTATACAAGGTATGAGGTAATGCATCTGCACCCAACAGGGAGAGGAATGGTACAACAACCGAGACATTATTCACAACGTCTTCAGTCAGACTGTGAGTAGTACAGAGAAACATGGGTTTGGTGCGGGTAAAAATAAGTAGTATAGAACATTTGTGATTTGACCCAGGCATCATACAAGTACCACACAGAGCCATCGGACATCTCGATGCACTTATACAACAGTAACACTGAGGTTGTGGTAGGGAAAGATGTCGCTGAGGGATGTCCAACATGGCAGCCTCTACACGAGGACCAGTTACAGCCTCATTGCTGGTGCCTTCCGTGAGTAGTATACACAAATTAGCATTGGAGCCAGGCAAATAATGCCATAGCGATTCCATGGAGGTTCACAATGCTATCATCCATCCACGCCCTGTACCTCTTTGTATACCTCCCCATACACAGCCTAGTGTCACCTCCACCACACAACACCACCACCACCCACCACCACCAGCAACCAGCTCATACATCAGGTTTTCAGAAAGTTGAGTGTCATCTAAGTCCTTAATGATAGGTGCCCCGGCAGCTGAAGGATGGCTGGCGGCGATGGCCATCTAATATTGGCGGGCGAAACAAGAACAGAGGGCCGCTGGACGTCGGCTAATGATGACACATTGGCGCGGTGCCTATTGAACTGGCGGGAATATATCATTAGGTGTAGATTGATGGCGTGTTACGGTGGTGACACGGAGCGATCTGCCCGGCCTGCCCCGACGTACGGTGGGATCCTTCATTCGGACAGGCAAACCACACGCCATAGGGCCATGTTGATATACACCGGTCAGCTCTACCATCCCCCCCCCACTCTCTATAAGCTAGGCCCACTGCACCTCCCCACCCCACAAACATCACACAGGAACGCACAGGCTGTCCAGGTGTTATTAGTATATGGCTAATTCTCACCAATCCAGTGCAACTAACCAGGGGAAGGGTTAATTTCCAAATATTTGAGCAGATAAAAATCCTTTTGCATATGTATAGTAGAGGTATTGGGCCAACTATGTACGAAGCTGGCACCATTAAATCAGAAAAGTGTTACTATGGTAACCAGACAAAGTTACCATGTCAACAAATCATGAAGAATCGAGTGACGCACACGTTTTCACACAGGAAAATAATTTTTTCTGCATCTAAATCATATATTGACCTAATACATAATTATATTGTGTACAGAAGAGGTTGAGCGTCATTTCTAAACTATTTTCATACACTTTGTGATATATTTTGTTATATCTTTCTTTACTGAGGGAAAAATGTGAAATCATGCTGAGCTGAAAATAAAACCCACTTTTACTACGCTATCTACCAAATAGCTGTACACCCTCAAACTTTGCTGTATACTTTCAATTCCTACTGGAATAAATAGCAAAATATATACCCTATCAAACTGTAATTCGGACAAAGGCTCTGCAATGCTCCCACTATCCCTACTATGGCTATGAAGATGCATCAGTATGCATCACTCGATTCCTCATTATACTCATAGACAGTGGTTAAAATATAAACCAGTATTATGGATCTAGCCAGGGGAATATACTTTTCTAAACTTTTCAGTAATAAGTCAAACTACTGATCTTCATGTTTAAATCTGCATGGGTCCCTTTTTTATTACTTGTTTTTACCTGATGTTTTGGCCAGAAAAGAACAGATAGAATAGATGTCTGTGCTTGTAATGGTGGAAATATCCAATGATGGATAAATGCAATAGGAAAACATGACTAACAGACACAATATAGGAGACAATAGTTATGGTTAATAGGTGATAGGAATTGCAAATGAGACAATAGTTATTATTAATAGCTGATAAGAATTGCATAGTTAGTTCTACTAGTTATGTGTTGTGTATTGGTATGCATCACTCGATTCCTCAACATCATTTTTTTACTTTATATATCACATTTGCATTAGTATTATTACTGTATTAAATAACATGTGTAATCGATGAACTGTCAGTTCTAGCACTGCATGGGTGAACAGCCTATGGCACTGGGGTAGATCCCAGAGTTTGCGCATTTTCAATATCATCATTGGTTCTACTCCGTAGACTTTTACCCCCTTAGGACATTTACCCCCTCCTAAAGTGGAGGGGGGGGGGGTAAATGGCAGGGGGTAGATGTCCAGGGTGTACTTGTCCTAGAACCTGATTAATGGAATGCACATGTGATAATTTCTATATCCTCAGGAAATTAAGTCTAATGCATCCCAGGAGCTGAACCTGCCATCCCCCCCCCCCCCCCACCTGCCTTAGCCCTGCCAATTCACTCACCTGGCTGATTCGGACATCGGCCTCCCGGGATATAGAGACATGACTGTATGACACATGATTTGAGGATACTTTTTAACAAGGAATTCATTTCTAATGCCAGAATTGACAAATGAATGTCTACAAGGGAGTACTATATCTAAGTACATGATAAGCTCCAGCTCCAGCTTACCCTGAGTCATCTGTGAGGCCACTTACATGCTCAATCTTTATATTTACTAGGTGTCACTCGATTTTATGTGTCACTCGATTCTTCCGCACATACATAGAGAGAACTACCACCTCATATATTTATGGGCCAAGTCTGTCATTTCGACAGATTGTTCCCCTCATCATAAACATAGTTGAAATGTAAAATGGATAGTTACATGTAATTATTATGGGAGCAATGGTAATTATATTTACTAGGTGTCACTCGATTTTGTGCATCACTCGATTCTTCCGCAGATACATAGAGCAACCTAGCACCCATAAGGTATACTACTGAATTATGTTGTTTTGGTATATTGTTACACTTGCTATAGACATACTTGATATGTGAAATAAGTAGTTAAATATAATTATTGTGGGAGCTATGGTAATATATATTGTGTCACTCGATTCCTCATAAAACTACACAGTGCTACCAATGTGAAATTCATTTGGCTCTACTGCCAAACGTTTGCAATATTTTTCCAATTTATTTTTTAATTACATATATGTAGGTACTAAGCATTGCATAACAACCTTTGGTTAGATTGTAAAATATATCTGAGGAATGCTATAGGGGGTGTTATCATGCATCACTCGATTCCTCATAAAACTACACAGTCAGATTCAGTCAGTCAACAACTGGAAATGTAGACACAATGGTCTACTCAAGCACCTCTAACACTTCATTCATTGGTATTCTATACAGGAAATATGGGAAAAGTCATATGAGTCATCACTAGTCCTCATTATAAATGGTACAACATTCATACATTTCAGAAAATCGATAAAAACCCTTATTTTTGCCCATTTTTGGCCTCCCAAACCCTTAATAATGCTTTCAGATGGGCAAAACTGGGGTTACCCTTGTAGTCCTATCCCTCCCCGATCTGATAAGAATAGTAAACATTAATACGATATTATTCCTGAAGATTTACAGCCTGCCAATGCCTAAATAGGCCAGTCGCACTGGATTGGTGAGAATCAGCCATATGTATTTTTTATCTGTGTTTCCGGGAGAGAGACGTAATGGGTTATTGGGGGAGTAGCCAGAAGCAGGGTCTGCTTTTTGTGGGATCGTCAGGGTCAATCGCTCCGATCAGGAGGTTGATCGATCAATCAAGTGTCTAATCCATCAATGGGCTAATCGCTCAATCGTTGGCGGCCGCGGGCGAGTTCAAAGTCACGCGACTCGCAGGGATGCGCGAGAACCGGCGAGAAAACGGCTGGAGAGCTTTTGGCGGGAAACCCCAGACGACATTTCGCTCGTGGGCGTAATCAATCACGTAATCAGTCAATCAGGCCGATCGGGGCGCCGACCCCTAATGCAGACCGAGTGCTGACCGCTCACTACTATTAACTACGCCTTCTGGAGCGGAAGTGGACTGGAAACGCCGACCGGAACGTTGTGACAGGCGGAAAGACGCAGACGCTGGGAGGGGATCGTTCGGACGGTGTGCGCGAGGAGTGGCGGACCTACGGATGCCTTATCAGCGACATCTTAATCGGTAGACTTCTGTACAGATGCTATCAGCTCTGGCCACTGTCCAACCGCCTCTGCCTGCCTACGAGTTGATTTAAGTCATTAGGATGCCGAGGATTACTTACATACTTCTTTTAATATCCATAGACAAGAAATGTGTGTTTACTATAAATCAATTTTTCTTAGTTATCAATAATCTTGCCGGATCTAGTCCGATATATCATACACATGTATTTAGTATAATGTGTACCTCTGTAGGTTGTATAGCCATCACGTCTTCCAATTATTCACAAACGATGGTTAGCAGATGCCACAAAACACCACCTATCGGTATTATTACATTTCCAACCTGTATTCAATTAGAATATTCCTTTTATTGTTTACTGGCATACTAATGATACACTGTAGGCCTATACAGATGAACATAGAGCAGACGGCGTCATGTATAAACACTGAGAATGTGGCAATCATGTCCTCACAGCGAGGCCCCCAAGTAACAGAGCAACCATGAATGAATTATCATAACGCATACACTTGTATTGTTTTCATATGGCGCCAGATAAAACCAGCAACACATTTAAGGCCACTCAAGCAGTGTTTTGTCTGTGGTTGGTTTTAAATTTGAGAGAAGAAAAAGGCCCCGTCGTTGAGTAATGGTGGAGGCTGACAGACAGGGTACTTAAGCTGTGCCCACAGGTGGGTTCAGCGAGCAGACGACACATGGGCACGTTATGAACGCTCCCCCAAAACCGCGCCAACATTGGACTGAGCAGACGACCGCGGTAACTGAGTGCTGGTTCATGAATGAAAGTACAGAAGGCCTACTGCTTTACATGATAAAGGCCAAAGTCCACAGAGGGAATATTCGCCAACCAGTGCATGCATACCCTTTGCAACAAAATGCATCTATGCACAACTATATGATGAAAGTAGAGCTACCATATATTCATTGAAACAATGCTAAGACGTATTTACCCCACACTGTACAAAGGCAGGGTATGTTATAACACATACTGTTGACTACATATGAGAACCGTTTTCCACCACAGCATATTTGAAGGACTAGCACGCCGAATCTGATCATGCAATCTTTGCTTCAAATAAAATTCATACTAGATATTCCATAAAACGTTTATTATAGCATACCAAATGTCAGAGAAACATTGTACATGTCGAAGTGGCTACCCAAGTACTAGGATTATTTATTTTGTAATAATTATTTGAAAGGCAAACATTAGTTAGACTATTGATTTTGTAATATATCAGAAACAGCATAGGTGTGTTGTATACTTGATACCCTAATACATCATTATTTGTGTCACACACTATGCATTAAGTATGCATGTAAGATCAGTTGAAATATTGGCTATGCAAATGATGACATCATAACACATTGTCCAGTCGACCAACCTCTGAAAACCAAGTCACACCCTTATATTGATTTAGGGTTCTGTTCTGCATTTATATGTACATCCATTTATGTGCTGATCAACTATTGACAATTTCTATTGAAAGTACCCCAATCTCCGGGGGACAGATATTTTGCTCCGGGCACTCACTATCATCTCTGCTCAAACCTTCCTCATATTGACCATTGTATGAAAGACCTGTATCAAGCAATGTTGATCATATAGGACTATTAATATATATACATATATATATATTACACCGTAGTTCACAAAGTGCAGTATTTAGTAGTATACGCAAAGTGCATGTAGCAGTCAGTAGTATAGACAAAGTGCAGTATGGAGCAGTCAGTAGTATACACAAAGTGCATGTAGCAGCCAGTAGTATTCACAAAGTGCACTTTCAACCAATCAGAGGAATACACAAAGTGCAGTATGTAGCAGTCAGTGGTATACACAAAGTGCATGTAGCAGCCAGTAGTATACACAAAGTGCACTTTTAGCCAATCAGTAGTATACACAAAGTGCAGTATGGAGCAGTCAGTGGTATGCACAAAGTGCAGTATGGAGCAGTGAGTAGTATAGGCAAAGTGCAGTATATAGACAGCTGCACGCTAAAGTGACTGAGTCAGTGGTTACTGCACGAGAGCTGCCTGCCCTGTACTGCACGCTGGCCGCAGGCGCAGTCAGTAGTATAAAGAAAGTGCAGTATGTAGCAGTGAGTAGTATAAACAAAGTGCAGTATGTAGCAGTCAGTAGTATAGACAAAGTGCAGTATGTAGCAGGCAGTAGTATAGACAAAGTGCTTGTAGCAGTCAGTGGTATACACAACAGAGGCGTAGGAAGCAAATCTTCATTGGGGGCGCCCAGGGGCCCACTCTGACAAACTTTAGATATCAGCATTTATGCATGATGTATCATATAGATACATACACACTCGTATATTGTATTGTAGCCTCCTTTAGTTTCTATTAGGGGCCCAGACCCCTCTGTCCCCTTTTTCTCAGAGGTAAGGATTAGAAATTGTATGAATCTTATTATGGTCTTGACAAATTTTAGGGGGCCAAACATATTCCGGTCCCCCTCTTCAATGATTGGGATCGAGGGGCGGCCCCCCTGCCCCCTTTCCCTATGCCACTGCACAAAGTGCAGTATGGAATAGTCAGTAGTATACCCAAGTGCAGTGTGGGGCAGTCAGTAGTATAGGAACCTACAGGCATACCCAGTGGGTCAGCCATTTTATATTTTGCTGGTTGAGGGTAAAATCACTGATAAGACATACTACGCTACCAAGTGCAGTATGTAGCAGTCAGTAGTACACACAAAGTGCATGTAACAGTCAGTAGTATACACAAAGTGCAGTATGAGGCAGACACAGAGGCATAGGAAGCAAATCTTCATTGGGGGGGGGGGGCAGGGGGGGGGGGCACTCCAACCAAATTTAGGTATCGTTTTTTTATGCATGATGTACTATATACACACTTACTAGATTCTATGGAAAAGTAGTTGGTATCTGATTTGGGGGCCCTCCCCCCTCTGCCCAAACATATTCAGCCCCCCCTCCTCAGTGATGGGGGGGGCCTTTTCCTATGCCACTGCAGTTAGTATTACACACAAAGTGCATGAAGCAGTCTTAGTAGTATACAGAAAGTGCAGTATGGGGCTGTGAGTAGTACACACAGAGTCTGTGATAGAGTCACTAGTAGACACAAAGTTTCTAGAGCAGTCAGTAGTAGACACAAAGTCAATAGAGCAGTCAGTGCTATATAGAAAGTGCAGTATGGAGCAGTTAGTAGCGTACAGAAAGTGCATATAGCAGTCAATAGTACAGCGCTCTAACTGGTGTGGATTTGTTCCTGGGACCGCTCTATTTACACTGCCACCAATAATCTTGTGAGATCTTGGCTTTGCTCTCGCAATGAAGCCTTTCCTGGCAAGCTACGATGTGTGTGGGTTTGGTCACTGCCTAAGTCTCATGAGAGATTCCGAGATCAGAACTAACATGGCCGCCCATAAGGAGAAACCTGAATTATCGCTATACAGAAAGTGCATGAAGCAGTGAGTAGTATACACGAAGTGCAGTTTGAAGCAGCCAGTAGCATACACAAAGTGATGTATAAGTAGTATACACAAAGTGCAGTATGAGATAGGGGTGAAGACAGATCACCAGGTTCACCATATGGACATCCACGCACCCCCTCCTGTTCAGCACTCCACTCATTTCCCCTAGATTTCTCCTACCTCTCCGCATCACTTCACAGCTCAGTGGCTGAAGTCCTCCTCACCCCCATTACCATATATTCCCGCGCAAATCGTGCACCACTTGACGACACTGGGAGCAGACGACCACGGACAACGAACCGTTCTCACACCAGCAGCCGACATTAATTAAATTTAGCGCGTTGGCCATTTGCGATGGCAACACCTTACTCGACTCATTAAGTATTTAGGGTATTTTCCGTCAGTGGCAGGAGCGGTTGTCATGTGGGTGCTGTAATGACAAGCTGGCCAGGTGAAAAATGGACGCCAGTCAAGTCTAGGAGGCCGCTTGTCAACACCACAATAAGCACTGTCAGTCGGCGCTACCAGACGTGCTACCAGTCAACCTCACAATGCTTGCTATAACTCTTACACTATTACCAGCACTGTTAGCTAACACCAGAAAGGGCACTGTCAGACACTGTCACAAGAAGTTGCACTATCAGTCATTACAAGTTAAACGTCAGTCAGTCTCGCAATTGACACTGTCAGTCAGTGTCACTGTCAGTATCTGTTACAGTACTGTCTATCAGAATGAGAAGGGGCACTGCCTAGGAGGGCACTGTCAGCTTTATAATACCAGAAGAGGCACTGTCGGTTATGCACTGTCACAAGCAACACTCACAGTCAGAACCGGAAGGGCCTTTGTCAAGGTTTTTTTTCAAAGTGGTATTAAGAATTACCATGCAGAAGGAGTGCTGTCAGTAAGGAGCACTATACTAAGGGGCACTGTCAATCATCACCACAGGGAACCTAAATCCTACATATCGTTTTTTTATATTCAATTTTCATCATTTTAGTGAGAAGTCCATCAGATGATTCGCAACTCATTTCTAGTACTTAATGTAAACATTTAAACAACTTTAACAGAAAGAAGAGTCCGACATACCTTAACCTTACTTTCGGACCATATGATGCCTGAAACACACTTTTATGTAATATGGGCCGACCCTTTTTATTCAATTTTGAATTTGAGAAAAAAGGGCTACTGTGGGGCCCGGCAGCGGAGGTTGCAGTTCTTATGTGTCCTTCTTGTGTAAGAAAGAGCAGACATGATCACCAACGAGACGTAATAAAGTAATGCATGTTTCTGTTTCCTGACAGAGGTGTAAATGAGCTCCATATTACAACAGAGCTATAACTTAAAAGAGTTGTGTTCAACGTTGCCAGGAAAGTGAAGTGAATAATAAAGCATAATTGCCAAAGTGTTCTATATGTAGCATACAGGTATCAGCAGTCAAATGTTAGTGTAACTACTTTTTAAAGTTGTAGTTGTGTTTCCTAAAACCACCCTTTCCCGTGTATTCACCAATGGACATCCTTTCAAAGTAGATAAGAATCTCCACACGTGAAACCAAGTGGAGATGAATATTGAAATGACCATCGGGACATGAGAGTTCTTTGTGTCATATTGTAATACGTTTACAAATGTTATTAAAGGAGTGAATATTAGCTTTACCTATATATACATATATAGTAAGCCAAAAAAATAAAAGGTGTGTTTCAGGTTACATGGTCTAAAAATCTAGTTAGGGTAGGTCAGACTCTCTTTTTTACACTTTTTTTTAAATCTTTGATCTGAAAAGCACCCAAAAATTGACTTGTAAGCTCCAGCGCTGACTCGTCAACAATGGTGTTAACTCGTGGGCTATCAAATTGACTCTGAAAATGAAATAGGCCCAAAATTACTTAAAATATATTAAAAAAATCAAAATTGGATAGAAAATTTCTAGGGTCGGCTGTGTTTTGCTAGGTAGGTTCAGGTAACCTGAAACACACCATTCTTTTTATTTGGCCTTCCCAGTGGGTACAGAATCCAATATAACATTGAACTAGGATTAAAAGGTATAGGATCTACGAAATCCACACCATAGGTGTGGTGGCCGGCTTCCATCAAGGATTCTGGATCACATATATAAGTTTATAATTATAATTGATACACTAATGATGCATGATTGCATCACTGTTTACTTGAAGCATTTAAAATAGTCTTTAAAGGGGTAATATGGAGATGTCTTGATGCACGAATGCATCGCAGTTCACCTGAAGGGCCATGCTTTCCGAAAAGAGTCAATGTGGAGAGGCGCCATGCTGTCATTAAAGGGTTAGTGTGAAGAGGTCATGATGCATAAATGCATTGCCTACTTGAAGCGCCATGCTGTCCTTAAAGGGTAAGTGTGGAGAGGTCATGATGCATGAAAGCATCGCTGTTCACTTGAAGCACCATGCTGTCCTTAAAGGGTTAGTGTGGAGAAGTTATGATGCATGAATGCATGGTTGTTCACTTGAAGCACCATGCTGTCCTTAAATGGTTAGTCTGGAGAAGTCATGATGCATGAATGCATGGCCGTTTACTTCAGTTAAAGTACCATGCTGTCCTTAAAGGGTTATTAGGGAGAGGTCATGATGCATAAATGCATTGCTGTTGACTTGACTCACCATGCTGTCCTTAAATGGTTAGTACAGAGCTCTCAGAAAGCTGATAACGACAGGTTCTAGTACGTGGAGGGTGGGGTGTGATCAACATATTATTGCTTTGTACCTATTGAAAGTTCAGCAGACCGGAATGAGCAGTGCATTCTGGGTGAGACGTGTGAAAAACATATAGAATGGTTGCAGGTAAGGTCTAATGCGTAAGGGGAACGAGCAGACGACGCAGGGTTAGGATCACTCTGGCGGCGTGCAATGCTGAAGGGTGGGAGACCATCGAGGTTGTGCCTGTAGGGTGCATAAAGCAAACGAGCCAATGCTAAACCTATGGACGCGCATGAATTCATTCAAGCATCATGCCGACCTTATACATTACCTACAAGAGAGAGACTCAGACTGTATAAATATGGTACCTTACAAAGTTCTACACACAAGATAGCTGATAATTACCTCCACCCGCCAACCACACAGTGCTACATTATATATATATATATATATATTATGTTGGTGAGGTAATCGTTCCCCTATATGTATATGACGGCTTGTGAGTAGGACTTGTCTGCCGCGGTCTGTACTGTTCCCATATGGAGGGTAGGGTGGGGTGTTCAGTGCATTGAGGGTAGGGGTAATTATCGCCCTCACCCTCACACACCGGGAGGGGGGGGGGGGGGTGACCAACATCGTACCATTGAAAGATCAGTAGACCGGAATGAGCAGTGCATTCTAAGTTCTAGATGTGTGATCAACAAAAAACGGACCAGTCCATTGTTAGAGGTAAGGGGTGAAAGGTCTGCGTACCTAAATTCACTTAGGCTACTCAAGCCTATGCGTATAGCAGCCCCAATCCGCAAATTGCGCATTTATTCAACTGGAAGGGCTCATTATTATACCAAAGGGGTGGAAGGGGCCAACAACTGCGGTGCATTTGTAAGGGGTAAGGGTGAATGCGCGCTGACGCAGTGCTCGACGCAGCGCACGGAGTAAAAAGCACACCTCTGCGGATTGCAGTGGTGAAGGGTGGGAGTCTATAGAGCCTGTGTATATAGGGTGCAAAAAGCAAACGAGCCAATGCTAATCCTATGGACGCGCAATTCCTGTTGAAACCTTACGGAAAAGTGAACTCATTAACCATGGCCGGGGACTCCGTCGCCGGCCAACAACATTAAATCAATATTGAATCAACATTGCCCAGCAAATTAGTTCCAGATTGTTTCACCTTGTTTTACCCCTGGAACTGTGTGCTCATTTTGTGTGATATGTATACCATGTAACATACTCACACACACTCAAACTGTGCTCCATGGAACAGATTCACACAGTTCTGACAAATTTGCTAAAAGCTTATTCACACAAAATGACGAAACATATAATGCCCTTGACCAAAATATGTAGTGCTGTATTTTTAGTTTGTCATGGATTGTTAAAATATGTGAAACATTATAATAATCATTAGAATCAGCAGTAATTGACATAGGTTGCCATCCCACACTATTGGTGTGTGTACTGCTAATTTGTGAAAACTTATTCAATCAGGTTCCTAGCATTTTAACATAGGGCTGATGAGTATTATGTACTTGGTCTATGTTAACCATGAACATAAGAGTGCACAGATTCAACAGAAGATGGCCAGGGATTTATCCAAATAGGATGACCAGTGGAAAGGTGTCTACCATCTGGACCTCTTAATTCTGTTTTAACTAAATTGATATGGCATGCATCTTTAAACCTGATGGATCTTGATAGAAGGACAGGTGCATTGTGTGATTCATAATACATTGGACTCATGTTTAGATACTTATATCTAAAGATGATCATTCTCTTTAGTCAGGAAAAGTGGAACAATCAACGTTGATGACACCTGGTGTCACACAGTGCAGGTATTTGTGTGATGCAGTGTCACCTAGTTTCAATTCTGGAACACAGTCACACATCTTCAAACATTACTATTATCACTTTGTTAGGTAGAAATAGTACAGGGTTTTGACACCAGGTGCTATCTTTGTTGTTCCTTGATATCCTCATGGGTAAAATGAAATCATTATCACTGTGTATAACCATGATAACATGTTTTCAATGTATCTAAGACCTGGTCATACACTTCTAATGCTACAAAGTTTCATTAGATATTGAAATACATACCATGTGATTTTGATTGAAGTGGTAATTAGAGAGACAGTCCATAGACACCTTTCCTCTGGTAATCTTATTTGGATAAAGGTCTAACCTTCCTCAACATATGAACATAGTTAATGATTGGCATGAATTGCACACAACTGCATTCTATGCGACCATGGTAGACATCTTGGTGAATAATCAGCACACTCAATAGTGCACTAACAGATTTCTGCCATAGTGCCCTACGTCAACTTCTACTCAATATCATGAGTAATACAAATATCTCTCTACATTTCTTTTTCCAAAAAATCAAAAAAAAAGTTTAAGAAATAGGGTACGAAAGGTTTTCATGCCAGGGTACTCCATGGAACAGATTCTGTGTGATTCTGTGTGAGTATGTTTCGATATGTGTGAATATGTGCCATTTCTTGTCCTATGGTGTCTAGTGTCATATTGTGTCAATCAGTTACATGGAGCAACAGTCACACAAGGTGCACGTTCCAGACACTAACTCAAACTAATTTGCTGGGTGACAATGCATCATCGATGTTGATTCAATGTTCTTTGCCCAATGGGTTAGTTGTGAGCTCCTTTACTATACTTTTAACTACTGGCATGAGATGAAACAGTGTGTAAAGGTTGGTCATTGACCTTAACATAATGTTAGTTGGTACATTTTGTATAGCTCTTCAAACTCTGATCGTTGGAGCGCCCCTCCCCCCCCGCCCTCCCACTACCCCAGTCTGCATTCCAGCCCTTCCCGTGGGTCGATGGCCGCCGGTAGAGGGACGAGGAACTCCTGGTGGAATAATGGCGGGGATAACTCCGTGTGGAGCCGAAACGGAGAAGGTGGCGGATGGGACGCGCTGATCGGATGAGGGAGGAGCGCGTGGCGCGGCGGGCGCCCTAACTGGCCGCACCTTACACCCGCGCCCGTCAGACGGCGCTCGTTCCCCGCCTGATCTACGACCGTGTTGTTCCTCCGCAAGGAGCCCCAACTAATCTCCCAGCGCCATCTGTCGGCGGTGCAGGTAACTAACAAGTTAATCCGCGCCCCCTGGTGTCTGTACGAAAAGCGCGCGCTGTCGGAACGTCAGGGCAGACGACATCAAAGCGGATGAGGACGTAACGATGGCGACGGCGGAGTGATATGGGCACGGCAGGGAGGCGTTAGGCGGAAGGACATAGGCCGTGACGGATGGCGTTTGGCCGGCGTCCAGAGAGGAACGCTGGCGTTGCTGATGGACACGTGACTGCGGGGACGCTGTGGCGGTCGTCTGTCTACATTAGGGCGCCCTCTAGAGGCAGGATTGATGGCCTCACGCCATACAATGTGCGGATATCATCAGGCCCCCGGTAATGAACTCTTTGGTGTGTCCCCACCAACATTCGTCTTCGCCGAGAACGACCCTGAACCTAATACCCTTCGATGGGCAATTCCCACCATTTATATATATCACGGGTCGGGGCCCGGGATCGAGCATATAAATCAAGGCCGACGAAAAATGGCGGAGGTAATTGTCGCCTCCTTGAAGAAATTGCCTTAGTTGGTGGTGCAGCGTTCGTCTGATGAGTGTAGGGCCATTTGTTACCTGACAATGTCCTTTTTCTTGCCTCCATCTAGCATGTATAATATAACACGGAATATTACACATGTAATGTGGACTATATTATGTATGAACCAGGCAGATAGAGGGTATCTTATTTACCCAGGGCCACATATGGCAGTCATCGTGTAGCCTGACACTTCATCAAAACTGTCGTCGACCGCCAAACTTTTGAGGCAGAGTTTGTAAGAAATACAATTGATTTAACAATCCGTGGAAATGTTTCGCACGCCAGAGGTTAAAAAATAATGGCAATTTGAGGACAGCGCACGGAAGCATAAAACTATCTGCCATTTCAAATCAGAATTCGGCCACGTTTACCGATCACGTGACGCTCGGCCATGAATATTTGAAAATCTCAGTTCAAGGTGCACAGCCTAATTACGGTGATTGACGATTTATGGGATCTCGGAGGAGGCCTGCGTCTCCCTGAGCACATTCTCTCCTTTCCCCAGACACCACAAACGCCACAAAGAGCCGAACAGTACGTCTGATGTTTGCCGAACTCCGCAGCGAGAATTGAAGTTGTCACTATGTGGCGCTCCGGTGCCATCCCGCTGCCCCGAGGTCTCGCGCGTCCACGCGAGAACTGACGTCTCGGCGAGGCTCAGCTGGCCGGACGCGCGCCTGTCACGTGGTGTTACGGCCGACGCGTCGCCCTGACACGGCATCGGGCTGACGGCCCGTCGGATCAGACCGAGGCTGCCCGCAGAAAGGCCACCTGGTGGCGAGAGTCGGAAACCTGCGTCCAGCAGACGACTTTCAAGACAGAGGGCTCCAAAAGCCCGCCAAAAAGGCCTGAGGGCAATGATTCATGGCGACCCCGGCTCCTCCCGGGACCTGTCATGTCTTAACCTCCATTAGACACAGACTGAGGAAGTCTCTGAATCCGGGTTGTTTAATGGTGGACAATTAGGAATTAAATGAAATATCCGTCTGCTTGGAACAGGTTGGGGCAAATGACTATATGTGATATTAAAGGAAGGTGGTGGTTGATCAAAAAGAAAGTTTCACAATTGTGTTTTGTGCGTATTTTAGTTTTGTCTTTCTTTTAGTTGTGCCTGTGTTTTAGTTAGCTGCACCAAACCATATTGACCCTGGTATATGCAATAAAATAACAAATGATTTTGTTTTTGCATGGGACGGAATTGCTGGACATTATTCAAAATGAATCACCAAAATACTGAAACATTGTAAATCAAATCATCCCTCCTCTAACTCAAATCCATTCGGGGAAGTAAAGGTGTCCTCTCCCAATACTAGATGACCATAGGCTCGCCCACCAGACGACGCAGTACAGGAGTGAGTCATGCAGTGAGTACCCTGCCCGGGCAGGACACCACAAAAAGACTGCAGCCGTGCAGGCCTGCTGGAGTGGAACTTCATCAAGCGCTAACCGCGGATGGGACCGGACACGCCAGCCGACGGCCAGCTGTCCAGAGCTGTCCGGTCTCCTCGGCCAACTGCCGCCATCTTGACCTAGTTTTTTCGAGAGTGAGGCTTGGACAGACGAGAGTGAGGCTGCTTGGTGGGATCAAAGCGTCTCGGGTGGGGGCGCCCCTGTGGCCATCCGTCGTCCAGTGAAAGCCTGCACTTCTTATCTACGCCCATACATCACCCACACACTGCCCCGACACGCCGCCCACCCTTCAACCCCCCTAGCCTCTCTATGAGCGTCACCATGACAACGCAGGCGGCCTGGGCTCATGCGCGGCGCACCTGGTCCGTCAGGAGGCGACTGAGTGACAACTGTCGGCCATATTGATGTGACAGCACAATGGTGGCGCCATAACTCACGTGACCCCGGGCGGCCAGTGGTCACGTGATCGATCGCCATGGAAACCAATTCGAATTTCACGAGAGGTTGCGTCCGGCCGGCCGCCGCTGGCCATTGTGTGCCTGCTCCTGGAATTTATTATTTTGGATTTGTGTCGATTTTTGTCGTGCGCCACGCGGTAGCAGCGGGTGGTGGCGGCGGAAACGTTTGATGTATACGCCATCGGTTTACAACCCAGTACGTCCTACATCAGCGCGTCAGGCCCCTCGGCCTGTTCTTGGCCACCATCTTGGAAAATTGCATTTCCGGGCAGCCATGTTTGATGCGCACGCAGCACACATTCCCATAGTGCAGATGGGGACGCCAGAGGACACTCATCACGTGCCCACTGACCGGAACCGGAAGTTATCTACCGCGAGAGTGGCGCCAGGTTTAAACTTGAAGGCACCAGCTCCAGGTACCAGCTGAAGAGGACCTTGTACAGAATCTACATTCATTCAGGATATCCTCTTTCTTTACTTACATAACATGTTCTAAATGTGATAAAAGGGTAAGAACTATACATGCAGTAGACATGCATTGGTATTTCAGTCAGACTCATTTCTTCCTCAGTTTGTTTGACTAGATGATCTATATGGGGCTAGGGATCTGGGGAAAATATGAACTTTTTTACAGACATACAAATCGGAATTTTTCTTGAACTCTCTTCAATTTACTAGTTAAACTCATTTCAGTAATTTCACGGATAATATGTAGCGTTTGTTTTAAGTCCTCATATAGCACGCTAATAGAAAGCATTATGCGTGTATGTTCCATCTATAAACATGTACTGCGCGAACTATTTAAGGTTCTATATACATATAAGGAATTCTTTTTTACTAACTGACGTATAATACCTAAAAATAAACTTTAGTCGTATACTGTTAGTTCAAATTTACCCGCAGTCAGTTGTCGCATAACCCCTTTCCCATATGCTACTCACAAAAGAAAAAAAACGTAAGTAGTATAGGTATAGAGCATTTGCGTCAGGCAACAGTAGCTTGGCGTGTCACAAAGGAATACAAAATGGCCGATGGGAAGAAAAGCCTTGTTTTGTAGCATAGAAGAAATCATATTGAGTTGAGACACCAGTATACATTGTATAACAAGTGGGAAGGAAAGTGAGGAGTTATGGATCTCGCTATGACAAGAATCAACTTTTTATCCCAATCCTATATCTCCTTGATATTCACAATGACTAGAGCCATTTAGAGTATTCCCATAGATGAAATGCCGCATGAGACCAGTCAGTTTATGTTCACAATTCCGTTGCTTATGACCCCCGGTCGGTGGTTGCTGTGGTCCCAGTGGTTCCCCCAGGTTCCGGTGGTGGCGCTGTGGTGGACGGTGGCCGTTGTTTGGCCTTGACAAACCCGCCCGATGACCGCTGAGGGTACAGATTGCTCTGATAGCGATCAAATCATTTTTCACCATCCTACGCGGCCCCTAGCTCGTGCATGATCGGGCGTGGCCGCTGCTGGTATTACAAAAATGCCCCTTGGCCACAAGGGGGACACCCCGTAGCCGGCCAGCGGCCATTTGTCGGACGCCAGTCGGCATCCATCATCATCGAGGTTGGCAGATGCGCGCGCCGCAGCCGTTATTTGGCCGAATCTTCTTTCGCTCAGCTGCACTGTCCGGCCGGGGTCGTCCTGATTGGGGCCGACTTGTGACAGGTTTATTACGATCCGTCATGACACCGACGCTTAAAAGCGCCCCGCTGCACCTCGGGCTTCTCCCTGACCCCTCGGCCCGCCTTCGGCGCTTTCCGTGACCTCTCGACACTTTCCGATAGAGCGTCCCGTCGGAGCTGACTTATCTCTGGCTGAATTAAAGCCATGCCTTTTTCATTGTCACACGGATACGGTCCATGGGGGTCAACAAAGTTAAAAAATGTCAGGTTGTAGCTAATATAATCCAACCTGCAGCGAGGGCTATGGACATGGCCCAGCCAAGGCTGCTCCCCTCAGCCCGCCGACCTGCCACATTTTGGTCTGCAAGTTCGCGCCCTTTTCAGCAATGTCGTCTGGTCTCATCTGACAAAATGACGGACCGAATTACGTCACCCAAAGGCCAGTGTATATACGCCCGCGGAATAATACATGTGTTGAGGCACTATTTATGGACGCTGCCCACCCAGACGTACCACTTCACTAAAAGTCAATTTCGGCTCAGACATGAATTATGTAAACAGATCAAAACCTGACATTATATAGCATCCCCCTCACTAGAACACGGCAACAGGCCTGACTGTCTATATAGGCACGGATATGGGTCTTTATCTAGGGTAATGATAGGTATGGTATGTGACTAAATCTTTATCAATAGGTTTAAGTATATAACATCATATATCTATTGTATGATCGGATGGCATCGAGGCAGATTGTTATTCCACATGTACATACATTTTTCCATTGCTGAAATATGTTAATGAACCATGATGCAAATCAAATGATGTATTAATCCTTCTTCAACAGCCACAATAAATGTTGGGATGTCTTTGGACAAGCTTCCGCTACTTCCACATCCAATTGCAGTCAGTGATATAAAGAAACAGACACAATAAGGAGTAGGGTATTCATTCAGATGGCTAACAAGTACATTATAAAGGAGGAGACTGTAGAGTTGGAAATCTGCCTTACTTAGAAAGAACTCTGTGTCTTCGCTTGAATAGGACATTAAGCTGAAAATGTCATTAACGCATGAAATACGAGGGGACTCAGGCAAACTGAAAAGCCTTAAGATGCTTACATCTATTGAATGATCCTGAACTCTTATTGTATTTCATAAAAGTGACAGTGTAACAAATCGCTTCAGTCGATACGAGAGCTGCCCCACAAAAACGCATCCGTTGTCTTTGGCAAAGAGCAGAATTACTCATCTACACTGGGCGCCTGTGCTCGTATTCCCAGCGTTTTCTTTGTTGGCCGAGATAACAGATGTCTATTCTATTTTGCCTGTGATGTGTGGAAATTTGACATAACTTTGCGACAGGCATAAAGCCCCTGCATTGAACCTAGGAGGATCTATGACCCAAAACGCCGACCTGAAGTCTACAGGGGCGTTGAGCTGAGGACCGTAGAGGCGATAACTCAGAGCAGCTCGCAGCTTTTGTGTCGTTACCCAGGCCGCTACACCAGTGCTACGCTACTCCTCTCTGACACTCATATCATTTTCATGTGCTAACAGTGTGAAATATTTAGTTCATCCCCTCAGAATAAACAATTTGTTTGGACGTTTTTTTAACATTGGCATACCAGGGTTCATGTCTATCCGGATCAACAGCCACGTGGTGCTGCGTTCACATGGTGCCCACTCAGGTTTGTTCACCGCCTATATAGGGTAAAACAAGAACTATGATGGAGTATGATAATACTTGTATATGGAGTTACAAGTTCAAACTAGGTAGGGAGGTAGGGGATATTGTTTGTAGATAAAACTAATTCAACCGGCACTTTCTGTCGTTTCTAGGTGGTGCTGAGCACAGAGAAAAAAGCAAGTCCAGGGTGCCTCCAGAATGACCCCCCTCTCCAGGGGAGCCCAGGTCGCCTTTGAGAGAGCCTAGGTGGGTCACCTGGGGGAGTCATATATCTCTCTGGGTCATATGACTCCCCCAGGTGGCTCTTAGAGGTAAGCCAGAGAGTCACCTAGGCTCCCTTATGCGACCTGGACTCCCCTAAACAGGGGAGTCATTCTGCAGGAAACCTGGACTCCCTTTCGACGCATTTTCTTCTCTCTGTGAGGTCAATGGGAGATATGAATCCCCAGAAGCATGTATATCAAACTTAGTGTGTGATAATGTGCTATCTAACCCTTTAAGAACCGGATGATGCCTCGCGGTGAATGTTCAGCTCGGGGGTGTATCAACCCTATTTTGGGCCATAGATCAACCCTGTATTAACCATGAATGCAGCCCCGGCGAGCTACTCACAAAGTTACATTCCCGCATTATGACGACAATAGTGCATGATGATGGATCAAAAAACACTGCTGCCCTTAAAGGGTTACAGGCCTCTAGTTAGTACGGCTACTTGTGCGGCAGGGTGAACAGAGCCTGAGGGAACAGGACATAACTAAACACGTAAACAGGAGGCCGCGTGTAGAAAGGTGAGTGTAATCAGCTGCTATTTATACACCTGAGTTATGGCAGCTACAGGCAGCGATCGGGGTAGTACAGACTTGTGACAATGGTGTCCAGAAGAACACACATGTATCACTTATCCTGCATTTGAAAGGAAATAAAGCTTAGTTGAAAAGAGGTGTTAAACGCTGAGAAATTATTGGGGTTTTAAGAGTTCCACTCTTTACGGGCCTTCATTTGATTGAAATTATGATAAATTGAATAATTAAATAATTTTAGCGGTCCATATGCTTTAAAATATTCTGAAAGTGCTTTACATCTTACATTTTTACACAAAGAAAAAGTGTCAGCTGGACTAACATGCCATAGTCAGCCATTTCTCATCAAGACCACTCTCATGTGAAAGTCAGGCTGACTTTGACTGTAAAGAGTGTCCAGCATTGCTTGACATTCATGCCAATGTGCATTCAGCACACTGAAAACCCAGCCCTATGCAAAGGTAGTCACTGCAGACGACTTTAAGGTCGTCATTCCATCAAGATGACTAAGGTCGTCACATTGATCATCATATTTCCGCCCCTAGAGGTCTCTACTATGCAATGGGCTGATGTATTCTGTACCATCAAGTTGTTTATTCATTGAAATCTACCTTGATACCAACTACAGGAATTGCAATGCATATTTAGAAAATGTAGACTATTATATAAAATCATATTTGAGTATTGTCATGCAAAATATAAAAGAGCAGTTTGACTCGTAATAGCAAAACAGGTGCATGTAGAGCATAGACACCTTCTCTGTGTATGAAATCATTTATATAAGTCTGAGGATTTACTTAAGATGATGATATACACACAAGTCTACTACTCATTCCCAAATAAGTAATAAGTGATGAGGTGGTGGGGGGGGGGGGGGATTGGTGGCATAATGCCAACACATTTTTTTCATCCTATCTACAAATTAGACACAAAAAAGATAATCTAATCACTGCTGATGACCATAGGTCCTCCCAATGACGACCTAATCTAAGAGCAAAATGTGCTCAAAATGACGACCTTGGGTCGTCACATATGACGACCTAAGTGACGAGGGGGTACGCGCCCACGACACCAGCACCGTGAGGGCCCAAAGGTCGTCACTATTGATCACCTTTTAGCCCCATTTGGTTTTCAGTGCATTGCCTGAGTTTCTCTTCAAACAGGCTCCAACAATGCCTAACTCATTGGTGTGAAAGTCAGGCAGCAGTGCTGGACTCTCTATGGCTGACCCTGGTCACAGAGAAGGTCATGCACTGCCTGGCCTTTGTTGTAGTGAGAGTCCAGCAGTGTCTAATTCTTGTCTTTGAGAGATAGTTAAGCACTATGACTAACTTCCAAATCGATTATGCTCAATAATGCATTTTGTCTCCGACTGATAGCAAAGATAGAAGGCTCAGGCTAATCTACCCTCATCCCAGGGTCAGGCATTGCTTGACTGTGGGGAAAAGGTCAGAAGAAAAATACTCTGGTATGAGGAATTTATTGTCTTGCCTGACTGCCATTTAAGGATCAGGCTGGCTCTCAAAAGGGAGTAACTTTAAGTGACTATTAAAGGAGGCTCAGCCTAACTCTGAAAGTCCAGCAAACTCTCATACCTGATTCAGACAGTGCTTGACCCTGGGGAGAGTCCAGCTGACGCTTGCCGTTTTTTTCTGTGTAGCATATATATATTCTTGGTATGCATGTATATATGCGTGTATACATTATTCGTAGTACAATAATTGATACTATATTCTGTCACGACTGCTTCAACCATAGGGAACTTGTGCATTATTTAATGTCTGAAATTCATGAATTCTAGATGCAATCATCATTCTTTATTACATGCATAAATAAATTATAATATTTCCACTCGACTTTACATTATAGATCATTATAATTACATTGCCCATCTTGACAAACGATGTCTTCTCGTCGATCACGATTAATCAGGGGTCTAAGGAAAACCCTCCCTCGCATGAGTCACGTTCTTGATATTTAGAGCCAAATTTCAATTCTAGATAATCAAAATTATGTCACATTCTAATATACATCATCCAATATATTTGAGCAACCTTCTCCCAGATGGCATTGGGATAATTACGATGAGAGCAAGTTGAGCATGGAGGAGAGAATAAAAATCGAAATTAATCCAATTCCATCAGGGTAGGTGTTAAAGAAAGCTAAGCTAATTCATTCTGCGCATCATCCTTGATTAAGAGTGCCCAGGCTTAAAATGTTATATACATGTGCATGCATATGTAACAAGCCGGCAGGGGCCATTGTACTCCTGAGCAGGTCCGGATGTGGGTGTCTATAGGGGTGTGCTGGGTCTGCAGCAGCACCATTATGGCAATAGCAGCGGCAGGGGATGTAACTAACATAAAAACAGCTTTTTACTGCTTCAAATGCACTTGTCCTTTGTCCATAATTAGGCAATCCGTTATGATATCATGGGCCGTCGTAGGGGATAAGATGGCGGCCTGGGGGACAAGATGGCAGCCTACAGCACGGTGGTCACACACAGTGCTATTGTCGGCAGACGAGAGAGGTGCAGAGATTCGCAAGCTCACTCCGCCTGTCACTTCTACGTAGGCATCAAGTGTCCACACGACAAAGCAATCTTTTCACAGCCATACCTACCCGCATAATTGTACACACTTGGCCGCGTGCCAATTTAATTGCTCTAGTGATGTCAAAACAATACCGCCGCCAACTAAACAACAAGCAAGATGGGCGTAGACTGGCGCGTGCAAACACACTGACGATTCCCTCCATCCCCACTCAACGACTTCTCCTCTTCTTATTCCACCACCGATCCCTTCCACCTCACCCATCCCACCATCACTCCCTACTAACGGCCGTTGTAATTCGTTTCCATCAAGAGTTTTTTGCTGTTCGGAGTAACGTGAAGTTTTAAGCTTGTCGGGTCCGGTCCGTTTGGAAGTCGTCTGGGTTTTCAGCAGACGACATGGAGCACTCACACACCAACTCACTCACTTAGTCACTCACCCACCCATACACTAACCCACCCCACCCATCCTGAAATACTCCATCCACAACTATTTTACCCACCCATTCACTTAGTCCACTCACCGACTCAACCACCTACTGAGCTATTGACTTACAACTCACCCATCTTCATATTCATACATACATTCACTCACTCACTCACACTCACGCTCACACTCACTTACTCACCCACCCAATCACTCACTCACTCACTCACTCAATCAACCACACACTCACTCACTCACTAACTAACTCACTCACTCACTCACTCACTCACTTACTCACTCACTCACTCAATCACTTACTAACTAACTCACCCACTCACTCAGTCAGTGAGTCACTTACTCACTCACTCACACACTCACTCACCTATTCACTCATTTACTCACACACACACTCACGCACCCTATAATTACTTAATCCATTCACAGACTCATGCACTCACTCACTAGCTTAATATTCACTCACTCACTCATCCATTTTTCATCATGAAACTATTCATGGACTCAGTCGCTCACACATTCACTCACACCAATTCCTCACACACACACACACAAAAGCGGAATGGCGGGCGTGTTGAAACGACGCATCATTTCTGCCGACAGAATAATGAATGAGGGACATGTTCAAGATATGTCGAACGTGAACCTTCCGGTGAGCGCCTGTCAGGAGGCATTGCGCATGCGTCGGACGCTGCGTCCGTGTCTGTGACAGGGAGGCCCTTAATCTGAAAACGGAGAACCCCGTGTAAGCCGACGCTTGTCAAGTCGCGTGCGTCTCGTCGGGACAGGTGTCAAACCGGGTTTGTCTCGCCGTGACAGCATCACTTGTTATTAAGGTGTCCCCTCCGAGCTGCGCGCGGCAAGGGGCGGCGGCCGAGATCAGATAGGGGAGCCCCACATTAGCAGCAGGGTCTGGCCACCCCACCTCCTCCCCCTGCTACCTCCCACCCAGTCTGACAACGTTAGCGTTATCCGCTCCGCACCACTCAACGTGAACAGCGAGCTGCTCGTGGAATGGGATAAATCTAGAGTTATTATAAAATGTCACAACTCGTGATGAGGCCTATTGGAATGGCGGCACTCCTTTACATTTTAAATGATGTCTGTGGAAGGAGGAGGGGGTGATCATCACGGCTTCATTATCCCCACGTGATGCTCGCTGTTTAGATCAAATCTCAATTTCTAGAATATAACAAATGAAAGTGACAATATGCAATCAAGTATTTAGACAGTGTGTGAATTGTTAATACATAATCATAGCTGCCATAAATAGATGTCTATGGCACATGCTGACACACTGCTAATGCCAACCTGGAAATGGTAGACCTGACAACAAGAAGGTTAGGCCACTCAAAAAAGTGGTTTCTCATCACCAAGCAGTGAAAAATATGGTGAGGGCGTTTTCTTTTCTTTGACTTAGAGTTTAGTTATGTAGGGAAATTTAGACTTTCCGCGATCAATTTTCACATTTTAGTAATTCGGAACTTATTGATCAGTGAGACTTTTTACAATGCAAGTTCCTCCTAGCTGACTGCATTACTGACAGCATGGGTTTTAATTTGATACCAAATTTGCTAATATTATTTTCTAATTTTTAACAATTTTTTTTATCAAAATGTAAGAAATAAGAGGGTTTCCCGAAATTACGATTTTTATGATGCGCGTGGTGATGAGAAACAACTTTTTCTTTGAGTGGCGTTATCAGACATCTATAGGAGTTATGGCTATTCATCTCATGTAAAATGTTGTACAACTAGTACTTTTGAACATGAAAAACTAGCATGATAATCGTGGGTGTTAGACGTATGGTCTAAAGAAGCTAATATCATTATAACAAGCCACTATGATCATCAGAAATAATGTCAATGTTCCATGGGAGCGTCCTCAGTGAAGCCACCATCACTCCATCCTTATCTACCGGAAACGTAACTCGGACAACGTTTCCCGCGACCTCTATCGGGCGGCTACTGAATGATACATAATATGGCTGTAAATGGTCGATTGTAGCACCATGACTGGAGTATATGGTGACAGTATAGGTAACTAGAATGTAGTCGGTACATTTGTTGGTCCCAACCAACTATAGACATTTACACACAGAGAAGAAACAGCGTCAAAAGGGCGTCCAGGTTGCCTCCAAAATGACTCCTCTCTTTAGAGACCCAGAGAGCTATATGACTACCCCAGTTGACTCACTTAGGTCAGCCAGAGAGTCACCTAGACTCCCTTAAGCAACCTGGGCTCCCCTAAATAGAGGAGTCATTCTGGAGGCAACCTGGACTCCCTTTTGACGCTGTTTCTCTTCTCTGTGTAGTCATATGAGGGTACGCATCAGTAAGACGCTAGTATGAACAAGCTCGGACATGGGATCCACAATGGTGGCCCACACATGGCGACCAGCTACAGCCCTATTGAATCTCAATGGTCACGTGATCCATGACGTCAGAGACGCCGACGCATCACCTGCGTCCCACACGTCGCAGGACGTCAGCGTCGCCGCGTCATCTACCGTCAGCGTCCGTCAACACACATCATGTGACACAACATCCGGGACCTAGCCGACCGGAAGACGCAGGCCGGGCACGCTGGAGGAGGAGAGTACGGAGAAAAAGGTTAAAGGGGATGAATATGAAGTAAACCCATGTAAATGAGTTAATCTGGATTATATTGCCAATGTTTTTATTCAATATTTTATTTGTTTGAATCCATGTGAAACGGATTAGCAAATCGGCAACCTAAATACAAAATGCCCTTCGATTGACACAAGCCAGGACGATTCAGGCGCCTAAATGGTAAATTTGTGGTCCCCGATTTGTGGCCAAAAGTTTACGAAATATCACGTATAACTGTCATTCAACCAAGATTGACATGGTTTGCATTTGAGACTTTAGTGGGTGATTGCCATTTGTGCTTCTCTGTATTACCCTCCCCCGCACTACTTAAACCGTTTATTGGTGTCTGAACATGAACATTAGTACCAATTGTTTTACTTCAAAGGCCACACGTCAGATTAGGTAGCAAATTGAGACAAAGTGTGAGGGGGCGATGACAGATTGAGCTGTACTCATCTTCACCTCATGATATAACTATTTACAACAACTGTTTCTAATGACCATGGTGCTGGAACGACACTGTCTAGAAGTGACATTATCTAAAAATAGCCATAAATCTAGAGTTCTTTTGCTTGTAATCCTCCATTGTAAAAAGCATATTTACGAAAGTCTCTTAGGCGTATTTTCAAAAATTTCACTTTAAGTTTGAAGCGGCGATCTGTTTTACTACTGACATACAAAGACTGCTTGTTCGCCATCAAAGAGAAGAAGACCACCAGAGGCTCTACACAACACCAGACTGCGCTAAGTGATGTAAGTAGTATATAGACAAGGGACTTTGTAGCAGGTGCCAATACATGCCCCACTACTCCGTGTGTGGGATTGACTTCTATGGGGCTGGAGTACGGGAGTAGTATATAGAAATGACACCTTGTAGCTACATGACCACATGTCAGCACAGGCTTTTGATTGGCCCAATGTAAGTCTACATGCATTAATAAGTAAAGTGATCCAGACGTTATCTTTAAGTCAGCCTGGCGCTCATCCAAAACTTTGATAAACCGCCTCAGAACTAAACTTATCTGGTAAACTCAAACTTCTGTCAATTTGTAAACCACGTGAACAGAATGACGTACATGCTACGTTCAGAAGCCAAAGTCAACCAGTGGTAGATATAGGCAATGGTAACTGACGCCATTGGTACAAATGTCAGGTTTGGTGCATTATATGCTAAGTATAGGTGTCATAAGTCCACATGGAGTATTGATGGATCAGTAGTATATAATGCATGGATGTTCTACTTCAATCCATCATGTTAATTAGCTACATTATTTTTTCATTTTGTAATATTCCGCACTGATATAGATATAGTCATTACTGTGATATATACAGACGTTCCAGTTGACATATATAAAGTGCATTTTCACAACACTCTCATAACGACTTGTGGCCAGCGGCGTCTCATCCGGGTCCCGACATACACCGGCGACAACCACTGCGCATGCGTCAGACACACAGCGCCCTCTGACAGCCTTCGTGTAAAAGACATACAAGTGGCTTGCAATTACACCCCGTGCCACCAGCTGTCTCTTTCTTGCGCCAATTTCTATGCCAGCACTGCCATTTTAGTCATTTTCCACATTTCACCTAGTAGAAAATCGGGCGGCGTTGTCATGGCGGCCGGGCGGGCCGGAGACAGGTAGTCAGCGCGGCCTGACAGGTTCCCAGGCCGGCCCCATGCAAACATGTCAGCGCCACTCGTCACGGCCCTCCCGCCAAACGCTGCCTGACATCGTCATTTGCCGAGCAGACGACATTGGGAAGAATCATGTCAGTTCGCTATCAAAGGCACGTGGGGGTGAGGATTTTGAAGCGGATCGTATTATCCATCTGATACTTGGCTGTCATCGGCCGCGCCGACCGGGAGAGGGTGAGGCGGGAGGGCTGCCACATTTATTATGTAATAATCACGTCGTGCGGCTGACATTGTGTGTTTCTCGCGCCTCCGTGACTTGTCGTCTGCTGTTTTCGCGGGCTCCTCTTCCATTGACCACAACCGTAGTCGCCGCAGACGACATTTAGTGGCAGACGAGGCGGCACGTTATACCACTGTAGCGGATCGTCCCCTACAGGGTCGCCATCTTGTCCCCCGATATATCGCTGGTCCGGTAACCCCCAGTACCAAGTGTACTACGATGCAGGTGTCAGTCTATAGAAATCATGGAACGAAGGTACCAGTTACATGTATGGCCTGTAATTCCATTTCTTGGTACTCCCGTCATCATAACACTATAATCGACCCGTTACACCTGTATAGCCAACACCAAGGAGTCATGCGACTGTCTCATTTACATAGTTTTACATGACAAACATCACCACTGTTAGTTGTCACCAAGTCTCGTCCACCGCGAGAATTCCAGTCATTCGAGAAGCCCCCATCTTGTTTCCGGTGATAAATTCTGAATGAAGGTATTTTCCAAACGTTAATTTGTCATGTCAGTGTCGACCTAATATGCGTCTTTTTACAACCATCGCGAGTCAGTCGCAAACTTCATGAACATTTTGCAATCAAGCATGGGTTTTAATTGCGTAATTTGACAAGTCTGATAAAGTCAGCTGTCGAAATAGGAGAATTTGGCGGCCCCTAACTGCAAATGTCGCCATCTTTAACATTGGAAAAAGGACGGTCGTGAACATCACCTCCCTATCCGCTTTGTCGACTGAAAATGCATCCGTCTTTATAATGTTTCTTCCCAGTTGATCAATCTTTATCAAATTCCATTTGACTGAATCCATCTTCATCTGACTATGTGCAATTGAAGGTTGAACGTCACTTCTGTCAGACGAGATTGAAATGAATAGACTGCAGTGTGATCTGTAGGCAGATGGTTCTGCCCTTGTTGCCAGGGAAACATGACAATTAGCATGGCAACGAGGGAGACTAAAGCTCCTGCTATACCAGCCTGTGAATATGTACGCGCGTATAGCACTGTATGGTTACCATGTGAAGGCCGCCATGTTGTCCCTCTGGAGGTGGTTTGTTTATCTAGACCAGTTCACCACTTCCAGCATTGTAAAGTCTATATCTCAATGATCCAGGGGGTATATAGGGAGGTATAGTGACTATAGTACCATTTCTTCCCACCGATACAATGATCATTGTGTCGCTGTAGTCGAGCCATTACACCCCTATGGTGCTGGTCTGCACAGCCACTGTTACTATAGTGAATTACAGTGCGTGTATAGGATAAGGGATTAGGGTTGTACACAAGGCATTTACATCCGATGCATTTAACTCTATTTAATCTAAAGATAAAGGACGTGTTATACAATCTGATCCTAATTAGACAAACATAAAAAGAAACATAAGAGAGAGAATTCCATCTGAAATATGAAAGAATAAAGTAGAATCAAAGTTAGGATGTATGCATACATGTGTGTATACCTTTGCTGGTTTGAGCCTGGCGTTTCTACGTCTGAAGAGGGTGCATGTATTTGAAAGCATATAGTTGGAATACAGTAGAAAAATTGATATTGCAAACACACATGTATGAATAGCTTTGGACCATTCGGATGAAGCAGCCTCTCTCTCTCAGCACTGTCTGTACGGTCTGTAAAGAGGCAATCATGGGGACGTAATGAATGGCCTCCTTAGAACATGACTTCTCCGATGATTTGTATTCTACCATAAATCACTAAACACAGTCATATGTTGTCTTCTCATAAAATGAGTACAAGCTGGTTCAATTATGATTGATACCTCATCTAGAAGATAAAAGTATGTTTATTCTCTGGTTCTTGTCTGTATTTAATCCTTGCATATGACTGCCTGTGAATTATACTCAATGTGAACTGTTAGGATTATGTGGTTTGGTAAGATATACATTTTGTACATTGACTTACGTTTATTGAGCATTACCTGTATGTGCCTGAATTGAGGATTTTTTATGGTGGAACATTGGACATATTGCAATGGATGATAATAGTATACGGTTTGATATAGTTCCATGTTCATCTTCATTTTAGTCTTGTGTGTACGTATACCTTGTAAGCCCCTTATCTAAGCAGCATGGCAAATACAACATGACGATTTTGTATTACAACTCGCCAGGTTCAAATCCCTGTTTCAGGGAATACCCATTTATTACTCATGTTGTGGAAATATGAAATGTGAGTCTTTTCAGGCCCATTGAAAATGACTGGATATTATTTGCATTCCATAGTCAATTATGTTAGTATATAATGATAATCTTAACATGAAATTACAATATTGTATAGTATGCAGTACTAACAAAGGTATGGTTAGCACAGACCCTTATGAACCAGTAAATTTATTGGCTGAAGGAGTGACAGACATATACAGATACAGCCACTAAGTGTTGACAGCAATGTGTCTGCCTGAAGGGCCATATATCTTTTGTCTACCCAATTTAAGTTCTGTCTGTTTTTTTGTTATTTTTTAAGGTTTGAATGAGCTTTATTGCCAAATCATAAATTTATATCCGTGATATGTATTATGACAATAAATGGTAATGCCTTTTAAGAATTATATTAAGTCATGTATTTCCATTAAGATGTATATACATGTGTAAGTTGCCTGCATACTTATAGAATGGTGTCTGCTTACCTTGAAGTCGTTTTGCTTACTTATACTGCAATCTACTTACTTTGTATTTTGTCTAATGACATCGAAGCCTTTCTGCTTATTCCGCCTATTTCAAATAATGTCTGCTTACTTTGCATGTTGTATACTGACTTTGAATTTGGCTTCTTGCTTTAACGTATTTCTGTTGACTTCTGATACTGCATGCTTCATTTGAACGCTGCCTATTTACTTTGAATATTGACTTTCACTTTGAATGCTGCATGCTTACTTTGAATGGTGCCTGCTCACTTTGAATATTCCCTGCTTACTTTGAATGAAGTCTTTTTCTTTTGAATACTGCCTGATTTCTTTGAATGCTGTCTACTTGCTGTCTACTGACTGCTTACTGTGAATGTTGTTTACTGACCCTTGATGTCCCCTGCTCACTTTGAATGTCCCTGCTTATTTTGAATGTGCCTGTTTACTTTGAATGTTATCTGCTTACTTTGGACACTGCCTGCATATTTGAGATGTTGTCGCTTTTATACATTGATGGCTGTCTGCTTACTTTGCATGTTACCTACTTACCTTGAGGTCAATATTCTTATTTTAATGTTGAAGTTGTTTGCTAGTAGTGCCTTGAAGGCTGTCTGCTTACCTTGAATTATAAAACTGTTTAGTGTGAATGATGTTGGCGTATTTATTGAATACTATCTACTATATATCATCATGTCATATATCATCTATCTTCTTTTTGTTTCCATTTCGTACTACATAGTTACATATGATTAGTCTTTGTTTATTATTACACTCATATTGTTATTAATAATATTGATATACCTTGTGTAAGTATTATACTCACACACGCCTACCATGAGTATTACATTTGGAATTTCATTGAACCAAACAAGATTTGTATTTACAGTCAATGCACATATTGGCACAACTGTTTCTCGCCTTATTCCTTGATTATCATCTGCCCACCTTGGATACCGTCTGCCCATATTAGGAAAAGGCGCCAAAACATAGTGACTTTGCCGCCATATGCAAACATGGCGTCAGGTCGCTGAGCAAATTGTTTGGACAGGCCCTACACTGCGATGAGTTACACTGTCAGTTTGCATGTGCCAGAGACAGACATTTTAAATAATTACCCGCAGGTCGGACTAGATGGGGTGTAAACAAGATGCATTACTTCATGTGATGCTATTGTAAACTAAGTAAGATGGCCGCCAGGCTGTCAAGTCTCACCAGCAACCAGTGTCGGAGAGACGCGCACACCAGCCTTCCTAATTTCTTCCACGTCTGCACAATCCTTCTCGCATCATCAGAAAACTTACCCGGTCCCTACCGAGACTCGTTAAAATGCAAAATAACCAATTAAAATTTCTATGAAACATTTATGCACCGGAGAATTAAGGACAATAAACTCCATAATACGCTCAATGAAATGACATGAGTTAGAAGTGACAAGCCTCTATGGCAACGGGGATTTCATAATTACTTCACGAATGCCATTGATGTCGACAGCAGAGGATGACTTCATTTAAATAAGCATTGACATGATTTCCTAATTTGCTTTAGATGGTAGAAGTTACTCGATAATTGCGTTGACTGTTTCCGATTCATTAAAGTTCAATTCAAACCGGAAAACAAAAGAAAGAGTGCGCTACGTCAGTTGATCGGCTTGCGTTCTCATTTGAACATACTGTAACGTGATGAAAATATCTATAACGTCGTTTGGAATGCGACTGCTTGTCAAAGCCGAGATGTCTCGGGGGATTCCATTGGCTGAAAGTAGCAATCTCGCCGCGTTTGCCTTCAGACCGTATCACATAATGTAACCTACCGCCTCAAGAAACTCAAAGAAAAAGGAGACCGACGTCCGTGCTAAAGGAATACTTTTTATTGAGCCAAAAAAACGACGCGGTCTCTCAGACATTATTATGTTGACGCGTGGCACTTTTTCATATACCAGTAATCAAAAGCAATTGTTGTTAATCGTCGTCATCAAAGTAATCTTTAATGATCCTCTTGTAGTGGTCCGTAACGACTTGAGTTTCTCGAAGGGAAAGCTGGAGCTTATTCAGCTCACAATCAATTAAAGATAGAACTGTATATTCTGTCATATACAGTATATACTAAGTCTTGGGAACTGTGAAGTATGTGTCGTCAATAGTTCTCATGTGAAGGAGGATTGATTTGGCCGATATAGTATAGTAGTACATAGTACTGTATATGTATTATCCAAATGAAGATACCCTATAATGATTATGTTCAAACACCAACATGTATGTTTACCTTCTCCGCAACATAGAAATTGTCAAATGATATATTGAAGCATTGAATAGGCAGGGAACACATCGATGTAATTACCTTTTATACACACATGTAAATATAGAATCTTCCCTGTATACTTCCCTCAATGACTCCTCTATCCATATAAGGCTGCAGCAATAAACCATGATACAAGCTTATATATGGCACTCTGCAGTATCCATCCAGCTTACACTAAGCTGATGATTTAATCTGAACACTTCCCCGTGGAGTCATTCTTTGGCATATATTCCGATTATTCCTGACTGTAGACGACCACAGTGTTTCTAATTGTCACCCAAGCTAGGTATAGCCAGGATACAGCGCTATATTACCCAGAGTTTGTCCACCCTGTGAGTGCCTCCAAGAACCCTTATACTGTACCTCATAGGCCAAGTATATATAGGCTAGTATGTAGACTCACAAACTGTCCATAGCCCTTCCCCATGGGGAATATAGCCTATACATAATCTATAGATGAAGTGGGTTGTGTTATTTATCTTCATAGTAGGTTGGGTAAGTCAGTTATTTATATGCCTATATACATGTATTACTCTGAGCAACTCCTTATAAATAGACCATGTCCGTCATTAGAACGACCTTGACCCCTAACGGTAATTCTCGCCTGTGACGAACGGCATCTCGCGAGATGTGGCAGTTACCGAAAGGAACGCAGACGGCGGAGGTGGATAAAGAGGTTTCTCGTTAATGAAGGTGAATTGGCGAGTGTTGAGTCGAGCATTGTCGGCGATGTTTCGGCAATCTCCGTCCGATTGTCCTGCAGTCATTGTAAGCCACTCGGCCCTGGCTCGCCACCATCAACTCCCCCCAGAGACCACTTCGCCTGCAGCCCGCGCGGCCCGCCCCCGTCCCCAACAACGCGGCTGGCGACATCGGCTGAGAACCCGGCGGCCCCGCGGATGAATACAAATGGCTGGTAGAGAGTGCTGCGGTCATAAATGGATGGGCACAATATCGGCGCGACTCGGAGTTGTCACGGTGAAATATTGTCCGGTGCATGCATGAAACACTGCGTTATCCCTCACGGGCGGGCAGAGCGGGACGGACCGCCCCCGGCCCTAACTTAGCCTTGGACGTACATCAAGCCCTCCCACCCCACTCCCCCGCCCCCGCCCACTCAACCTCACCGCGCGATGCCTCAAAATCAAATAACTACACATCCCAAACCTGGCACGCCATTTACTGCGAAACCTTGCCACTCAAATTTACGCTCGTCCTTTTACCCCCGCCGTATTTCTTTCTGCTGGGGTCCTGGAGGTCGAGTAGGGGAGCTTGGGTCTATGGGGGAGGGCGGGGGTTGGGGAGGGAGTGGTTGGAGGGGAGGGGGCGTTATTGTCTTTATGGTCTGGCTCCTGCCACTCTCTACCCCTGCCCCACCCCAGCCCCCCTCCCCTTCACCCCAGCACTCCCGACATTGCCCCGAATAAGAATGGCCCGTCTGAGTTGTTGGCGAACGGGGCCGAGGTATATTGAGAAAATACAGAGGGCGCTCAAACTGCACATCAGTCAATGGGAGGTTGTTCATCCAATGGGCGGCTTGTTCATCGGGTTAGTTTGTTCTGGGGCTATCAGTCACAGCCCCAGCTTACTGTGTCAGACAGAAAGACACAGCTAGACAAGTACTCAGCAAGGGTAGACACCGGGGTAGTGGAATACTTTACAACAGCTGCACAACGTACGAATATAGGATATTGTCCTGCATGGACACACCGCGACATGCACATGTATTTACTGTAACATCTGAATGTAGCATACATTATACATTATACATGATGTTACATGTAAGACATTATGCCCAATTAAAGGTAGATCTGATAGCTGGGTACCAAACAGAATGCTCAGAGATGCTGTTACTTACCATTAACATGTATGTGTCATTTACTACAGCAATTGTCATTTGACATAAGGGGATGTAATTCCAAATGGCAGACATGTAAGTACATTTGTACTCTATAACACGGGAGGGGGTGGGGGTTGTCAGCATGAGTGTAATATACCTTGAGTCAAGAAGGCAACAGAGCCGACGTTATAAGCATACGTTTAATGCATGATTTTATTTTTTGAATGAAAAGGTGATGCGCCCAGACATGTCTCCTATATTTATAGGCTTATTTGTACCATTTGTGACAACTGGAAATAGAAACCGTTCATTCCGAACATTGATATCATGGCAACCCCCATACTACTTAAGCTTGACAGCCATGACAAAACCAGACGCCCCTAAAGTTTGATGAAGAAGGAAACTTTTTTTATCGAGCATGGAGCGCGTCGTCGAGCATACCCGGGAAACAAACAGACTGATGTTGAATTGGCCGTCAGCACATGACGCGGAGTAATACATTACACTGATGATTACCTCTCTAATCCCCGCCCAACAGACTATGTTTACATAACCGCGGATTGATCTGTCTAATGGGCGTGCTTGGGCGGAAGGACGCGGCGGGAATACGTCACGCCTGCACCCTAAGTGATGGTGACGTATTTTGCGGCAGCCGAGTGGAGCCGGGGTCAGAACGCAGACGACATTTTATCAAAGTTTTAATCAATTGCCTACAAACAGGGGAATTTGATTGAGTTGGTGCGTGTAGCGTCGGCAACGTCTGTCGTTGCGACGGGCGGTGTTTGCAGTGAAATCGAGGTGTCACTGGGTCTGACCGACAGGTCTGAGAGCTCACGTCACACCACGAGAGTTGGCGAGAGCCGCCTGTCGCACTGGGCGCCGCCATCTTCCCATGAGCCTATTGTGTGGGGCGCCACCTCGCGGGGGACCGTGGGAGGTGGCGCCCCCTCACAGACAGGACCGGCATCACGTTTGGCAGTCTTTGCTCTGGTTGATGAATGTGTCCATTTGTCATCGGCCAAAAGGCAGGTCCAAAGGCCGCCCGCCCAGCCCGCTTGATGAATCTGGCGCCATGCACTCCCAGACCATCTCTTGACATACAAAGTCGGGCGCCATTTTGATTCAGTTTCACCTATCGCTGAGCGTGGCGCTGACGACTGGAGTGGAGAGGGGCCTCATGCCCCCCTCTCCCAGAGTGCATTTGAACTTGTCTGCGTGCGCAGTCTCCCCTGTCCACATGGTCATAAATCATCCTTACGCAATGAAGGTCTGGACACGTGTATTTCTATAACCCGCGGGATCGGCGCCCGGTTAGGGTGACGGCTTGACGGGCTGTCCCAGAAGAAGTACTGAGAGTCCACTTCAACCTTAGTGCATGACCTCACACACGACAAAGGACACAAGAAGGATTGAATACAGACCAAAAACATGGAGAGAAATAGATCTTTTTCGTTATACATGTATAAGAGTTCATACTAAGGCCAAAGCCCTCAAATCTTGCATGGGACCCTATATCAAAAGTACTCTCATTCACCGCACTGATAAAATGAAGGGATCCAAACTTGTCAAAAGGTTGTCATTTAAGAAGAGTTTAGGGTCTTGAAGTGACGGTAATGAAATAAACAAGTTAAAGATTGTCTACCTGAGGACCTACCAAGTTACCACCCCACAAGACAATACTAGACTCATCTAACTGACAATGTTAGCCCAGGTGGTGGCTCACTCCAAATGACGAGTCTAGGGTCATCAAATTCACAACCCTAGAATAGTTAACCATTTATTGGCTGCAAACCACTTTAAATGTGCTTCAATCCTTTTGTCAGCATGATGCATGAATGCAAACCTGGCGAGTCTAATCGTCAAGATTACATTCATACATCGCGCCAACCCTTTGGAAATGTATTAACAGTTAGGTGAATATACTTACCAAGGCTGAATTCATGCATTAGGATCACATAGAGCATAGCACCTTAAAGCACTACGCAGCCCTTCAAGGGTTAGCTTGTGCACTATAACCTCAGGTGGAGCTCACTGGGTTCTGAGCCTAGGCATAATTACTGTCCATGCCTCGTATTCTCAGGTTTGTAGGTCAGGGGAATCCCTGCCATGTCCTGAAAGTCTATATGAGAGTATTTCTAAGCCTCAGCAACAGACTGTTAACACATATATATGGGTGTCATACCAATGAGAGTTTCCTTGCAGCTATTGTACTATTGAAATAAACACAAAAGAGGTGTCTATGCCCTAGACATATTTGTTTTGTCTTAATCATATCAAAACATTGAATCTTTTACCTTTTCGAGCATCCCCAATAGATAATTCTCAAGATTCTCCAAAGCATGAATGTATGTTTCTAGAATTATGATTAAGATCAACATAGAAATTATGCAATTCATTCCCTCACTTCATATATAATGCATGCTATACTGATACCGCCTACAGGGGGAATCCTGAACCAGGCCCTGGTTGACGTGTCTAGGGCTGGCATACGTCAGGCTTTGGGCTGGCACATGACAAGTAGGTTCTTTATCTGACAACTCTAGTTAGAGCACCCGCTACCTTGTCACATAGAATAGTCTGCAGACAACTTTATTTTTTGAGTGCAAGCTAGAAGTCAAAAACTTGGGATCCTGATTCAGGGGTTTGCTACCATCCGAGCTAAGCATGCTGATTTCTAGGACTATTAATGTCATACTTATTGGCGCCTCAGTCGTTTTTTTTTTTCAATTTATCAAGTAAATACTATGGAAAAAACCTTTGATATTTGTATAGATGACATGCTTCACGTTATGACAAACTTCTGTACATGTACAGGCTATATGGACAATGCATTGTAAATAACATGTCATATGAAGGGACAAAACAAACCATGCAGACAAACAACAGTCAGTCCATTTATACATGGCCAAAACCTATAATATATGCGACACTGTGATACGTAGCACATATCTCTTCCCTTATACACGGCATGCATCATTTTTTTCATGATTAGAAACTATACTTAATTCAGTTCACATGCCTTTTATTTAATCCACAGGTATGGTAAACCAAAGACTACAAGGCAAGACGATACATTACCTAGCCTCTAGACATGTCAAAAGAGAAATGATAAAGATGAAGTCAAAAGCGAAATGCTAGAGATAAAATATATGAAGATACATCTCAGGGAATTCAGTCACCAATTTGAAATAACAGCTGTACAGCTATAAGATCTAGAAACACCACAGCACACTCCAGTATAGCAACCATAGTCAGCAGGGCAGGAGAAGAGAGATACTGTGACACCCATACCAACAAACCGACCCTACCACCCTCAGTCAGGCACCTCAGCCCCACCCAGCCTTGTCGGCCACGTGACAAGGTCAAGATCCTGGGGGACACGGTGACCCAGCACAGGGCCTAGGCGTGGTCTCTGGGAGGCTGGTTTGATTGACAGCTGGTCAGGTGAGGTTGACAGCATCAATTGGAGCGTCAATTATCAGTGCGACACCGGACCGCCGCCATGGAGGGTTGCCTCAGCGTCGTACATGTATCACATCTAGACTAGTAACACGCACACTACTAGAAACCATACTGTTGGAAATGTACTATATAGGGGTAATACTACTCGACCAACACACCACAGCCTATAATATCCTCGATAGTACCCTACTCTACATGTCACAACCACATAGTACCCTACCCTGCTAAACCATACATACTGTAAGAAATATACTATACAGCAGTAATACAACCTACCCCACACACCATAATTATAACCTATAGTATCCTACATAATACCCTGCCCCACAACCTACACTGTAAAAAAAATGTCGTCAAAATGACGGTGAATCACCGGCAACTTTCGGGACATCGCTTTCACCGTTTTTTTAACGGGGACCTGTCCCCGTTAATTTGACGGAGATTCAACGTTCTCAATTTACAGAGATTCTGCGTTTATTTAGCAGTGGTATTACGGTAATTCAATGTTTTAATATACGTTTATTCACTGTTTTATCGAACAACTACAATGAATCAGCGTTTTGTTTCCACAAGAAGTGACTAATATTTAACATGATTTTACGGTAAACCTATGTCTGTTCAACGAGGTCCCAGTTTTTACAGCACAGATTCACCGTTATTTGGACGTCTTATTTCCTTGTTTTTTACCACTGTCCACTTTTCTTACTAGCCATATGTGGGATGTTCTGTGAAATGGGGCCTTATTGCAGGGTTCATTAAGGGTTCCTTTTCCTGGACCATGTCATATATATTGCTGAATTATTTATATTTTGGCGGATGATTAAGCGCTATTCTAAGTGTGGAAAGGCTATATAGAAAATAATACAGCAAAAAGAACACAGCATACAACTTATGCAACAGTTTATTCCAATTTTAGCACACACACATATATATATATAATATCATATAGATTGGCTGGTGCTCACTCCTATATCCAAGTAATCAACTTGATATTTGTGTGACAAATATTGTCGGGGTGGCATTATGGGAGTGCTCATTTTTTAACAACAGGGGTGGGGGGTTATCATTGGCGGACTTGAGGTTGGAAGGGGGGGGAACAAACAGATATTTGGGGCCCTTTTTAAGGTAGGGTTTCAGGGTTAGTAATAATTAAATATCAATTTTGGTATTAATTTAGTACTTAATCAGTGCCTTGAGAAAATTTCACATATTAGACATCATTGGATTGGATCCTTTTGGTTAAACAGATTACTGGGTAGAATCTAGGATATTGGTGTCGTAGAATGAAACAAGAGTGGAAATAGATCAAAAACATTCTTTTTAAGGATTTTGACTGAGATATGCCTACTTTGTTGCCTCCATATATGACTAAATCCAGTAATATTAAAAAAATGTAAACATCAAGTGAGAATTCATAAAGATTCATATCATGTACCCTTTATAGAAAAATTGTCCGTTTATAATTCAAAAACTTTAAAAAGAATGTTTTTGTTCTACTCCCATGATATTTGCATTCCATAATACTAGAGCTAGAATGTTATATCAATAAACCTGTTGAATGAAAATATTCTGATCCAATGATGTCTAATATGTCTAATTCTATCAAAGCAATGATTTGATATCAATTTAATACCAAAATCAATCTATAAACAATATTCACCCTGAAACCCTGCCGTCAGAAAAATACCTGCATCATACTATGGGTCAAAGGGGCTGGCTTCCCTGTTAAAAGATGTATGAATGCAGCCAGGGCTTCATTCAGCATCATCCCAAGCTGATAGAGTTGATACAGTCCTGATTAGTCATAATGTGCCAATGCAGCAGGGTCGACTTACTGGCTGGGGCTGCATCGGTATATCATGATGATAACCTGATTTAACCTTTAGGCGACGTGCAGTCCTTAAGCTGTTAATACTCAAGCTTCATATGGGGTAACTTTGAACCACTCTGACAAACTTGATAATTTCATTTTCACTAAAGGAATAAAAGGTAGTTACATAATAACATACACAACACATTCCAAGCATTAGCACAAATAAATACACACTATTTCAATACCATACTGCTGTTCAATGCAAAAGAAGCTACATACTTCTTTAGGGAGTGATCATTTTTTAACAACAGGGAGGTGGTGGGTTTGGGGGGGGGGCAAAAAAATTTGGACCCCTTGACCGTGGGGGGGGAGCAAAAAGATTTGGACCCCTCTTGTGGGGGGGTCAAAAGGATTTAACCTGTTTTGAGCCAAAAAGCCCGCGCGTTACTATGCTTCAAAGGGCCCGTGCGTGAGCCAATTTTCGACGCTAAGGGGGGGGGGCGGAAATTGTGACCCCTTGACCAGAGGGGTGTAAAAAATTTCGCGCTCTCCGCGTGGAAAGCCCTGTTGTTAAAAAATGATCACTCCCTTATTTATATTCCATGACCTTCAAATCGAATAAAAGAGGAAACTTGAAAACGGCATAATAGATTTGTTAAGCAGATGTACAATATGTACATATTTAATACATATCTCCTGCATTATAGATGCTAAAATGTCTCTTTGATTCTGCCTATTGGGACCCTTTAAGAAAGATGTGGACTGAATTACCCTTTACTCAGTCCACATCTTGGTTATTAAAGTTAGAATCCGATGGTGGGGGGCGGGGGGCTGCTACCGCCTTTTTCTTGGCAGATTTTGATCCACCAGTTGGGTTGATTTTCAGGAAACATCTGAAAATGAAATGAGTGTGAGGTATGATTTGATTGAGCTTGGACAGAACATTTATTATAATTTACAAACCAAGCAGTCCACTGAAGAAGCATGTCAGCATCAATTAATTTGATTATTTGTAACTTTCGCATTGCTAATGTACTTAAAATGGACTATAAGAATATTGCAATATATGTTTGCAATCTAACACATATTCTATTTACATATTGAACTGCATTTACTGTTGATATAGAGTTTGATATTAGAGCTTTTGCTAATCTTCTATTTTATATCTTTTACCTGGTAAAACCACACCAGGAAATGCATTGTCACTCTTCATCTAAAAACTGTTGCACAATTATAATATACCATTAATGGAGCACAAAAATCATGCATAAAGATAGTACAAGGGGTTAAAGCATTATGCTAACCTTAAATGGTCAGCATAAAGTCATTTATATGATGTTTCTTTTTATCTTATCAAACTATTAATAAAGTTTCATATGTCAAAGCATCTTTTAACTAATACCTTTGGATGAATTCAAGTGTGCAGCCACATTCTCTGGGTAATAGCTGTTTAGATTGTAGAGCAGTCCACAGAGCATCACCAATGCTGTTTGAAAGTGGCCACCTGCATGGTGACCACTGCATCGGTGGCCGCCATGAACAGACTTGCAGTCAAGACCTCTCCTGCAACAGAATAGACTTATCCATTATGATCATTATCATTATTATCACCTCATATACCGGAGTTTGCCTGCATGAAGCCAATAATTGGGCAACATTATATTGACAGTGGCTGTTGGTCCACTGTTTAAATGGGAAGTGCATGGCGGACCATGATACATGACTTGCAACACATAATAAGTAAGATTTGGAATTCAGAAAAGAAAGTCTGATATAGCCACTTTAACTGGTATATTCCATCTATGCACCACTAACCTGATACACTCCTATAGCCATGTCCCCTACACCATACTACGAGTACCTAATGCACTTCTACACCCTAGATAACCCCCTCCCCCTCCACTTTTTAGGGAAATTTCACAGTTTTCAGTTTTTCGAACATTTTTCTCGCCAAACCATCCATTTTTAGGGAAATTTCACTTTCTCACGTTTTCAAACTTTTTTCTCGCCAAATTAGGGAGTGCTCATTTTTTAACAACAGGGGGGGGGTGGTGGATTTGGGGGGAGGGGGTTAAAAATTTGGACCCCTTGACCGGGGGGGGTAAAAAATTTAGACCCCTCTTGGGGGGGGTCAAAAAAATTCAACCTGTTTTGAGGGAAAAAGCCCGCGCGTTACTATGCTACAAAGGGGCGCGAACGCGCGCGATTTTCGGCCTACCGGGGGGGGGTAAAAAATTTCGACCCTTCTAGGGGGGGGTGAAAAAATTTCACGCGCTCCGCGCGAAATCTCACCGCCCCCCCCTGTTGTTAAAAAATGAGCACTCCCTTAGCCATTTTGAAGGAAATTTCACTTTTTTCCGTCTTTGAATTTTTTCTCGCCAAACTACCCATTTTGAGGGAAATTTCACTTTATTTCTCGCCAAATAGGGTGTTTTTAGGGAAATTTCACTTTTTTGCGATTTCGGACTTTTTTCTCGCCAAATAGGGTGTTTTTAGGGAAATTTCACTTTTTTGCGATTTCAGACGTTTTTCTCGCCAAATAGTGTTAGGGTTTTTTTAGGGAAATTTCACTTTTTTGCGATTTCGGACTTTTTTCTCGCCAAATAGGGTGTTTTTAGGGAAATTTCACTTTTTTGCGATTTCGAACTTTTTTCTCGCCAAATAGGGTGTTTTTAGGGAAATTTCACTTTTTTGCGATTTCGAACTTTTTTTCTCGCCGAATTGGCTTTTTGTTAGACAAATGTGGATCAACAAGGGAAAAGGGACCTCAGCGGGGGATTTTTAGTACCAACTTTGGCCACCAGGGGGCTCCATATAGCCAACAATGTTCAAAATATCATAAAAATTGTTCTATACTACTTTTTGATGGAGAATACAATAAGCCACTTTAGAAAATTCCAACTTTAGTGAAAACCTTCCATATTTGGAATGTAAAAAGAACGTTTTTGGGCCTAAATTGGGGTTTTTTGCACTTGTTGGTTGCCATGGAAACATAATTTTCATTCGAAATTGAAATTTTCAAGAAATTAATGATTACACGCCCCACAAAGATTTCTATGCTGAAAACGGAATGTAAATCCCATTTTAAGATTAAAAGCTGTGACCAAATGTTTGAAAAAGTTTGGATATTTGGGAATTTTCATGATTATGCTAATTAGATAGAGATATCTCTAAAACAAAGTAAGATAGAGCTTATTGGCATTTGAGATTGGACAGTGCCCACACATATTCAAGGAGCCAGTTCTCAAAAACTAGAAGTGGTACCTGCTAATGAAATATATCACTGGAAAGCTGACGACCTCAATTTTATAATCGAGTTTAACCTTTGGAGGACCCTTTTCCCTCGACTGTCCACAAATATTCCCACTTCCCTATATTCCCCCCATTCGGGGTTGTATACATTAGACATGTATATGTACCGCTCTGGCTGTACAGTGAGATCTCCAGGTTTAGTACTAATGCCACCTCCCTCCTCCCACCCTCACACCTGTGCACTCTTCAGTGGGGGACCTGTACTCAGGGAAAACCCAAATATAATTTGCCCTCCAATGGTCTCCTGTTAGGCAGATTCTACATAATTCTTCACTCAGCATAATCTTCAAGAACCTAACTTCCATTGCAGAATATTTCTGGTTCAAAATAAGCCATACATTGATGGATGCATGTAGATTTACTTACCTGCTTTATTATAATAGCCCCTGTCCATTGCTGCCTGAGAGGATTCCCTAAGTTGATGACATCACTTCCTGTGTAGGGGATTCCCAAATCAAAATCTGTGGCAGAATATAACTTATGTGGCTCCACCTGATGGTATACTCAAAAAACGCAAACTACGTTGAATCCCGGTTATTTGAATCTCCTATACAAGATGTAGCCACATTACACTGATTTACCGTAATCTGGTTGCTATTTACAATGCTTCAATGTATTCAGAATAACAGTGAATCAGTGTAGCGCTTTACATTGGACCCCTGTTGAAAGTACATCTATTTTTTACAGTGTACACCACACACCACAGCTTATAATATCCGACATGGCACCCTGCCCCACACATGACAACCTACCCTGTCTCCCTCTAATGATGCATATAACACCTAGAATAACATCAAATCTGAAATTAGGAATTCTGATTTTTTTTTTCAAAGTACTAAAGTACAGTATCCTCAAGTATTTTAAGGATACCTGAAATCACTATCTCCAATTGACAAAGCTGTAAATTGCACCATTGCAACTCTTGACTGTAAAGCCAAGCAGATAACGTGCTACACAGGAACTTTTTGTGGGCAATCAAAATTGACACTTATAAAGTCTTTGTATAGTATTAGTAGTCCTGGCTGTATCATGTACATATGACATATTGGTTATTTCATATTGTATGATAGTGTTCTTCCATGAAAAAACTCGCTGGAATACGATGTATGAATCTAAATAGAAAAGTACAGAATATATTGATATCGGTCACAAGAATATTCCACATCCAACCAACCTGGCTGCACTTACATGCTTGTTATCTTAATTTGATATCATCCCATCACTCATCTCACCACCCCCCCCCCCCTCCTCCACCTTCCCCAGTAATATCACAATGATAGGCTTTCTGGTAGTTATCATCATTAAACAAATGGAATGGAGGTGACGTTACAAACATTCTAATTAACTAGTACCACCATTATAAGTATCAACCTCTTCTGTTATCCAATGGAATCAAATGTAATTTTATCTATGTACATTTATGTTTCTTGAGATCAGCATAATAAAAACCTTGTAAATTGAAATTGAATTGACCCCACACATAACAGCCTGCAGTATCCTACATGTTACCCTGCCCCACACCTCACAACCAACCCAAACACCACAGTCCATAGTATCCTATTTAGTTCCCTGCCCACACTCCACAGCCTATAGCATTTGTCCCAGCACACCCCACACACCGCAGCCTATAATATCAAACAAAATACAACCTAAGGTAATAAATGTTCCAACTCAAAGGCATGTTCCCTAACAGATAGACCACAGAGACAGATCTAAGTAAAAGAGATTTCCTTGTGCTTGGTATGATCACCACACTTAGCCTGGAGGGGATTTGAACTTAGGTACTGCTGATCATGAGTCCATTGCCCTAACCACAACCCTATCCAGGACAGGTAATAAAAAGATGCAGGGAATGAAGTAGTTCCACTCTCAAAGCAGAGCTTTAGCTCCCTGATCTGGTCCATATGATTTGCTGACGCTAGTGACTGGAAAGGAGAGGGTGCATACTGGGACCAGTCAAATATGGCGCTGTCCAGTGGACATCCAGCTAGTATGGAATAAGACAATCACATGCAGGGAAGGCGCTTACATTATTTCACTCCTTCGGCATTGGAATGCATTTCATTCGGTACAACCCCATACATGACCCAACTAGTGACCTAACTAGTGAGGAACGGTGCCAGTTTCCCTGAACTATGTCTATACATGTATACTGCTATCACACACTATCCTACATGATGCAGACCTTGTCCCCATATCATATCCTATCCTATCGCTCCCCACACATCAACTACTATCCTAAACCCTTCACCGAGCACTACATGTTGCTTGACGCACCACAAAACGTCATCGGTAATTCTCCCCCACCCCGACCCACGCTACTGGTAATTGAATAAAAACGGGTGCGAAGGCTCAAGACACCGACCACAGGGGCAACCTGATGAAGTCTTCCGGGCACTGAGGGTGGTGGGTGGTGAGGGGAGGCTGAGCGCAACCAGTGAGTGGGGAGTAGGAGGGGGGCATGCGGCTGATAGAGGTAGGTAGAGTTGGCGGTTTGCACCAGGTGATGCAATGGGTGCTTTAGACTGTGGGCAGTGGGCAGTGGGCAGTAGGTAGTGGGCAGGCAGTGACAGGGTGGTGATGAGGGGTGGGCAGCCTGGAACTGCTGATAGGTAGTCGAGTCAAAAAGAGACAAAAGTGTATTCTAGGTTACCCGACTGTACTTAGCAATGCGCCTCCGACATCGAAATTCGTCATTCAATTTTGAGAAAAAACGCATTTGTTATGGCTTTGCAAGTATATAGGTCGGCCCAAATAAGCTATGGGTTTAGGCTTAGGTAGGACAATGAACCTAACAAAAATGCAATTTGTCGGACCTAGATTTGAAACACACCAAGTTGCGGCGGCTGAGTTTGAGCAACAGGTAGGAGTTTTTAAGCAGAGAACTAGAAGCATATAGAGCAAAGACCGTACAGTAAACTTTGCAGGGTGGGTGGCAGCGTGTTGTAGGTCAGATATAACCTATCAGTGCCTCTATATAGTGGCTGCCAGTGGGTGGTAAGTCAGACATTGCCCGTGCATAATGGGTGGCAGATCAGTGAGGCTTCTCCTCTACAGGGTGGGTGGCAGATCAGTCATTGACATTGCATGGTGGGTGGCAGGTCAGTCAGATATAGCCTCTACAGGGAGGGTGACAGTGGGTGGGAAGTTGGACATACAGGATGGGTGGCAGGTCAGTCAGACTTAGCCTCTACAGGGAGGGTGACAGTGGGTGGGAAGTTGGACATACAGGATGGGTGGCAGGTCAGTCAGACTTAGCCTCTACAGGGTGGGTGACAGTAGGTGGGAAGTTAGACATACAGGGTGGGTGGCAGGTCAGTCAGATATAGCCTCTACAGGGTGGGTGGCAGTAGGTGGGAAATTAGACATACAGGGTGGGTGGCAGGTTAGTCAGATATAGACTCTACAGGGTGGGTGACAGTGGGTGGAAAGTTAGACATACAGGGTGGGTGGCAGGTCAGTCAGACTTATCCTCTACAGAGTGGGTAGCAATGTGTGGCCTTGTGGCCCTGACACATGTGGCTTCCCGCCCTCCTGCCGCGCTGAGTTACACTGCCGTGGTTCGCGTCAATCGCTGGGCGCGCTTCGGGCAGGCCCGGGGAGCCCCTGCCAATCTATCAAGCCTAATGGTGCACAACCTTGCTTATCTCTCACAAATTACGTGTCAATCAGCCGCTGATAGACTTGCCGCCTGGGTCGCCGTCCGCCCACCCCTGCAACCCCACTGAACGCCACTTGAGGCGTCCCTGTGGAGGGCAGGGGAGGGGTCGGGGCTGCCTGGATGGGGTGGGTGCAGGTAGAGGAAAGGAGGTTAGTATGGTGTTAGGGGGGAGGGAGGGAGGGAGGGAGGGAGGTGGTGAGGGGCATGGTGGCTACTTGTGGATCAGCCCCACCTGACGGCCAGAATATGACAATCTGTGAGTCGGAAGTTTAATACTCCATCAGGCTCCAATATCTCGAGCCAGGCCACCCACCTCTATCCCAGCTTAGTGTTGTGGTAGCCTATACCCCATAATCCAAGCTGGTCTGACTGTAGGACTGTCCCATCCTCAGGCTGACCTGGCTCTAGGCCCACCCCTTGCCCAACCCAGCCTAGTCTGCCTGTAGGCCCATCCTTGCATCACCCTAGTCTGGTCGGTCTATAGGCCCATCCCTGCCTCTCTCCAGCCTGGCTGGGCTGTAGGCCCATCCCTGCTCCACCCCAACACGGCTATGGTGTAGGCCCATACCTGTCCCACTTTCAGGCTGGCCTGCCTGTAGGCCTATCCCTGTTCCCACCCTTAGGCTGGCCTGCTGTAGGCTCATCCTTGCCGCAGGCAGCCTGGTCTGCCTGTAGGTTTATCCTTGCCCCTCCCCAGCTGTATGCCCAACACTCCCCCACCCAAACCTGGCAGAGCTATAGACCCATCCTTGCCCCACCCCAGCCTGGCCTGCCTGTAGGCCCATCCCTGGTCCACACCAGCCTGACCGGGATGTAGGTCAATCCATGGCCCACCTCAGGCTGGACGGGATGTAGGGCCATCCCTGGTCCACCTTCAGGCTATCCTCCTGTAGGCCCATCCCTGCTCCATCCCAGCCTGGCCTGCCTCTATGCCCATCCCTGCTCCATCCTAGCCTGGCCTGCCTCTATGCCCATCCCTGCTCCATCCCAGCCTGCCTCTATGCCCATCCCTGCTCCATCCCAGCCTGGCCTGCCCATGCCCATTCTTGCCCCAACCCAGCCTGGTCTGCCTGTAGGCCTATCCCTGTCCCACCCTAGCCTGGCCGGGCTGCAGAACCAGTGCTTCCTCCTGGCTTCACAAACATCTGCTCCCTCTCCGACCCCTCCCTCCCTCTTGTCTGATTGTGTGACACGGCCAGTTGTCATAGTTACAATGGGAGGGCGATGAGATGGTAGTGGGTGGGGATGGGACTGAAGGGTAGAGAAAACCTGATGCAGGGAATAATAGAGACATTTAGACCTACGAAAAAAGGCAGAGTCGTGCGTTTGTCACACTGTTTGAGGACTTCATAATACATGTATGTATCATGTTCTCTTGTATAAGTCTTGTAGGAAGATGGACATGTAGCTGTGTATACATAATCCTACATACATGGTTAAAACCGAATAGTCCCTATCATGGAAGATCTGCGGGAATATACCTATCATACCTATCCCTTTTTCCTCCATCTCAACCAGGTGTCCTATGGGAATAAAATAATTTGACTATCGACTGGGTACCCATGCACACAGGTTTTAACAAGACCTCAGCTTGGCGAGTGAGATGGCTATATAGGGTATCATGGGAAGGTGTGCAACTTGAAGTCCACGGTGGTCCATGGACGTGACAAATAGCCTCTACACATTAGTAGTGTCTACAACAACCACTAGGATATGTATTGTAGACAATAGTGGTATGTAGAGTCTATTTCACGTCTTTGTCACGTCCATACTTCACCGTGGACCACGCGTGGACTTCTAGTTGCACACCTTCCCATGTTACCCTATATATAGCCTACTCACTCTCCAAGCTGATGTCTTGTTAAAACCTGTGCCCATGCACAACTATAGGGCTCCTAGGGTTTAGGCCATGGGCGCAGCCACATTCGGGGGTTGGAAGTTCAAGCAGGTACCACTAGATGGACACCTATAGACTCAGCACTGCCCTGTGACGTCATAAACCCCGGTTAGCTGCTCCACCTACTGGCCAAGGGCCGGTACTGCAGGTTCTCAAGTTACCACAAGCGGTGCTGCTGTCGACGGCCAGGTGCCCTATATACACCAAGGACCTTGTGCCCGCAATGCATATTGCTGGTGTCATGGTAACTTGGGGCAAAAGAGGGGGATGCCAGTCACCATGATCACAATTGATGATGCTAGTTTTACCCCCAGTAGTTCATTTTACCAGTACAGATACATGGCACTGTTAATGTTTGATCCCCATTCGCACCTCAAGTATCCATGGGGCAGCTCGGGATCACAATTGTTCATTCACCCAGACCGTACTAAGTGCATGCGTAACAACTGACTTGTTGAACTTGTTATTTGATCTCCATTCTCACCTTAGAAATCCAAGGGGCAGCAGCGTTGGGTGTGATATAATAGATATGCCCGGCAGTATGGTTGACGAGGTAGGATTGGCCACACTAGTTCAGGCGCTGGCTGGTGGGGACTGGTTAGTAGGATAGACATGGAATCTGGGACTTGGCTTTGAAGAAAAATTAATCATTGTAAGCAAATGGTCATCAATATAATGATGTCCGCATAGTACCGGCATATTAATGAACCTACTTGATTTAAGCCGACTTGTCTGCATGTAAAGTAAATCCTGTGTATTTTCCTGTCCGGTGTTGTGCCAACTGCAACTGCGTGTCGTTCATTTGGTGAGGTCATAAACAACCTAATCAAATTAGGTTCGGGAGGCATGTCACTCATGGCTAATTGATCATGCACACTCAGTGACCACTCAAGCCTTGTAGGTTCAGGTAAGGTAGTGGTCAACAACAGGGGGAGGGTCGCATGAGCGCTGTCCTTTTCGCTAAAAAGGGGTGACATTTCATTTTTATTCTTTTTTTTTTTTTTTTTTTTTGGGGGGGGGGGGGGGGGTGGCAGGGTCTTGCTCTGAGTGTTACACACAGTGATGAAGGTGTGGGGAAAGCGTGATCGGTCACGGGTGGAAGTTCAATATGGACCATATTTGTGTAATGTAATTCATGGATAACCCCACCCCTAACCCCGTTGCTAATAAGAATGACCATTCCCTAAAGTCAATCAGGCGGTGCAAAAGAAGCGAGTGTAAAAGTAGCGAATGTAAGTCAATGTAACTAAAACTATTACATGTGGAACACATACCAACACCCACTCACACATTTCAAGGAACCCTGTAGGGCCTCCACTAAGCACATACAGTGCATATAATTTCCCTAAGATCATCTTGTACTTCACTTAAGATAACGTACATATTTTTAATTAGTGCAGATGTCCTTCTTATTTCTAGTGAAATTGCACATAATAAGTTGTAGGATCAAATAGATCACCAAGCTGGATGCATCAGTACAGACGTCAAGGAATGCCAGTTTTATGCACTGTGTCGGCTGTGGTTTGGAGGAGTCGGGAGGAGTACATACATGATGTGACTGCGGCTCGTTACTCTGACGATGCCTTCTACGTCTACTCATGCTGCGGTTCCTGCTTCACTGCTTCTATTCATGTTGGCATAGCCCTCTCCACTCCCGAGGCTGCACTGTTAAAAGAAATCGTTTGTAATTTCACGGCAGCGCACTACTGTAATCATATGTAGGTGGGGTGGCAAATCGGTTTGTTTATTCGTGTTCTGTTCTTGCTCGAGCAGAGAGGGACAAAATCTTCAGAGGCAAAAGCATCAAGGATGTTTTCTGTCCGACTTATGGTTATGTATGTGAATTGATGTCTACATCAAAAAGCCATCGTGGAGGGTTTTTATGGACGTGGTGTTCTAGGTCTTTGGAGGCTTTGTGGATATTGTAATTGACATCTGATGTACTGGAGGTATAAAAGTGACACAACGTGTAACGTTAGGCTTAGTGGTTATAGTTTTTATATCAGTTACATTCATAGGGCCACCAGACAGATGCATCCTATGTCTTATGTTTGATTCCTGATCATTAGATTGGTGGAGAAGGAGGCAGGGCCGGGGGGAGTGGGAGGGGGGGGGGTTCCCACCGTAAAACATGTAGTTACATGTTAAAATCAGTATCAGCAGAAATTAATCTTAAATTGGGGTTCTATTACAGGCGTATCTTGGTGTAAGAAAACATCTCATAGCCTTGCGATCTCGGTGACACAATCTGCAAAACGGGAAAGAAAAATATGCGACCCCCCTCCCACCCCACGCACTCTGCAAATAGACCTCCCTTCACGCAGGCGCGGCCGCATGCGCACTCGACAGTCCAGTGGTCAGTGAAAACTCCCACGAGTGGACAGTCATTAGACTGCACTGCCCCCTACCGACCACAACCAGTAGACGCAGGCATGCGACCCGCGACGAAAGCCGACGCTGCCAGTTAGCGTCCCAGTCACGTGGGTGCCGTCAAATGTCGTCTGCGTTTGACTTCCGGTGACAATCATGGCTGTAACCACGTGACATTGACGGTGGGTGGGACACGCGAGGTTAGGGAGTGATCATTTTTTAACAACAGGGGGGGGGTGGTGGGTTTCCGCGGGGAGCGCGCGAAATTTTTTACACCCCCCCCGGTCAAGGGGTCAAAATTTTTTACCCCCCCCCCTTAGGGTCGAAAATCGGCTCGCGCGCGGGCCCTTTGAAGCATAGTAACGCGCGGGCTTTTTGGCTCAAAACAGGTTAAAATTTTTTGCCCCCCCCCCCAAGAGGGGTCCAAATTTTTTTGCCCCCCCCCGGTCAAGGGGTCCAAATTTTTTTGCCCCCCCCCCCAAACCCACCACCCCCCCCCTGTTGATAATAAATGATCACTCCCTTAGGGCTGTGAAAGATCAAGGTTCGGGGGTAGGAGGGGGTACACTAGTGGGTGGACGGTCTCTGCCACAGCCTGCCAACTGCCACGATGTAGGTCTATACGTATAATACCCTGAATATCTGAGCCATCTAGAGAAATGCTCTCTAATAGGAAGGCAACCTTCCCCCAATACGGGAACACGATCCAATGGGCAAAAAATTCACAACGTTGAATCAACTTTGGCGATCAGTTATCAACGTTGATTCAATGTTCTGTGTTCACTGGGGATGGCCAGCGGGTTATATCGTAACTACTACTGGTATTATGTTTGACAGCAATAGCAGTCGAGGTGGTCAAATTTATGAGGTAAAAAGGGTAAGATCCCACTATGGCGCATAACTTATATACAGGGCCAAAGGGTGTACCTGCATGTACACCAAAACCAAGGATTTAATGAGAAAATGTCGTCAGTTGAGGAGTAAAAGAAAAGAGACATTTGAAGTTAGTAGCGTGATGAAAAGCTAAAATATTACCGGGAATTATTCTTAAATCAATGCATTTATCCTCACCTGCAACATATAGGGGCCTAATTGTCATTGAGAAGATCTGTGACGTATGTTGTCTGATTGTATACATGTGAGTCGATGGCATGTACTTTTATATCTTTTCGGATGCAGCATAATCCATACTGCATCGGTCAGAGATGAAGAAACACTGTTCACGCAACTAGACAGCAATACATGTATAAAACAACTCCATCATTGTGGAATGACTCCCGATCGCTCATGCGATTCGATTGGAGAAGAAACCCCCAACAGTAGACGTGTAGTGTGCGCCTATAATCCCTCCCTGAAGAGTTAGCAATGCTCATTAATAAGGTGTGTTTTCACAAAACGATAGCGGTACCCCATGGACTATAACAGCTGATAGGGATTATAAACATGTATGGACGCACAACGAAAAGCAACATTGTAGTACATTGTATGCCAAATAAGTCTTGAACACATACAAATCTAATTTGTACGAAAAATAAATAGCAGTAAAATTGAACAAACACCCTTTAAGCCTTAAATTATTGCGCTCCATAATCACACACACATGTATAACTGTTTATGTGTTAGTGCTCTAGGCGACTGAATATATGCTATTTTAACAATACAGCATCTAGTCTCGAAGGACGCCTCTAGTTGTGTCCCTTTTAAACAACTAATCCGATCATGACATACAGTATAACTTAAATTTAATCTATATGTGTAATCCCCAAATGAAAAGAATATATACTAAAACTACAAAATGACATTGTAATCTCAGACCTCATGGTTTGCGATACTGCACATTCACAGAGGTATAGAGAATTCCTCGAATATCGCCCGCCAGACACATGGTGAAATCTGATCCCCAAATTACTCTAATGATGTGGCGAGCTACTTCTCAGACTGTGAAGGAAGGAAACTGGGGATTTCGACCAACCCAATTAAGGTTGATAACCATGGAATTCCCTCTGAGGAGAAGGAGGGAGGCTCCACCAGCAGTAGAAATACATTTAACTTCTGTTGTGAAGAGACTGAGATGGAAAGGGAAGTGTGTAAATTCTATTGTAATTCTTACATAAAATAAGATAGAGAAGAATGGCAATATCTCTGTTCTAATTATACTAAGATTTATTTTTAAAGAGTTGACGCTTAGACTGCTGTCGAGTGCATTATTAAACAGAACTAGAAAAGATGAGCAGTAAATCACCTGAAGTACTCCCCTTATCATTATTATGTGCACGTGATTAATAGTCAGCTAACAAGCAATAGACATAAACCATTTGTGAAATTGTGAAAACAGATAATGTGTTATGTTACGTCTAATGGATAGGGGCCGTTTTGAATAAACAGTATCCTATTCAACTTTGAGGGGATTGGCTTTCTTTGTCTGAGCTCTTATCATAGGCAATATTGCACAACATATAATGAAAACATGTGTTAGATGTCAGTTAATTTATATCTTTATGGGGATATTAAAGGGTGTGGGTAGTGTAGAAGATGGGTATATGAGTGGTGTAGGAGATGGGGGTGTGAGCAGTGTAGAAGAGGGGTGTGTGAGTAGTGTAGGAGATGGGGTGTGTGAGTAGTGTAGAATATGTGGCTGTGAGTAGTGTAGGACATGGGGGTGTGCGTAGTGTAGGGTGTGAGTAGTGTAGGAGATGGGGTGTGAGTAGTGTAGGAGATGGGCGTGTGAGTAGTGTAGGAGATGGGCGTGTGAGTAGTGTAGGAGATGGGCGTGTGAGTAGTGTAGGAGATGGGCGTGTGAGTAGTGTAGGAGATGGGCGTGTGAGTAGTGTAGGAGATGGGCGTGTGAGTAGTGTAGGAGATGGGCGTGTGAGTACTGTAAGATTGGCATTGGGGCGCTGTGTAATAGTAAGTAGTGTAATAGTAATGCCTATGAATTTAGTCTCTATGAGGCTCGGGGTATGATAAAGAGGTCTCTGTATGCTTGTGTGCTTCTGGGTGACATCACGTCTGTATTAACGTGATGCACACCCAGATACCACACAAATATTGAATGACCTCTATATATCTAAGAATTGTTGATGATGTAAACTGTGTAGTACTAAGTGCCCAGTGCTGATGAGAAGAGTGTTTCCACCCCGCAGCACGGCCCAGCCTGCTGCCCAGGCCTCCAGGGCTGCCTCCAGACGTGTAAAGGACCCTGGTGGTGAGTGAGGAGCGGGTCACAGACCAGGCACAGCCATCACCGCCAACATCAAAGACCCCCTGACAGGAGGATCCCCCCTCCCCCACCTGCCCCCCGCCCCCCTCTGTCCATCACCTGACCGCGCCGACCACGTCACTGCCCCGCCGACCCCGTCACCTACGTCACGTGACCCCCTGCTGCCGGTCATCTCACCGGAAGCCCCCCGCCACCGCTACTGAGCATGCGCGGCCGGATGAGAGACTGTGCTGCTACCTGCCGGGTGTTTGAGGCGGCGGTTGAGGCCGGGCTAGGGGCGGGGGGTTTGATGAATGTGAAAAGGATGTGATAATGGCTGTGTACAACTCATTCAACGTGGAGAGGGTTACCACACTCTGTAGTTAATTATAGGAAGGTTAGGTTTGATATGTCAGTGTGATTATTGTATAATGCAGTGACCATGTATAGAATGAGTGCCCGGCAGTAGGGTCTAAGTTGTGCCACAGACGTCGTAGTTATGTTTGACTTTCGAGTTATTAGAATGGATTTCTAGCCGCTTGCCGAATGTTTCATTATTTGAGGCAAAGGTGCCCATGCTAATGAGGATATGTGACACACCCCCATCCGACATAACAGAACAGATATTGAGAGATCTGATCATCCTCACTTCTGAGGTAGTAAGTCATACAATTTAATAGATCTCATTTCAGCTATTACTTGTTGTCTATTTTTTACATGTAAATTTGTCTCACGATTTCATATGTGCATAATTCATTATAGACATACGTCACATGAACTCTGGTGTCAATCATTGTTTGTTTATAATATAGATTGTATGTCGATAGAAAAATGATACGTTAACTGTCACTTTATCAAACATGTGCATAACCAGTTACATACGTGTAACTGTTAAAGCTGGTGTCCCGGATACACACTGAAGCTATGCCTTTCAGGCGATGTCCGCACGTGCCTGTACTCCCGTTAGTTCACATTCTTGCCGCTCTGTGACGTGACCTGAAGGGAAGTCAGGATGGACTGTGGCTTCAGTAGAGTAGGCGCGATTCTGTTTTCTTCATGGTGTTTTGTTGCACAAGTAAAAACATATGTTATTGCTGGTGAGTTTTAGATAAAATGAATGGGTTCATTTGAGAAGGTGTATGCCTTTCACAACAAAAGGCTGAAGGGTATTGATGTGAGTTTAAAAATCGAAGTCGGAATTTAGTACTTCCCAGGGGCCTGGCAAACTTTACTTATTCAATGAAAATGTATGCGAATACATCCTTGTTAGAAGTTGCATTGATAGTGTGCACAATAAATGTGTTTAAAAATGAGTATATCAATGATACACGTCAAGTCTATATGAATATTGTCTGAGGAAATATTAAGTTGTGTTGAAACTGATATCCTAAACGTATACATCATATTCGATGGAGAGTGATTTACGTAGACTTCATGCAAATATATCTTGATTTCCATATGCCAGTTCCAACCTTTATGTCACGCTTACAGTGCCGGTAGCTTACAAAAGGAACGTAGGGGTTATGTTTAACGTAGTCTTTCAGTGACAATTCATTCATACAGACGATAAATAATGTGTTATATTGTACATTGTTTTCTTTAAAGGCTTCCCCAACATAAACTGTGGCTTATCTCATACAACTTGGCAACATGCCACTACCGCAGACAAGGATTGTATGGATTATTGTGTGATCTATGACGAACTGGGTGAATGGTTGAGAGCCCTCAGGATGACACTACTCAGAGATCGGTTGTGAGGGGTCGCAGCCGGCGCTTCAAGGAGATTACCGTAAATCTGTTATAATCCTCGCTAATCCCCTGTTAACTTGTAGGGAAGGGGGCATCAGTAACAGCACCGTGGTAGCCTGCTGTTTGGTGACGTGGTGGGTTTGTATTGAATACGATGACGGACATGGGATGTCATGTTTAAGGTTTCTGGCTGTTATTAGTACATGGACATAATTATATGAACCAAATTGGCATGGTGGTTAGGATGCTGGGGTGCACGATTGAAGAGCAAGTTTAAGTACCTATGACATGCGATACTTCGGATGTACGCTGCACATATAATCATAAGATGGAAATTAAGTTTAGACTCGCAATTATAATTCAGGGCCGACCAATTGAAGCGCAAAGATCTTGCCTGCCTTGAGACCGCCGACGTTAGTTGTAAGTAGTATAGGAAATAACCTTTGCTTCGGGCAACCCTCTGTATGTGGCGTGGGATATGAGATTCCTTTCCTGACCAATCATGGTCTGTTAGAAAAGAATCCCCTTTGTCACTAATAGCCGTCATGGGACCTACTCACACATTCAATTATTGTACACCTACAACCCCTTTTTTATGCTCACATGCACTTGTCAACCATGCACTATACCCCTCCCCATATACCCCCCACCTAAACCAACACGCACCGTCCCCACACCCGGAGCGGCTTCTAGTGAGGTGCTCATGTGTCTGTATTGGGGAGGGGGGGGGGCGTCATGGCATCGGGCGGTCGTCGAATGTTTCCGGTTCCCTTGTTCTGGACGTCGTCGCGCTGACCCGTCCAATATTTCGGATTACGTGCGGCGCGCGGCCCGCCGCTACCTCGGCCGTCACGTCGCGTTATCGGGCGCCGTCACGACGCGCGACGAGATCAGGGAGCGGGCGGCGCCGGGTCAGCACAGACACATATAGCAAGTGGCGCGGTCAGGCGAGTCTGTCGTCCCTTTAAGGGCCGCATAGCGCTTTTGTGTGCCATGCCCTTTATCGTTGTGATGCATTAATTTAACCCTGGTGAGTCCACTCGCCAGCGCTGCTTTCATGCGTCATGTCGACTCTTTGTGAGTGCATAAAGTCCATACAGTCGGCATGATACAGCCCTGGCGAGTAACTCGGCCGGGCTGCATTCATACATAATTCCAACAAGGGGCATACTGTATTAAAGTGCTATGCGGCCCCTCTGTCGGCGACGCTGGTACCGCCAACGGCGCCGCCACGCCGCAGCGGCCAACAATGCGGACGCTGATTTGCGCTGAGTGGCGCGGACAAAGTTTGAGACCGGGGCGCGGGGCGCGGGGACGCTGTGCTGTATGGGGACGTCACGCCGGTACCAGCAGCTGACAAACTGTCGCCGACAGGCACGCCTCCTGTACGCGGCCCTACAATGGTAGCGACAGGAACAGGCCGCCAACCTTATTGGGCTTGTTTCACCAACATCTGCCCGCGCAGAAGTTACCCGAGAAAAATTAGTGACAAGCGTCGTCGTCAGTGAGCGTTGGAAGCGGGTGAGACGGCCGACTGGAAGGGGCACCTGTTGACCTCGTCCCCCTCCCCCAATCTATCCCTCCTCCCCACACCCCCATCTCCAATGGTGAAAGACGTCCCAGCCCACCCACCCCGGCACGCCCCGGATGTGATCGCAGCGCCTCGTGAAGACAGCGGAGAGGTATTGAACTAACTGCATGTGTAAACATGAATGTGAGATGACAACTTGTGTTACCCTTCATTGTGTTGTAAGAATGGGAATGTCAGCTCACCACCCCTGTCCCCCCCCCCCCTCCGCCAACCCAGTAGTGATAGAAGAAAAGTTATACTGATAACGTAAAGTAGGTTGTGCATGGCGTTTTTCAGCAGAGTGTCTTCTATGATCAAATGTTCTCATGACTTTACTTTAATCAGAAATGTATGATGACTTTACGGTAAAACATAATGACCTCTCGGTGAAATGATGCAATAATGCAATTTCATCATGCAGTGGCTGTAAATGAAGATCTAACAGGTTACTAAGACAAGTGTGGCACCTGTCGGACGAGGCATGTGTGGTTTTACTTGTTATTTAAAATAATAAATGCCCTTCCCTTTACACCCCGTCCCCTTAGGACCGCTCTCTTCTCGGACTTAAGACTTGTGTTTCTAGATTTCTTACGGACTTTGCATGCATATTAATCTTCAGAATCTATTCCCATCTACTTAATCTTAAAATCATAATGCATCAAAGTCTATCAACAATTAATTATCAATACATAAGTATCTCTGTATCATATACACAACACTAGGTCTGGATTTCAAAATGGCATGAAATAACTTTATTCGTTGTATCTATAATGACTTTTACAAATATAATTATCATAACATATTCAACATGTTTAAAGTCCATCTAAACACTCGACCAGTGAGCTTCAACAGCTGAGCCTCTGCAGTGGACGTGGGATACGCTGATATGACCATTCACAGCTTAGCTACAGTACGTAGAGTAGCCTACATGTCCTTACCCTGACCGTGCGCGTTCAAAAGTCAAGTGAAAAACACCAAACACTGCTTAATGTAAAAAGAACTAATGCTACATGAAAGCTTAGGGAAAAGTAACAACTATTTATATTACCGATGCTTTGAATGTGGATGGCACAAAATAATGGATTGTTTTAATGTCAGGATGCAATCTGAGAGCTATCCAGGGTAGGTTAGAAATTTAATACAACATGTATTTCATTTTCTTTTATCAAAAGGTATCAGATCACTTGGGAGAACATTTGATCATTCATTTATGGTCGTGGCATTGTAGTTAACAATTAAAACGCTGTGTAGTACTTTAATGCATTAAGCCCTTTATTGCCCTGATGCTTGAATGCAGCCCTGGTGAGTAAGTCGCCAGCGCTGCATTCAAGCTTCACCATACCGTGTTGATACACTTCCGAAGGATCGGCATGAAGCATGATGCAACACGAGTAACTTACTCACAAATGGCATAACACATTAAAGCACCTTGCGGCCCTTAAATGCTTAAGGGGGGCTTCTACTCTGTGCACAATATTCATCACATTAAGTGTTAAGGTAGCTGTCAGAACATTGCGTGGTAACACTGCACGCTCATTGGGAAGAACTGCTTTAATTGATATGGGAAAGGCCCATACCCTCCCTGCCCCATTAGAACGACAATAAACGACATCATTGCGTTCAGGTTATTTTTTCTCATCGATTCCGCGAAGGATGAAATATTTCCACATTTGACATAAAAGTGTTAAAACCATCACTAAGTATGGAATGGATACTGGAAACAAGGCTGATGGATCAATTAATATAAGGCACATTGCGTTCAGCTCAACTTACAAACATATGTACAGACAATGAACAACCTATTCACGTCTAGGTCTGAGCAAAATATGTAAATTGCTTAACTCTCCGAGTTACACCTTCTTACATTAAGGGCTCCATTCTCGGATCGCTGAATAGAAACTAAAGATAAAGAAGACACATTGCACATCTTGCATTCGACCTCTTCCTGTACACAAACTATATATATACTAAATTATACCATTTCTATGGCATGGTATTTAACTTATTTTTTTTACAGTGGACAAATATAGTATACCCCAGGTGATGTATTTGAACGTGGACTAGAATATACATACATAGCTATACGCCTGTGACATTTAGCTGGCCACACAGAAATCGTAATAAATACAGCAATTCAACTATGTGAGGCACTCGTCACTTGTGCATTCATAACCTGCCGTGCACACAAAAACATTATACAGCTTACAACTGTAGGGAATGAACATCAAACGAACACAACTCTTTGGAAATACAAAACACATTTTCTGTTTTCTATCTGTCAATAATACCAGCAACAATCCTCATCAGTAATAGTAAACTTCAGCTAATAATGGCTCACCAATGATTGCTAGGCGGTGACAGTTTCCTTTCCCTGATCACAGTTCATGGAAAGGGCATACGCCATTCACATACACATGTATTATATCAGTGCATATAAAACGTAACCACACAAAGCTATCACTTAGTAATACTCGGTCTTCACAGTTTACATATATATTTTATGACAGATGAGCTCAGCAAATTATAAATTTGTGTATATCTAGATGACATGAATTTTTACACTTTAACATACACATTTACAGAGATAAATTGTAAAAAAGGGAACAAAACATCGCTTTAAGGTATAAAATGAAAATCAAAACTCATGTTTTAATATGTGCATTTTCATGGATGATAAAAGCCTACTTCTTGACGTTTGGTGTAATTGAAATGAAAATAATTCATTTTCTCGTTTTGCATTCCATTCATAGATCGTTGTTTGCTGATCATAATATATTTTCTGGCCTGTTGAATTCTTACTGACAACAATGCAAAAAATAAAGTGGAATGATTTATTATAACGACAATACACATAACCATTTAACACAACCAACTGGCTATCAACAACCTTAGCATAACCAATAATGTTGCTTTAAAACGGTGCATCATTTGCATACATAAAAGAGTGAGAATATGCACAACCAACAGCGTAGTCCAATATCATATATGCTATCATGCATATTGCTCCTAACTGCTCCATTGGAGCGTATCTCCCCAATCCCACTTCAACTATCCCCATCTTGTGATAGTTTAGACACAGCTACATGTATAAGTAGTGATCAACATGGCAATTGATTTTCTCACAGCAAGTTTGGCGAATAGCAATTCAGCAAGAAACGGTTATGAAGTTTCAGAGTGCGTCTGCATTTCCATACTCAATGATAGATTCAAAATAAAAACTGGCTTTGCTAGGCAAGGTCACCTAATGGAGCTTTGCTAATACCATCGTTTTACAGTATCGGGAAACATATAGAGGTGAATCCCACTTACTTTCACGTGTATCTATCCGGAATCTCCGGGGCTGAGACTCCCTGCTCAGCTCCGTTTACCGCATTCAAAGTTACCCTACCGTGCCTTTTTAACCTCTCCCTATAGCCTATCACCCGTAATCGCCCCTTCCCCGATTGTCTGGCTTCACATGCTGCTACCTTCTTCCCCATTGCCTACCCCTTATACCAGAAGCTATACCACTTCCTACACTCGCCTTTCGTCCATTGCCTACCCTCTATGCTAGTTGGCCCTTCCCCCATTGCCCGTGCTAGCATGTGTACCACTTCCTACCCCTTCTCCTATGGTCTATTGTTGCAGGTATACCACACCATAATCCCCTTCCCCATTGAATACCCTCTATACCAGGAATCCCTTGTCCCCTTGCCTCCCCTCCCCCTATGCTAGCATGTGTACCACCCCTACCCCTTCCCCCTTCCCCTACTCTCTATGCTAGGAACCCCTTCACCCACCCCTCCCCTCTATGCTAACAGGTGTACGACCCCCTCCAGGTCGGCATCCATTTCCTCCTCAGCCCCTGTGGCCGTGACCTGGGTGCCGTCTGTGGCTGTGACGCGGGTGATGTTCATGGTGTGCACCATGTCCACGTGGTGCGTCCTCTTGATGTGCGTCTTGAGGTTCCCCTTCTGGGTGAAGGTCTGCTCGCAGTACGCACACTTGTACGGCCGCTCCCCGTTGTGCTTCTTCATATGGATCTGCAGCGCGTTCTTCTGGTTAAACGCCCGGTTACACACCTCACACACAAACGGACGCTCCCCTGCAAACAGACATGAAGAAATGGTTTGTAATTTGGTTGAATAGAGCAGGATAGTGGGAACAGATAGTATCTATACAAGAATTGATTGATAGCCACAGAGACTGGTTATGGTGTTATGGAAGTACTCCTGTAAGCAGATATGAAGAAATAGTGGTTATTTGGGGTGGGTACAAGATAATGTTTGAATGGGCAACGGGGGTAGGAAATGGAGGGGGGAGGGGGGACTAGGAGTGGTACACATGCTAGCATAGGGAGTAGGGCATAGGGGAATGGGCCAGGGAGTGGTTCATATATATGCTGAACGGATAGAGCAGGATTGTGGGCATAGACATAAAATATAGAATGTTGATTAAATTGGTTGATGACCACAAATGCTAGGTTTTTGAATAGAAGCTATTCGTCTTAATGAAACACAACTGGAATGAAACAAGTTAACCGTGAATGAGGTGTGTCAAGATGCATGCATTATGTCTAGTGGAGGCAAATCATAAAACGAACGCATGCATACTCATACCACAGTTAGCTGGGAGAACAAAAGCAACAGCCTGTATATATATTGCGTACAAAGTAATCATTAGTGGTATAAGTCATATTTCAAGTTTCTGTATGCATTTTATTGACATTCAAATCGTGATCAGCATTTACTGTGGTCATTATAGTGCATAAAGAGCTGTGACTGTGGTATGCTTACTATATACATGTAGCATTAGTTACTTACAGTGACCAGGTTCTACAGTGACTTTAATAGGTTGTACAGAGTGTAAGTAAGACGATTTGTGCATACTACCAGACCTATAAGACAGATGTAGTATACCGTACAGGTAAGGTCACATTAGGTCATCCCTGATTATAAAATAGAAACCTCGAAGGAAATATTCATATTAATTTATTCTTTACATCTCTTAATCCTACTTTAATATATCATACCATGATAACACATACTGTATGGATATATATTATAGCTAGCGTTAAAACACTAAATGGCATATTCCCTTGCTATGACACAGCAGCTGTCACTTTGAAAATATCAGTACGATTCAGTACTTTAAGTCTGTATAACTATTATAATATGCCCCCTTCCCTCCACACCCACTGTTATCTGACCTGATATGTGACATGAACGCTAATTAAACGAGCTCCCTGTCACACAGCTTTGTCTACCACTGACACTGGCTGTCATTCCCGTCCCATCTCCCACAGCCTCCCCATACCACCCTCACACATATTGGACAGCTTGTCAGCGTGTTAAAATGTGACTTGTGCAAGCTTTAATCGGTCAGTGCTACATCACTCCATGTGAGGCTACTGTCAGGTTATTACATGTGGTGTAGGGTAATACATAGCTGCCTGTCAGACACCTAACATGTCAGCTAGTGGGCGGAGTGATGGGGGTAGGGAGTACAAGTTAACGCCGTGTCAATACATCTAGGGCAATCCAGCACCTAGGGCCTAGATAAGCTCCGCTACTTTGATCACTTTATGAATTGGCATAAGATGCATGTATGTACCAACAAAATGAATCAATCAGCATATACATTAATATGTAGCAACCAGCTAAGAATCTATTAGTTATAATGAATTGTTCCCATCTATGTGTCTAAATCCCACTGTAGTGGACCTATTACACACCTATACCTGATATTGATAAGGGCACCCATGACTCAGACATGTGAGCATGATACATGCTCCTCTACTCACACCTGACATCTATAATAGTAGTGTCTCTACAGGGCTGTCAAAAGTGAGATGCAAGCTCTTATTTTGACGACCGGTTTTTAGTTTCACATGTTGGGAAATGTCAGTCAGCGTATGGACGTGTGAGCATGTGAGCATTGTTCAAGTAACCTGGGACACGAGATTCCAGACTGGGTCGGATGTGGTAGGGTTATCAGTTGTTTTACATAATACATAGGTTTGGGGACACACGACTTCAATATGAGAAGTGTGAACACTGTGGCAGTGGCTGTGAGATATGGAAGTAACTTATTTTGTAGACTCAATGTTTCAAGAAATGTGGACTGAGGTTTGGGGACACAATACTTCAATATGAGGAGATGAGAGTCACTAGGGTTTGGGGACACACTCAAAACATGTGGACAATCTATGTGTAGGTTGAGATATGTGTACATATATATGGGACTAAGAGCTGTGGACATTGCAACAGTAGGTGAGAGATGAGAGTGCCCGGGTTTTGGGGACACACGACTTCACTGCACTCATTCTATCAGGTGTGGGCATTAGGCGGCGGGTGCCTGATACTCAGACAATCTGCTAACTCGGCATTTGTGACCTGCCACTCAGAGGAAGGAGTGAGTTGCTCGCACCCCCAGCACCGATGACGTATGCAGCTCACCTGGCGGCCTGATACATCAGCACCCTCCCCCAATACCTCACCTACCCAGCCAGCATTCGTCACGCTAATTAGCATAACTCACGCCAGAGTACACAGCTCACTCACCAGGCGGCGCATCCATCACAATCACGTGACCGCCACCAGAGCCATCTGGTGGCGTCTGACGGCGGTGAGATGTAGCTGCCGGGAGGAGTGACGGATTGAAGACGCGGGGAGGGCGGGAGAGGGGGGCAGCAGGTGATAGATGAAGGCCTGTATTGGCAGGGGCTTAATGGATCGTCGTTAAAAGTTTGTATAGGGACCTTTAGCTGGTCCCTGGGCTGTAGATATATGGGCGGGTGGTTAAGCCATCACCTAATGAGTCGGTGTCATCACACACTAATTGTGGGCTGTGTCTTCTTCACTGACGCCCCTCCAGGTGTTGGGGTGCTGGGGTCCCCTGAGTGGAAGGCAACAAGAACACCCATGAAGGAGGAGCATCCATACTCGGCCACCTGACATCACAAACAGCAGTGACAGCTGTGCTCCCATATATTCACCTGTATAACACACCTGAGCCATATTCTATCCTTATCATGTCCACAGCTGCCTTTCTGGGTTATACCTTCCACATTTACAACAGCTGACACTCATCATGAAAATCTATACCTGTAGAAGTAAGGAAGAGGTCATCTTAATTTAACAACTGTAAAATAGTTTTTATAGGGGAAAGGTCCGTTGGTGTCACTGGTATGAGCTCAGGAAGTTTCTGTGGGATACTTAAGTTTAGTTAAAATATTTTCAAACCTCCGGTGGGATGATGGGTTTGGGATTTCGACCGCTGAAAAGAAATGTTTCACGTATGCCATGGACAGAAGTATAGGGTTGGACATAATTAGGGTGACGGACAGAAGCTACAGCTACATAGAAAGCAGTACCTTGGTTCAGATAGCATGTTTTGTAGAGTACCTGGGGTTTGGGGACATGTTCACTGACACCCAATAACAGAAGGACTTGCGAGACAATAATAGATGGACCACATCGCTGTTTCAGATAGCCATATGTTTAAGCCAATGGTTTACAATTATGAATGGGTAGAATATCTATATAAATGGGAACAAGCTTCATTTAAACGCTGCCAGGCATAATTCCTTTCATTTGTGACGAGGCGTTATGAACCAAAGCTAACATATAAAACACCTTCACATCCCAAGAGACAACCAGGTACAGTAGTGTATCTGAATACATACCAAGCTCATTATACTAAATGGATTTGTCGGTTATGCAGCCAAGTATTCCTAACAGTAACACATGCCGCTGCTCCTCTACCTTAAAGCAGCCTATAGGGGTCTAACACATCTACTCTGTAGATACATTCGTGTAGCTGGGTTCCAGACTGGTTCCAATAGGGGACATTCCTAGAGTGACAAAATGGCGACCACCGCATGACAACCCATCACAGTGCTATAGGGTAGCAGTGCGGCAGTTTGCCGCTTGGTGGCGCGGCAACAGGCGAAGTCTCACATTCACAGACACGTGCTAAGAAAAGACCCGCGGGAAATGAAGTAAGGCTCTGAATGACAAATTATGGACTGACATGTAACAGTAAATGTAATCGAGCTTTGTGCTTTCTTTCCCCCCTTTTATGAATCATTTCCAACAGCTGGTGAAAATCAATTCCCTCTCCGGCTTCAATCCCCTCTCCGTCTCCTCATTCTACTGCCGACTACTCTGTGCCGATCGGTGAGTAAAACCTGCGCACGGTGGCCGCGCGATACATAACGCGGCCATTGATGCCGTGACGTCCTGTGACGTCATAGCGCGAGCTGCTCGTTGACGACGTCACCAAAAACATCTGATGTTCATAGCCGACATTTTTGTCGAGTTGTGTTAGCGGCATCGGCAATTGTCGGTGTGGACGGTTTATCCGCGTCGTGTCGGCGACGACCAGGCTAACAATCTGTCTTCCATTGTTCAATCTACAAAGGTGTGGACAGCCGTAATACATCGCCAATCGCTCTACTACCTGCGTCTCTAACCAAACCCCAGCTCAACATGTGAGCATTGACCACCGATCACGTAGCAAGTTTAACTTTGTCTCCTCCATACTTGCATCATCCTCATATAACCTTATAGTACTGCATACATATAGATATGTCGGACATTCTACTCGTAAGTACTATTGTAATACTATGTACATGTATACTATGTATTTGTAACTAATGCACCATCAGTGTATCGGCTTCCCATGCTACCATTACTTCACCTGGCCAGTACCCTCCTCTACCCCTCACCAACCTGATCTCTTTGCCCCATGGTTCCGCTCATTCACCCATCTCCCACCCGTTTGCCCTTGGTTCCCGCGTCAGTTGGACTATGGTTATGGATGCGTCATCCCCGACGCCGACCGTGGAACGAGCAACTGCCGCGCCTGCATTCATCAACCCGTCTTAATTAAAACTTTTCTTCGCCGCCTCCAAAGCGCAAAAAGGATTTCCCTAATATTCCGAAAATATTGACTACATAGGATACGCCTGACGTTAGACAATGGATGATCGCGTCGCGCCGAGCCGCCCCCTACTAAAAAGTCGCAACCACTGAAAAAGTCCGGAAGTGATCACAACAAGCGTTATGGATTGGAACGCCACTTCCGCTGGCGCTGTGATCGTCGAGCGCGACTTCCTGTGGTCGGCGACGGGTTTGGGAACCCTATGGGGCGCGGACGGCGCTGTGTGTGGGGGACAAGGACAGAGTATCGTCAACGGCACCTGGGTTTAACCCTTTAAGGACCGCATACTGAACTATACCCTCTGTCGTCATGATGCATGAATGTAGGCCTGCTGAGTAACTCTGACACCAGAGTCACATTCATGCATCATGCCAGCCCTACCGGGTTGATACACTCTCGAAGGGTTGGTAGAGTCACCAAGGCTGCATTCATGCATCAGCGACCAAGGACATTAGAGCACTATGCGGGCCTTAAAGGGACCAGTAAGAGCTATACGTATGAAGAACTCGTCACTGAATGATCCCTCATCACTTCCGGCGGCATCCTTCAGCGGAGGTGACGGATGACGACCTAGTATTTAGCACGGCGTGCTAGGGAGATTAACGCCCTGTGGTACAGTCTCTCTAGTGTGGAGACATTGGTTTTTATTTGTTTTAAACGATACTGTCGTTAATCTGTTAGCTGTAACGTGTCGCATATACCAAGAAGGCCTGTTCTGGGAGATTTGCCTATGATGAAATGTAGACTAAAACCAAACATCTTTTCTGTGGATAAAGTTGAGTTATCCAATGGTCAACCCTTTAGCAGCAAAAGTTTAACATTCATATAGTGACATTCGTGACATAGAGTGACATTCGAAAGGGCAGCGATTCCTGCAAAAGCAGGAAAAGAGCTATCTCTGTAACTTTGTATGTGGGGCGTAGGAATAACACTGCATTTAATTCTAAATTATTGAAATCCTCTTTTTCTTACCAATAATACAAATGTAAATGCGGCAAGATGGGTTCAGGATCACTGACTTTGATCATGCACGTGAGCGACATCTTGCATCAGGTGAACAGAAGTAGTGGCCTTCATATTCTATACCCGGTGGTCTGCATGTTACAGACAATCTGTGTCTATGCGTGTAGATAACACGTCCCTTACTGCTAACTGCTATACCCCTAGCCTAGTGTAAAAATATATCAAGTTCGTGTCTTTGAAATTGTACCATTATGAGACACGGTAGTACACGCTTGTACTGTGTGACCCAGGAAAAGCTACTGTGTTTGTTAATGCCCGTGTTCTTGTATAGGAGCACGCTGCTGTGGCTTGTACAGGGGTTGAAGGTCGTGGAGGGCGGCTCCTGGGTCGGGGGTGGAGGAGCAGAGGTCGGGGGTCGGGCGGGGTCGGCGCGGTCCTTCATCACGCTCTAATCTGACCGGGGATCAGCGGGCGGCGACACCCTGGGAACAAGCGATGATTCGGCGGATGGTGCTGGTGTATGGGCGCGGATGGTCATGGTGGGGTTGGGGAGGTGAGGGGAGGCTTATCGTTGCAGATGATCCCGATCCCCCTCCACCAACTGACCACACCACCCCTGACCGCGGTGGGGGCACGAGGGGTGAGGGGTGGGGGTTGGTGGGGGCAGGGGGTGAGCAGTGGGGGCAGTGTGAAGGGTGGGAGGCGTATCTCTGCAGTGACTAAGCGCGCCTGTAGATGTGGCAGGACAATAATAACCGACCGTCCCTGGACTTTCTCTCACTGGCTACCTATCTGTATATACCTCATTATCTGACTGACTGATGACCTGCCCCCGCCGCCGCCGCCAGCGCCTCTAGCGCCCGGCCCCATCTCGATTACCGGCGGCGCCGCCCTATTCATTATCACATCCAAACGAATCGGGAACAAAGGTTGTCGTAGATATTGTTTATGGGGCGCCCTGCCCGTTACTCTTTCGCAACAATTCGCCAATGGTAAATGCAATATCACCACTCCCATTTGATCGCGCGGCGGCCGCGCACCAATAAATCCCCTTTTTAATCCAATCCGAGCCGGAGCCGCGCGGGCCAGGATCCATCTTTACGCTGCACAGGCTTGAAACCCCAATTTGGCGGCTCAGCCGAAGATGAGAGGAGCGACAGGTCATATCACTAGTTGAATCGGGCCGCGACAAACGACGACCAATGACGACGCCGCCCAAAACAACACCACAGCAGCACCAGCCCCCTCTAACGGCCATCTCTGCCTAACCCGTTAAGGACAGTGTGATGATTTAATGTGCAGCTCTGCAGCCCTCCAACGTCTACTCGCCAGGGTTGCATTCATACATCATGCCGACTCGTCTGCAGTGAGTCTAGCCCATAAGGTTGGCATGATGCATGAATGATGCACTCCTACTCACCAAGACTGCATGAATGTATCATGAACAGTCTGACCACTATGCGGTTACATTAAAACTACTATGCGGCCCTTAAAGAGCTAAACAAGACCCTCCATCATACCTCCCATCAAACCCCCACCAGTACCAATAGGCAGCGCATCGATATAGAGCCGCCGCACAAAGTTAAAGAAACAAGTGCTCGTGACGCGGCCGTTTGTTAACTAGTGCTTGCTGGCGGTTTGATCGGTTAAAGGACGCATGGTGCTTTAATGTAGTACCCCTTTATTGTCAGGGGGTATAAATACAGCCCTGGCGAGTAACTCGCTCGCCAGTGCCGCATTAAAGCATTATGCCGACCATAGATGGCTGATTCACTCCCAAAGGGTCGGCATTATGTATGAATGTAGCACAGGCGAACTACTCGCCGGGTCTGCATTGATGCATCATGACGACCGAGGACATTAAATCAATGTTTCGCCCTTAAATGGTTAACTGGTGCTTGGTGGCGGTTTGATGGGGCGGTCTGCATTGTGACCAGTAGCAGGGTGATGGATGCACTGCCGCATTCACAGCACCCCACCAACAATCTCACACAATTCCCGATTAAGATCCCCGAGAACAATGGCGCACGCCGACGCCACAACAAGTTTACGGAATCTCAGGACCCCCTTACCAACCTGTCACCAGCAATAATCGACCGCAACAAACAACAGTAGGAGCAAAAAGAGACTGCTGGGGAGAAAGTGTGGTTGCAGGAATTGCGGGGCGTGGATAAGGGTGTACAATGGGGGGAAGTGTAGTGTAAGAAACAGATACACAGAGTACATTGAGAAGGGGATAAATGAACACGAGAGAACATTATTCAGTAAACGATTGTAAATGTGATTTATATCACAGATGATTCAGAACACTTTCTGTTGTCGTCACCTATTTGAATTATATTACATTTGGTATACATTCTAGTTGTCATGACTGCTCCCCCCTTCACATTAAACTGCACTCTCCTACATTACTCACACCTCCAAACTCCTACACTACTCACACCCCCATCTCCTACACTACTCACACCCCCATCTCCTACACTACTCACACCCCCATCTCATACACTACTTATGCCCTGATCTCCTAAAGTATTCATACCCCATCTCCTACACTACTCACAACCCTAACTCCTACACTAATCACACCCCATCTCCTACACTACTTATATCCTGATCTCCTAAAGTATTCATACCCCAATGTCCTACACTACTCACACCCCCATCTCCTAAAGTACTCATACCTCCATCTCCTATACTACTCACACTCCCATCTGCTATACTACTCGCACCCCTATCTCCTACACTACTCACACCCCCATCTCCTAAAGTACATTACTCACACCCCTCTCCTGCACTACTCACATTTTAACGGGCGTCCAAAATGCAAACATTTAATGATATTTTAGCAACACATTTTTTTTCAGTGTAAATAATTTGCCATTAATTTTGTTCTGGGCATATATAATTATAGGGGCTCTACTTCACCTATGAGCCCTGAGTCAATTAAAGTGAGGCTGAGTGAGTGACTTTGTTAGGGCCGGAGTTCATTAGTTAGGGGGATAACGAGAATATTTGAGAGGGAGGGGACAGAGGGAGACAGGCACATAGATAGAGAGAGGGAGTGATGTACATTTGTACATACATAATTAACAGGTACTGACAGGTACAGAAGACAGAGAGAAAGAAAGATAATTAGACAGAAATAAACGAAGAAACAAAGAGAAAGAGGCACAACCATATTTACAGCATACAGTCATGGAGAATGAGACGGGATAAAACGATCACAAAGACCAGCATCTGTACATGAATAGAGCATGGGGTAGCAGAGTCGTACATCAGCAGTTAAAGGCCTGCTTGGCTGCTGATATCCTTTCACACCCGCGCCGATTGTTGTATGCGGCGAGCAGCTCAGGCCGTAGGTATCATTGCAATGTGAGTAGCGGCGGCGGCGGCGGCTGTGAGTGTTTAGCCTTGAGCTATTGTGGTCTTTGTGCGGCGCCGTCAGGGCCTAATGAAGTCCTAGCCGCAGTGCGATACATCAGCGTGTCCGTGTGCGGGATGAGGGTGCTGGTGGTGGTGGCCGCAGGTGGCTGCTGCCGAGGTGACGCCGTCTCCGCTCTATGTGCACAAACACACACACAAAACACACCCTGCAAATATTACTCCAACTGCTGCCGCGTTTCACTCCATTGTAGCACGTCTCTATTTCATTGTGAGTAGCGGCGGAGGAGGCGGCGGCTTGTTTCTTGTGTTGTTTTTACCACTCGGCGGCGGCGGCAATGGTGGCAGGCGTCTTGAGATGTAAGTGAGATTAAGAGCTGGGAGGGAGGGGTAAGCAGCAGAGAGGGAGGGAGCCGAGGCAGTGGGGGTTGTCATTAGCACTGTAACTGATCACCCTATGCACTACGCCATACTGACCCTCCTTAGGCATCCATGGTTCCCAGAGACTAGCGCCCCGGGCCGCTGAGTAGCGACAGAGATGCTGATATGCAGGAGCACGTGCTGAGGCCATTCTGAGCAGAGATCTGCAGAGGAATTTCCTCTCTGAGCACTTGTATCATGATATACTATGCAACTTATTTGTGAGTGTAGACCAAGAATGTGTGAACGCCTCTGCTAGAGATGTGAACAGTGCAGAGATATCTTTTGAGTCTCAGCCTCTGTAGCAGAATGTGCTGCGGCCAGCTGCAGGTTGGTACCTGGCCTAACACGGCTGCTGCTGCGGCCAGGATGGAGTCAGCTGCAGCGGACTGGCTACAGTCCTATAGGGGTAGTTGGCCGGGGCTGTAGGGGGGCGGGAGGCAGCAGGAGGAGGGTATGGGAGTAGAGAGCTGGTGGCGCTGACGTGGATTGTGTGTGTCGGCTGGACGATGTATCACCGCCCTAAGTGGGTGCTTAGCTGACAGCCGCCCAACACCCGCCACCAATTAAAAATTTGTCCACTTCCACAAATCTACCTCCCGCCGAATAAATCAACAAATGCGATTTGGCGCTAATCTGGTTCCGCGGGATGGAGGGACGCTGGGCGGGCGGGACGCGCAGCCCCCTACATCCGGTAAGACACACGGCGCGGCCGTCCACTCCCCCACTAACACAATGAAGTATTGTCGGCGCCAATTTGCCTCTGTCATTTAGCATGGCGCGTCCCTCAAGACGGACGGCGCGCCCGTCTTACGGGCGGCGGTTACGGCGGCGGGCTGAGCACGGCGGATCGGGCGGGATCGGCAGCGGGTTTAGCCCGGGGTCGGCGGCCATATTTCCTCCAGGACTCGGCCTACCTGAGGGTCAATCCGTCTTGTCCCGCGGCCCGCCGACCGCCGCGCCGCTTTGCCATCACTCAATGTTATTAGCCAATTATCGGCCGGCGCCCGCCCCTAAGGCCTGTCCATTACATGCCGATGGCGGATAGATTGGATTGTCGAGGTGTTCATTCCGGCCGCGCGCTACCGCCGGGGCCCGCGTGTCGCCCTGTTCGACCGTCACGCCCACCAGGGACTAGCGCCTTGTCTTCTGACACCCGATTCACCAACGTCACCCCCGTCACCTCCTTCCACCCCCTCCCTAAACTAGTCACCTCACCCTCTAACCCACACTCTCAGTCACCTCCTGCCACCCCCTCACTAAACTAGTCAGCTCACCCTCTAACCCACACTCTCAGTCACCTCCTCCCTAAACTAGTCAGCTCACCCTCTAACCCACACTCTCAGTCACCTCCTCCCTAAACTAGTCACCTCACCCTCTAACCCACACTCTCAGTCACCTCCCCCCACCCCCTCACTAAACCACAGTCAGCTCACCCTCTAACCCACTCTCAGTCACCTCCTGCCACCCTCTCACTAAACTAGTCACCTTACCCTCTAGCCCACACTCACAGTCACCTCCTCCCTAAACTAGTCACCTCACCCTCTAACCCACTCTCTCTGTCACCTCCTCCAACCCCCTCACTAAACTAGTCACTTCGCCCTCTAACCCACCCTCTCTGTCACCTCCTCCCACCCCCTCCCTAAACTAGTCACCTCACCCTCTTACCCACTCTCTGTCGCCTCCTCCCACCCCCTCCCTAAACTAGTCATCTCACCCTCTACCCCACTCTCTCAGTCACCTCCTGCCACCCTCTCACTAAACTAGTCACCTTACCCTCTAGCCCACACTCACAGTCACCTCCTCCCTAAACTAGTCACCTCACCCTCTAACCCACTCTCTCTGTCACCTCCTCCAACCCCCTCACTAAACTAGTCACTTCGCCCTCTAACCCACCCTCTCTGTCACCTCCTCCCACCCCCTCCCTAAACTAGTCACCTCACCCTCTTACCCACTCTCTGTCGCCTCCTCCCACCCCCTCCCTAAACTAGTCATCTCACCCTCTACCCCACTCTTTCAGTCACCTCCTCCCACCCCCTCACTAAACTAGTCACCTCACCCTCTACCCCACTCTCTCAGTCACCTCCTCCAACCCCCTCACTAAACTAGTCACCTCACCCTCTAACCCACACTCACAATCACCACCTCAGTCCACACTCACAGTCACCTACTCCCAGACCCTCCCTAAACTAAGTTACTTCACCCTCTAACCTACACTCAAGTCACCACCCCAGCCAACACTCACAGTCACCTAATCCCAGCCCCTCCCTAAACTAGTCTTCTCATCCTCTAACCCGTTCCCACAGTCACCTCCTCCCACCCCCTCACTAAACCAGTCACCTCATCCCACACTCACAGTAACCTCCTCCCACCCCTCCCTTTACCAGTCATCTGACCCATTAACCAACCCCATGGTCACCTCTTCCCCTCCTATCCCACACTCACTGCAGCTCCATCCAACTACCCTAACCTCTATCTCTTGAGCATCAATTTGGCGCACCCCAACTTCCATCCCACTACTCTACCCTGCCTGCATTGTCCATACACATTAGACTCCAAACTCCAAACACTCCAAGCTACATCGCCTCATTGATGTTGAGCTCCCATTCCGACCCAGTGTTGTTAATTGACCCCTTTGATATAGATCCAAACACTATCAATCTGATGTAGTCCAAACATTTAATCGCATTGCCTTTACGTCGCATACCACGATTTCATAGCAGCCCTTTGCCTTAAACTATTCACAACCCATCTCCTACAATACTCACCTTCATCACTCACACCACTCATACCCTATCTCCTACACGAGTGCACTTGCACCCCCAACTCCTACACTACTCACACCCATTTCATATACTACTCACTACCCACCTCATACACTACATGTATCCCCATCTCCTACACTACTCACAACCCCACCTCATACACTACTCGTACCCCCATCTCCTACACTACACACACCCCATCTCCTACACAACTCACACCCCATCTCCTACGATAATCGCACCCCATCTCCTTTACTACTTACACCCCCATCTCCTACACTACTCAGACCCCCATCTCCTACACTACTCAGACCCCCATCTCCTACACTACTCACACCCCCATCTCCTACACTACTCACACTACATCCCCTACACTACTCACCCCCCATCTCCTACACTACTCAGACCCCCATCCCCTACACTACTCACACCCCCATCTCCTACACTACTCACACCCCCATCCCCTACACTACTCACACCCCCATCCCCTACACTACTCACACCCCCATCTCCTACACTACTCACACCCCCATCTCCTACACAACTCACACCCCCATCTCTTACACAACTCACACCCCAATCTCCTACACTACTCACACCCTCATCTCCTACACTACTCACACCCTCATCTCTTACACAACTCACAGCCCATCCCGTACACTACTCACAACCCTTACACTATTCACACTGTTGTATACTACCTTCCTTTATTTGTTGTTGATTATTAGTCGCCTCATCCCTACCAATTCAAACTTACCCTGCCCAACTTGTAACTATACATGGCCTAACCAATTCATTAAAACAACACCTATATCTCACTTGTTCCTTGGCTATCTAGCCTCTCTTCACCATGACCACACCCAATCCATCCCTCGCCCGGTGCTACTCTAATACTCTATCCGCCACATCCTTCTCTAATCACCACTCCATCCTCTCACTCCGCCATCACCCCCTCCTCACTCCATCCCGCTAAGGCTGGGTTTGGCGGAAGTACGTCGGCGTGGCGGGGCCGGACGCTGAATGGGCGGCCATGTTTGTCCGGCTGATAGATTGGTCGTCACTACGGGGGCCACACATTCAATTACCACGGAGGCCTCTCGCAGCGCCCCCTGGTAAGCGCGTCCAGAACACGGACGCTGACATACTCTCACACTGGTCGTCTGCCAGAACACCCTGATAAACCAGTGTATAATGCCTGCAGTCGGCTACCTGAACCCTTAGTCGGCGTTTAGGTATTACCTTGCCATTCTAACCCATGTTGTTGGTACTGTAGTAGAGGCTGCCCTGGTACAAATGGTTAGACATCAGTGATCATACCTTTGTTTGTTTTGGCAGTTTAACGTCATATGGGGGATTATTTGGGGGATACGATGATATTCACACATGGCATAGGTGAATGAGATACTGGAGCATGGGTGAGTGGAGGTACCCGATGGTGGTGGCAGGTTAATCGACTCCCAGAGAACAAACATCATTATAGAGTTGGCCAGCCTTTACACTTACACGTACTTAGGGATATTTAAGTCGACATGGTCATCAGACAGAGATGCCACTCTCCGATATACAAAAAGTAGGAAACTCTTAGATCTTGGTCAATCTTATATAGGAATTCAACATAATTCAATACAAAAAAGTAGGAATTGCTGCAAAAGTAGGAAAAGTGGCATCATTGAATTCAGAGAAGCTCTGGGCTCATTTGATTACTTCCTGCATGCTTTTTTTTTTACATCATTCTAGGCCTATTGTCGCACATTTTGACTTCTTTGTCGAAAATATTCTCTGAAATCGGCTCTCGAGAATCGAGAATTTACAGTTGGGTTACTGAAACGCCAATGTGTTAGTTGGTGGTTAGTGTACCAACATTCGAATTGAGATATTCGTAGTGCTGGTCCTCCTGTTGTCTACTACATCAAAGGCATTTCTGACTGTATTTCATGATTCAATCACCATCATTAAGATTTACATGGCCATACCACTTTAATCCCTATGTGACAACACAGGGTTACCATGGTGACAGCCCACGCAGGGTGTGCTGGTGGTGGTCAGTGGTGTCCCCTGGCGTGACCCTGGAGGAGGTGAGGGATGGAGGGCTATCTGCCCTCTCCCCCCTCCCACCACTGGACACTGTCCACACCTCCCCTACACAGCAATGTGTCTTCCTTACCACCTCCCACTCCCCTCATCTGTCTGCTGAGGTATATGGCGATGAGGGCACTGTGGTAAGAGGTAGCATGTTCAGAGGACCTATCTGCTATCTGGCCGCACTCGGCAACTGGTGCAAGGCAGAGCTCCACATGACAGAGCTAGTAACATCCTGACATCTTATTTTACTAAAGGGTTTTAAGCCACAAAACATCAGTAGTCATCGCTATTTGTACAGGTCGCTATGCAGCTATCATGATTCTCTTTAACTTTATTGACAGTTTTTAGAAATACACTCACAGCACCGTTATCAAATATTCATTCTGCCCATTGAATCAAAAATAAATGATTGCCAGTATGGTTCTTCAGAACTGTACACCACGTGTATCGACACCCATTAGAGAAACTCTCAATACAAGTGTTGTATTTTACTAACGTAGGCAAACAAAGTTTAAAACCACACGAATTAAGTGAGCCTAAGACAGGGTTCTCGATGTTCGGCCCGCACCTTGAACACAGGGAGTGGAGATAGGGACTTCTTGTAACTCTGTGTAACCACGGCCCAATATGAAAAGTGCAATAAAGATAGGGAGGATAATTAACTATTTTTTCTCAGTTTCAATCTGTTGGCTTTCATTACGAGTTCTTTATTACAACTCCCGTGTTCTTAATTTCAACTTGTTGTCATTAACAGTTGATGTGGCATTTTGACGCCGCTGCTTTTAATTTATGAGCTCCAGGTCCTGAGGAGCAAATAACACCAACCATCAACGATGAACGATGTGACGGCAAAGGTGTGTCAGTGTCTATGTGTATACTTGAGGAAGTCACCTCATATGCCATGCAAAGAGATGATGTGGCTATATTGCATCATTAGGATATAAATGAACAGCAGCAAAAATTCCCCTGCCATACCCCCCATAGGTGTGTGCGTGTACATACATGTATGTGTGTATGGGGGTGGGGTCCCTGCCCCGTGGGATCCGTCTCTGTCGGCAGGTGGCACCACGACAAATGGGCTCTGGTGTCACGTGACGGGTGGAGGACACCCCACGTGACACGGGCATCTATCGGCGCGCCCCCTGACGGCTTGACTGACAGCGCGGCCCTCACCAATCCCATGTATCATGGCGGGACACGACCAAGGGGGTATATGTGTGTATGATGGGTGTGGTGGGCAGGGGGCGCGGGTCTTTAACGAGTCCATAATACGCTAGTGTCTCCACTGTACAGCGCCAGGCAGGTAGGAATCAGAAATCTCCCCAGTGGACAGGATAAAGCCGGATAAAGCCCTTTTCATGCTTACTAGTCTGGAAGCCAGAGGGGTTGACCCCAACTTCTGGTATAAAGTTTTTTTCTCATCTGATTATTGATGTATAGGGTCTAGGTAAGATTATCAGGGTGGGTGTGGAGCTCTCATCCTTGGGCAATTTGAGTAATTCAAGATGGCCGCCAGTACACTCCCGAAAACTAAATATGTGTCTATCTCAGCTTCTAATCAACTTAGAAACACAAACAAAAATACAAAAAGTACATTTATGAGGTCAAGGAATACAACCCTGCCATTTCTAAGAAGAAATATGGCAGCCATTTTGAATTTTTAATGAGATTATCCATGAAATATGCCTCGTTTTGACAGAAAAATGGAAAAATGGCCATCACTGTATTGTCAAAGTGTATAATTTGGAGAATAGTAACTCCATCAGCATTGCTCAATGGGTTTCCTGTTGGACTCTCATATGGGACTCACCATAGTGTTGTCCTGGGCTAAGTGGGGGGTCCCATATAGGCCTGCCCAGATTTGAAGTTTCTATGTTGATTGCATAAGGACCAGGTTAGAGTATCATAGCCCTCATAATAACTTACCTTTGTTGATGTTTGCATGTCCACTAGTGCAAACAGTATTTTCTAGTTTCTTTACCTTAGTGACCTTTATAGAACCCTGAACATAATGATAATAATTATATTAAAGATAGTTATTTCTATGTAAAAAGCAGAGAAACCCATGTAGTCTGAATTATTCCTACCCACTATTTATGATTTCCTGCAGTTGGGAATTGTATGTGGTATATGAATAGAGAGTTACAGTGGTCCACTGCTAAAGTCTGAAGTACTTGCCAGAAGATGGCACTTAGCTGACCAGGGGGTCGATCCATTAAAGTACACTGAGTTGTGATTTTGACACCTCCAACTTAGGCATTGCAGGCAGTTTGTGGTGGGATTGGGTAACCAGATCAAAAGAGAAGAATATGCAAAGACTTTTTAGCCAGTTTAACAATGTGTGTGTTGTATTATTTGTTGTTTTGTCTATGCTATAAGTGTTCCCGGTTAACTATGTTCCAGTTCAAATCTTATTTCAAAATGGGACTTCCACGAATGAGCATTCTATCTCCATATTCATGAAGGCAAAAGCTAATGGCACATTAAACATTGGCAGATCCAGGGGTGCCCCGAAAAGAAAAGGACAAAGAAGAGAAAAGGTAGGGAGCAAATTCTCCCTGGGTGGGGGCCCATCACATTCTTGTCAGTTGTCAGCATTACCCTAGCCTATGGTCCCGGCAGTGTATGGACCCCTACTACTTCAGTGTCCTAGTGCCCCCCACCTCCCTTTCGGGCCCACAACCCCAGCTCCACTCCCAACCCCTCCTTATAGCAATTTCACCACTCCACCTAACGATTCCACCCCTCCTATCAGGGTTCCCATTGCTCCTTCTAGCCCCCCATCCCTCCTCCTGGGGCTTCATTGCATCCTCTCTGGGCTTCCAACCTTCAACCTCTGTGGTCTAATTATCTCCATTCACACCCTCAGACAATAGAGCATCACTCTCACCTGAAAGCCAGGCAGTGCCAGACTTTCAGGTGAGAGTGCTTTTGGGGACAGTGACACTCACTTGTTTGAGGGTGCAGGGTCTCCAATCCCCCAACCCAGAGCCCCCATCCCTTATTCACATGTCAAACTCATGGTTATGATGAGGATAGGAAGGGCTTACATGCAGAGGCCTGAGAGAGGGAGGCATGAATAAGTTTGAGGGGGGGGGGCAAGGTGCTTCTACCATACATATCACATATCTGCTCCTCTCCCACAAGCCCTCATCTCTTGTCCCGTGTCCACCCCTTCCAGGCATTGCCCTCACCATGACTGTTTCCTTCCTTTTCTGGTGCTTTACGTCCTCCTGCATCCTCCTCTTACTCCCCTGTTCTACCCTGCAGAAATTAGGGAGAGGGACATTTAGAGGGGAAATCAATGGAATGGGGGGTCAGGAAAAGGGGAGGCAGGTAGGTAGGGGAATCGGAAAGCAGAGGAAGTTGGGCGGGGGGGGGGGGGGGGGTGATGTCCCAAGGACTAGATATCAAGAATCATACATCTCCAGCACTACAATCCAGAGTGTGGGTATGATTGAGTATGGGAGGCTGGACATAACTCTCCCCTCTCCTGCCTTTATCCCCTACCATCTGAATTTCCTTACCCTCCCATATCCCAAACATCGCCTTCCCTCCCCTACCACATCCATTGCCCTCCCATATCATCCGCTTTCCTCTTATAATCCCCTCCCTTCATATGATCCCCTCCCCTACCATGACCCCTTGCTTCCCCTGCCATATCATATCTTCTCCCATCCCCTCCCACATCTCTCTCCCTTCCCTCCCCGACCATGATCCCCTGCCCTACATTGTCCCCTCCTCTTCCATCCCATATGCACTCCCCTCCAAATCCTGCCATGTTCTCTTCTCACTTCCTCACCATGTCCTGTCCGATCTCTCTGTCCTGTCCTCCCCACCAAGTCTTGCCCCACACCTTTGTCCTCTCCTCCCCACGATGCTTCTTCCTTCTAAATGTCCCTCCATCTTTCTAACTGTGGCTGCCCCCATCTATATTTACATAGTCCTTTTCTCATGGTACCAGGTGTTGGCAAATGTATAAAATACAATACAAAATGTTACTTCTATATTTCTTCTGCCAATGTTATCAAAACATTTTCTTCCCTAAAAAAAAGGTATTTCTCAAACCAAATGATAGCGGCTAGGTACAGCCCTAAGTCTTATATTACATCCCAGAATGAGTGAGAAGGCACCACCATTTCAAGTCTAGAACATCAGCATGTCCCAAAGCCCCTAGTATAACTGCTGCCCTTCATATGTGGTGGTAGGGGGTAACAGACATCACATCTAGGTTGGCCAGGTTTGAATATATATCATGGCCATTATTGGACATTCATAGGAATTCCCTATATGTACAGTTTTACCCTTATTACTTTGATAATCTAGAATATCTTTTGGGGTTGTTATTCTGAAAAGTAAATAATGATAAATCACAAAATGACTGTATTGTAGACACTACAGTAACATCTACTTTAGGATAACCCGATAGGGACGACTGGGGTACCATTACAAATTAGGGCCCTTTTTGCTAATTGTGTCACATATAATGATGTAATTGTCATCAACTATTCCTTTTTAAGCTATCATGAGTGCATGAATACATCCTTGCCCTCAAAAGTGTTTTAAATGCAAGATGTTGACAGTATAGTGTTATTATGGCAATTTTCCCGCCAAAACGAGGCATATTTCATGGATAATCTCATTAAAAATTCAAAATGGCTGCCACATTTCTTCTTGTAAATGGCAGGGTTGTATTCCTTGACCTCATAAATGTACTTTTTGCATTTTCATTTGTGTTTCTAAGTTGATTAGAAGCTGAGATAGACACATTTTTAGTTTTCGGGAGTGTACTGGCGGCCATCTTGAATATCTCAAATTGCCCAAGGATGAGAGCTCCACACCCACCCTGATAATCTTACCTAGACCCTATACATCAATAATCAGAAGAGAAAAAAACTTTATACTAGAAGTTGAGGTTGAGCTACAAAGGGGGCTTCTACTTCTAGACTATACCAGGTACACCACTGTAGGTGCCATGGGCATTCTGCGACAGAGGGAGTGATAAGGAGGCCTCTCTGCGCGGTTTAAATCTGTAGCAGACTTCACTCTCCTACCAGATCTTTTGTCCAGACTCAAACCCAACTGCATATGTTGACATTGACTGTGCGTCGGTGGATTAAGATGGCTGTATCCACACAGAGGGTAATTGACTGTGACGGGTGGCGCCATCCCTCCTCTCGCAACAGATTATGGATGTATAACTGCGATGGGGACGCGCTATGGTGTAGGAATATATGAAGGGTAGATTCCACTAGAGGTTATTATGTGTCTTCAGTTGGTCCGTTTACTATGTCCACGGCAGACCACACCTGTTGGTACATGTATTGAGTTTGGTATAGCAGGATGATCCATTGGATACTCAACCTGGAATTTGATGACAATGAACCACAACATTAAAGTATATTTTCGCGTGATTTAAAACCAGGTGATATCCCTTTGGGTACTGAGTTCTGGCAGTGGGCTACAACTTACATGCAGCACATCACCCTACAGCCTATCTCAATGTCAAGAAGTTGATTTTAACATCCAGTCACATTAAATTACGACCTTGCCATAGAGTACTTCAGAGGGGGTAGGGTACATATAAAAGTCTTGTGTAGTGTTTGAGATTCAGGGATCACATGCTCTTCATTATGGGATACTTGAGTAGACCAGAGGAGCGCCTCAGGCTGTGCTGAGAGCAGCTCCCTTACACACTGCCCCTACACGTCTCACCGTGAAGGAACGGGCCGCCACATGACGCTTGGTCCCTAACCCGCGCCCTCACCCCTACCGACTCGCCGAAGACACCGGGTGGACGGGTGGCAAACAGCATTAATGTTACTTAGCGGCGCCAAATTGATTAATAACTTTCTCAAGCTGACTTTGGATGAGCGGCGCAGGGGGCGGGAGGGGGGCTGGAACAATGCCGGCCGTTCATTGGCTGTCAGGCCCGCTTACCTCCGCCGTCGGCGTCCGCCGCCCGCCCGCCCCGTGCCGACACTTAATTACTAAAACGCCGCCGACAGCCGCTAACCCTGCTGGGGTGCACGGGCCGCCAAACATGGGACGGGCGGGAGGGGCAGGGGTGGGGGTAGGGGTGACGGCGGGAGGAGAGAGCACCACGGTAATCTGACACCACCAGCTCACTGTGCTCTTCTTTTACACCTCAAACCTACCCCTCATCTTCTACCCCTCCCTCCTCCAGCAGCGCTACCCACCCACCTCTGACTTGATGTCACACTGCTTATAGTTAAACATTGTACAAAACACTAAGAAGTTCACGGATTCCCAGCCCCGTGAACGTGTACAGGTACCCTACATCAGATTCCTTTTCTGAATGCACCTGTTGCCATGTCCCTCCGACGGTGCCCCTTCTATTCTCTCTTCTCCCTTCCCCATTAACGATGAACCACTATTCATTAATCGACCCTTCCCTCCCCATATTTTCCTCACCTCCCTCCATTCCCTTGGCCCTGTTCCCCCAGTCTCCTTCTTTCTGTGAGAGCTTCCCTCCCCGTGGTGGTTACTTTACCCTGTTGGGGAGTGCCTCACGTCCAACGTGGGCCGCCCCTGGGGAGATGTCGGTGGCGTCACCTGGGAGTCGGTGACGACACCAGGCGGCCACAGCGGCACAGTGAGTACTCTCGTTCCCAAATCCTTCCGAAGGAAGGCTCTGGTAACTGCCAAATGTTGGGATTTTGCTTGGTCTGGGCAACCCCTGCTGGTAGCTTGGAACCAGCAAACAGGAACAGGAAATGGAACCAGAAAGGCTGATGGTAAGACTACCTAAAACTACCATCATACATTCTGGTTCCATTTCCTGTTCCTGTTCACTGGTTCCAGCCTACCAGCAGGGGATGCCCAGACCCAGCAAAATCCCAAGTTCAAGGTCATTTGGCTGTCCCCAGAGCCTTCCTTCGGAAGGATTTGGGAACGAGAGTACACAGTGAGAGGCAGGACAGGGCTATGTCACTACAGCAAACCTAATTACCACTTCACACAAGTGCTTTCTCTCTCTCCGTCTAGTCACATACATGCAGACAAAACACATTGTCCCTTCCAGATCAAGACGTTAACTCTTCTGTTTCTAGCCATGTGCCGGGTCAGTTGTTACTCGAGTCACCAGAGACTGGGACCCCTTTCATATACTACTCGCGTCATCGTGATCTTTCAATTTAAGCCTTGGGTAAATCCGATGGCTGACCCCTGAAAGTTCACTCAATTTACACTAGGGAAACTACTACAGAAATGCTACTGGTCAACCCCCGAATACTAGGATCCCCTTGTATCTGTATCTTCTTCCCTCTGCCGCCTTACTAACGATGGGTTTGTGCTGGTAACACCAAGGGTAGCTATGCCTAGTCTAGATACAGTTTGAAACTACGACGTCATTGCAGGCAGGTCACACAGGATCTGCTACAATTTCTTTTTTTTCATGTCTATAGTACATCCGCAAATAAATGGTGCAAGCACGATGCTGCAGGTCACATGACCTTACTCAACAGAAGAGGGCCGGCCTCTCTTAATTTACGTAATATGCAGAGGATGTCAACACTTTTCCAGATAATGCAAAGGCTCATGAACCAGCGCAACCATTTTCTACATACATATTGTACTTGCACTGTAAAAATACCCACGACCACCAACAAAATCCAACCTATATCATACTTTATGACATTAAAAGAAACTATTCTATGTTTGATCAAAACCAGTTTGTATCCAGTTTCAAGAAACAGGAGACCAGCACAATAGCGTTGCCTGAACCAGGTGTGTACGTTAAACGCCGAATTTTTGCTACCCTTCCAAGAAGAGTCAAGGTGGAGTGAGGTCGTGTACTCTGTCTTATATAGGGTTGGTGCGGGTTGCTTACCTGTGTGTATCCTGATGTGACGCTCGAGCTGGGAGGGTTTGGTGAAGGCCTTGTTACACGTGTGGCACACGTGTGGCGTGGGCCGCAGCTTGGACGTGGACGTGGACGCGTTGTGCGTCTGTACGTGCTCCTTGAGATGACTCGCCCGTCGGAAACCCTTGGAGCAAACCTGTAACAAACACGGACAGGTTGGTGTCAGTTGGTGCTACATTTATACATGTACCTATAGATGTATGCTGACTCTTGATGTGTTTAAACTATATCAAAGGCAGCATTAAAGTGGTGTCGCGATGTGCGGTGTCTTCATGCTACATTGTGTGGGTACAGTATTGAAAATGTTGTACATGTTTATGTAAAGGATAACCCACAAGTAACTGAGTCTGTAAAATTAACCATGACAGACTGACTGTGCACAGTATGGGATTTCAAACCTGTTTACCAGTACTTTCTGCTAATTGCCTTCATCCCAAATCACAGATCATGTGAGACTAATAAAAAGTGCCTGTGATACACACCTCGTAAAACTTAACACATACGCTTTTATCAATCAGTTTAAAATTACATGTACATGATTTTAATTTCAAAATGCTGTTCCAGTGTAAATAGTGCCAAAAGTTTAACAGGCTTCAGTCACTTATGGACGGTTCATTTGATATTTTGTAATGTTTTGTAAGAAGTACCTTAACCTAAGTGCAACATACACTTTCTTTATTTGCAAGGTAGCGTGCAGAATATGATATTGCATGCCGAGGGGAAGAATTGTGGCATTGTGGCAGCCTGCACTGTGTAGGGAGTTACCAGTGTCCACTAGCCAAGCGGCAAGCTTGGCTGGTGATTAAGTATGTTTAATTGCAGGTGAAGACCTTTAAAAAGGCTTGCATTTCTGAATAAAATTATCTTCAAAGTATCTTAAAACTGTCTTATTGTGTGTCAAATAGGTATTCCTCCTCCTTGGGCCCAAACATCTACATGGTGCCATACTCCCAATTAGCCATATACAGTGTATTTTCCACCTGAATGCAGGCAATTCTGACAGTGTTAACAACATGGCTGAACTACCTGTAAGTAGAAGTTACCCTGGCCCAGTGCATTGTAGGTATTTAGGGTCAACTGCCATCAGGGAGCATGAATCCTTTGTGGGCAAGCATCAACTATTGTTGATGCCATGGCAGGGCGAGCATCGACTGTAGTTGATGCCATGGCAGGATGAGCATCGACTATAGTCGTCATAACTCTATGAGATTCAACAAAGCCTCGCCTTTAGAGAAAATTCCTGCTAAAAATCTCTCATCCACAGTTGGCTATACCAATTTTTATTCCTCCAATCATGCATCTATATACACACCAGCAAAATATTTACCACCAGCTCAGAAGGGAAGCGTCTAATTGTGCAGCAACACACAGGATATTTACATTAAAACTGCATCTGATCAATATGCATCACAAATGATACTATGTTCATCAAAATTATTGGGGGCAAGGCGAACAGGTGAGGAACACAATAATGTATGTTGCCAAGATTCCCTTAGCTTGCTGGCGTCAGGGCTTGGACTAGTTTGGCTATGTAGGGAGGGCCTGTGACATTGTGTTAGCCTGCATTGTGTATGGAGGGCTTGTGGTGTAGGCCTGCACTACCGGGTATATATAGGAAGGGGTTGTGATAATAGCCTGTATTACACTGAACATCCAAAACACACAGGACCAACATCTCATCAACCAAACTGGGTGTTTGTCTTTTGAAACCCATTGCAACAATGCATTATTGTCCAATATCAAACCCTTAAGTTATTCATGATGCAGTACTAATCACCGTAAATCCTCGTGTATTAGCCTAACTCGCGTATAAGCCGCGCCCTAAAATAGAGCATCTGATTATGGCCACTTTAAAAATGTACAGTAATACATATAGGCACACATATTGCTGTGCTATCAAGATATATGTAGATGTGAATACCAGACGGTCTACAGTAATGGTTTATCAAGTAAGTGACTCTCTGACATCGCTAAATGTACCAATATGTTTTAAGGTATTATACATGTATATGTGACTTCTTTCTTTGTCACGGCAGCACGATGGAATACTCATAATGATTTGCATACCTCTTACAGTAGAGGCGAAACCACACCTCTATCAGACCCGCTTACGTTGAAATGGGCGTGGGAGAAAAAACACTGGGAAATGTGGTGATCGAATTTCATGGGAACCGTGTCAATAGAATTTAATTGGGTGTGAAATAGCTTTAGGGGATGGGATGTTATTGAGTTAATGTCTGCCACCTTGCTTGGTCCGTAGCCAGTCAAAACGTGGCCTTTGTGGGTCTCTTGTCATGGGGAATATTTCTAACTGATCCAACCTGTGATTTCATTAACATCTTTATCAATTATATAGGAGTTTTCAGACCCTGGCATAAAAGGTGGCCATAGAGGACATTAACCATGACGTACCAATGTCGGTGATATGTATGAAAGCTTGGTTCTCTACTTTTACAGAAATTCACATGTACTATCCTTCTATGCAATCTACCTCAGTTAGTACTTTACTCTATATTGAGGTACATTTACTCATATTCACAAATAAAATAGATTTTCATGTGAGCGCAGTCTTGATCCCCCACCAAGAGGGGTCCGAGTTTTTTTTTTACTAAAAGCCCCCCCCCCCCCCCCGGAGTTGTTAAAAAGTGACCACTCCCTAAGATATTTGCCTCAGTCACTTTCTGAATCGTACTTAACTCGGGGGTCTCTTATCCCTACCTCTCACTCCCTCACCCCGACCCCCAACAATAACGCCCCCTACCAGATCAGGCCGTCCGCGGCCCTCACACATCACGGCGATGGGTATCAGTGGTCCTAGCCCCCTGACCCCCCCCCCCCCCCGCCTCACCCGGCAGGCTGGAGATGGGTATCAGGGCAGCGGGCGTTGACACAGTACACAGCGGAGGGTAGCGGACAGCGGTAATCACACAGGCAGTGATTATCGTTATGAACGGGCGGCGGTGCCGGCGCCTATTGACGGCGCTACCGTCATCCATCATTAGGTAATCAGGCCGCGTGTCGCCAACACCCCCCACCCCATCCCACCTCCCCCAAGGTCTCCTGGCCATGTGGTCTGTGGTCAGCACGGCCGGTGTGGGGGCGGCACCACGGTCACCACACGCTCAAGTAGCGGGTATCTCTAGACTGTCGCCATGCTCGTGGTTAGCTCTTGAAGAGTTTGGTCACATGCATGTAGCTTTAAGGGTCTGGCTTCATCCACAATGCAAGTGAGCGGAAATTAGGATGGTGTTTGGACGAAATACAATATGTCTGTGGGTGTAAGAGTGTGTATGGATGTTAGGGATCATATCTAAATCCTCATTTAATTGCTAACATATTTATTTAAAACACATGGGCCGGAAAGCACAACTCAGTTGTCCAACTAATATCACTCCCCCTATATACCTGCTTCCGGCATACACGTGCAGGAGTGTAGCTGGGAGTGCAGTTAGCAGGTGACAGGGCGTCTTCCTTGCCATACCCAATGCCCAATTCCATATACTACTTATAGATACGCGGGTCGGTATGCCCAGCATGCCAAGAGGCCCTAGCTAACTCATGAGGTCCACGGACACCCAGAGTGGCGGCTCACTAAGACGCGCCACACCGGTAGCTGGTAGCCGGCGTGATAACAATGGTCAGAGCAGCTCCCACCAGGTCACGCCGGCCACCAGCGTCCCCGCTACGTGCTGACCCCTAGCGGCCACCCCCGACACTCTATAGTGCCTACAGGTCATGTGACCCTGTGTTACCATGGTAACGGGGACGCCGTGTTGGTGTGTGTCACTGACCATGTAGGGTAGTGTTGGCTACTGTGCTTACTCAACGTCGCCGGGTCCTCAGATGCAACACCTTGTTTAGTATAGGACCGAGTCTTATTCTCTTCTATATATGCCTCAATCATGTACCCCAGAGCGTAACCATGGGGCTTCTTCATAAAAACAATCTGCACGTGCAAGTGGCGGGTGTCGGGGGTCATCCTTGCCATACTCAAATACCTAACTTCATATACTACTTACATCCCTACATGGGCCCGGTATACCCGAACCCAAGCTACATATCCCCATTGCCATATACTACTTACTCCAACTCCAACTTGACGAGCCACATCTCGCGCCCACCTCTCTCTTTATTACCCCCTCTCTTTCTCTACTTCATTCCAAAACAAGCTGGTGATTCCCAGACGTCAAGAACCCCAGATCTGAGCCAGCTGACAAAACCTAGGTTTTCCTACCTCCCGCAGTTGGTTTTTCACCACTACTTTTTGCCCCCCCCCCCCCCCACACACACACAGCTCGTGCTGGGTGAGAGCTGTCTCCAGGACAGCCCGGAGCTGCCCGCGGCCCTCACCTGCCGTCAGCAATCAGTCATAACACAAGCCGCACCCGGCTGCTGCCAGTCTCCACCCGTCACCCACTCTGTAATGGAATCCTTCTGGGTTTTATACCGTTTGGTGTTATTAGGAGGGAACTTATTCACAAGGTTCTTGAGAGGGTATTGCTGTGGGTATGGGGAGAAGGAGAGGGGATATGGGGGGATCTAAGGCTATGACCATTGACCCTGAGGGTTCAGACAGGTCGTAGGATTACTGACCCTTGAAGGTCATGTAATCGTGACCTTTGTAGGTCATGTAATTAGGACAAGGTCAACCACACATCTGGATGTGATGGTCAGTAGTAGCATCGCCAATGTCGGTCGGTCAGGGCGCTATCAAGTTGATGGGGATCTTAATCAAATACTGCTGTGTCTGGTCATTCTGTTGTGTTCATGGGGAAGGTTGGGATGGGGGTGGGGTTAGTGGATGGACGAATACATGGGGTGTATGAGGTGGAAGTAAAGAGACCAGAAGCATTACAGAAGATGTTACACTAAATTCATGTCCATCAAATAAACCACAACGCCGAGTAATAATTTCGAAACAAATCAGTGAACTTCCAATTTGGGTAATGCTGGAACTATGGCTATCTTTGAACCATCAAAGAAACTGAATTAACTTTCAATACTTCAGTTGTGTGATTCGCTACCATTTTTTCTACTAACATCACAACTCACTGGCTTATTACGAAAAAGAATATGCCTATGACAATAAATAACCACCCACTCTTGCATGCTTTGCTTCTTACTAACAACATTTAACGTTGTTTTTACGCTTATGGCCGTCGAAAACGCCGCACGCTAAAATAAATCAACTTTAAAAGTTAGCAAAACACTTGAATGACAAGGCTTGTTTTAAAAGACACGCAGAATTATTCATATGCCGCTGCGTTTTGCTTGTAACAGATGAGTACTTAAGAGTCAATTTGCTATCGCTACAAGAGACTGGACCAAAAACCTCAAACTAAAAGATTTGTCCAGGTCTCTCATTCAGCCGCTTTCTTATAGCTGCTGGGGACTCACTGTGTCGGCATCACTTGGACCTACAGTCATGAGACAAGAAACTGCCTGTGGTTAATAGTAACTATACGTTTTATCACAATAACCGATGAAGGTTCTTTGTACAGAGGGAGTAACTAACAACACAGAGAAGCAGAAATATGGTCGGCACAGGCTAAAGAACGTCAGGGGGACAGAAATAGTTTTGCAATGCAGTGACAGTCACCATGTTGAGGGGCAGGCAGGTCATGATAAGGGTGGGGGTGAGGGAGTGAGGGCCAATGGTAAGAAGTAGTCGGGGAGTGGGGAGGAGTAGGGGGCTGGGGGCTGTGACATGTCCCACCCTTCAAGCTCACACCTCTCACGCGGCACCACTACAAGTAACTCGTGTAGGCCGACACTTGACAACGGGCCGACACCAGCCTGTCAACACGCTGTCTGCAGGATGCTTATCTCACATTTAACCCCGCCTGACCCCCACCTACCTACAACCCTCTTCCTCCTGCCTATCACACCCTTACATGGCCGTAACGGATCGACCACAGTGTATTCATGTAGTAGCAGCAGCAGAGAGTGGAAATAACTCTAGCTCCGCTGGTTCACTCAGAATACAGACTATAGCTTACACCTCCCAGTAATAAGGCACATGTCTGCATGAACCAGCATCATCCCCTAGGGACAAGATGGCGGCCTACTCAGGATCCCCAGTTGCATGCCTATACCCGCAGCCCCCTCCTTACCCCTGCCCCCCTCTGCTGTCAGTCGTTTTGCGGGGTGGGCCGACACTAAGTAAGTGAATCAGGCCGGCGGTGGCGCCCCCAGCGGGACGCGCTGACAGACAGTAATGACCCGGGTATTGTCAGCCCGCGCCGCCAGGTGGCACCACGTCAGGTGACACGACGGTGGCGACGCTCACCGGGCGTAAGCAGAGGTACTGGGGTGGGGCTCTAATATACACGTCATATACACGTCATGGCGGTGGTAACTATGACAGCCGGGTGACGTGCCGTAGGTGTGATGGGGTGGACGTGGAGGGAGGTGTTTGATCTGCGTGTGTTGAGGTGTAGCAGTGAGGCAAACCCTGCAGCGTTAAAACAGGACGCCGACATGACGTCACGTCACAAGATACAGCAGACGACATGTGTCTGCAGGACAAGTGCCGTCTTTGTCTTGCTGTTTCCGGCAAAACTCTATCCAGAACATAGGTCCCAATAACAATGGCCAAAGGTTAAACAGAAAACATGACAATCAAGGGAAAGCCATGATGGGCAACAGGTGTTCAAGTAACATTTACATGGTTTGCACATCCTAGTATACCTATCCTACTTATATACCCTTATACCCTAGTCATAAGCAAGGGACCCAGCAGAAAACTTATTAAACTTTGTCAAATCTGAGAGTGGGCCCTCACATACTATCTGAAGAGAGTCCAAAGGGCAATTGGAGTCAATGATCCATAATTTATCACCAACCTTTCATGTATGCCTAGTTACAGCCCTATCTTCCCCCCTCCCACCCATACACCTTCCATGTTGTGTGATGCACAGGAGACACACCCTGTGTACCATACATATACCCCGGACATATACATGTATGTAGTATTAAGCCACAGACAGCTACAGGGTGAGGGGCTAAGTGAAGGTAGACATACATCAGGGGTCACAAAGGTATGTCAACCCCCTAAGCCCCTCATACAACAAACATGCATATACACAGCACACACCCAAGTATTGTACTCCCACAGATTGATACTACTCGTTCCGGGCCACTTCATAGATCAACCACTAACATGTGGATCTGGTGGTGTGGGGTTGAGGAGTTCTCCTGCCTCCCTCCCCCACTACCATCTGCAGGGTGGCCATTTGCTTTGTTGTGGGGGAAGAGACAGGTAACAGTATGCCTCACGCGGGGAGTATTTCTCTCCCCACACCAACCTAGGGGTCAACACTATACATATTCCCGGGCCGTGTAGCCGCGCTCCTGCCGGCCCTATAGCAGCATATACATATTCATACCTGGGGGCGGGCGGCATAATTCTGGGATGAATCAGCAGGATTTATCCGCCACCTATTCCGACTGTCTCTGCTGCCGCCAGCTGCCGCGTCCTGATCCACGCCGATCACCCTGACCCCTAGCGGCGTGCAGATAAACCACAGTCAGGTGGCGGACATTGACACACTGGAGGGCCGGGATCCTCTTCCTCCTGTACATGGCGGTTACGTTAATATTTAATGACGGCCCGCCCGCTAACTAATATGTAATCCTTTTGTTATCAGTCCTGACTGAGATGACTGACGGATGGACGGGGGGGGGGGGGGGGGGGGACGCCAGAAACAAGCTCATCATGGAGGCCTACCTATAACGTACACGGCCAGCCTATAATGTACTATAATATAAAGCATAGCAATTGAGATTGTTTCTAGTTTAACCTATGCATTAAGCAAAACCAATAGTATTTTGCATTTTACAGTCGCAGATGTAGATCATGGTACGTTATATGACACGAAATGGATGTAGCTGGTGGTAAATGTGTTCACATAACGAGTATCTTCCATGACTTAATGTTATACATGACGTCATAAGAACAGAACAAACAGAAATGTTTCCTCTTATGATAGTCTGTGAACTTACAAAGGGGTTGAATGATGAGTCAATGACAGTGGTCTGAGTCAATGTCTGCGCATTCTTAGACAGAAAGTAAAATATGTGTTGCTTTTAATGGATATACATACCCTGCACATACACATCTACTTATCTCAGTGGGGTACCCTTGTATGGGGCCGCCCATGAAATACGTCACACAGAAGGATCCAGAAGGCTGTGGTGATGGTCAGAGTGTATCAAAGTGTGACAAGGGGTTGTCAGAAGCTTGACATGGAGGAGGGGGTGAAAATAGCCGAATTCATGTAAAGTAATTTATCGACGCCCCCTATGCCTCTTTGCAAACATTCCTTCATTAAGCCGCAATAATTCCCTATTGAAATCAAATCAAAGACTCACAGCATATATACTACTATTCGCGTATACAAGAGCAATAGGTGAGAGGTATATGCAATTGGGGACTGTTACACATGGGAAATAGTTGAGACCGTAATCACTAATCTTATTATGCAACACTTACCTAACCTCTATAAAAATCAAATATGGAGCATCCATCCTTCACAAGAGAAATATTCCTCTCACAGAAAAACAAAGTTCCTAAAAAGTTTATCAAGAAACTAAAGAGCGAGAAGAGTATCTCTTTTGTCAGGAAAATCTATTCCAGCAATCGAGGTAATACATTTGGTGGTGGCTATAGCATCTTCATGAGGCCATAAAGTTAGTTTTTCCGTCTCTGCTCTGTGTTCCCGCTAAGAAGGCCTGGGAATGACTTCCACTGACAGCGTCCATTTATCTCAGGTCTGGTCCTGAGTCACAGGTTATTCAGAGACACTTATATCAAACCTGATCTGTGGCACTTTTTGTAAGCCTTATGAGTTTTCCTCCTTCTCGAGTTCAGTTAGCGAGGGCACAAGTCTTCTCATATAGTTCTTAATGTCCTTAAATAACCTAATATATCAAACAGGTCCAGCTGGTCCTCCCGCTATTGATGCCCAGGGCATCTGCAAGTTGAACACTCTCAAAGTGTGGTGGGCACAGAACCGATTATGTCCCTTTAGAGTTTTTATTACTATATCTGTCATTTTAATCAAGCTTTTTACAAAATAGTCCATATTACCATAGATAAGTAAAGCCTGTCAGGTAATGTGAATAAACTTGATGTGGAGTAAAGACCGGAGTAAAGAGGGCCTCTTTAGCCTTTTAAAGGCCGCATAGTGCTTTACTGTGAGTACTAATATGCTTTGCCTTTTATTGTCATGATGCATGCATACAGCCCTGGTGAGTAACTCGCCAGTGTGATATGAATGCATCATGTCAACCATTTGGGAGTGTATCAGCCCCGTATGATCGGCATGATGCTTCAATGCAGCACTTGAGCAGTAGACCCACCAAGACTGCAGTTAATGTATCATGACGACAAATGGCATGAAGCAATTTAGCATTACGCGGCCTCTAAAGGGGCTAGGTTGAGGAGTTGGTGGGTGAGGCAGAAGTGGCGCTACTTGGTGCTTAGAGCAAATGGCAGTTAGCCTAGCTGTGGATGTTCTGGCCCCTGCACCTCAATCATTCTTGCCGCACTATATCCCTCTTGATATTAATTTCCACCCTAACAGAAACATATCGTTGGTTTGAGAGCTTACAAACCATCCAAGGTACTCTATCATACACCACAATACATTACCCTTATCATAACCCACATAGTTAACCTTACACCATGATCCTTACACTTACACCCCCTCCACCCACGTGACATCCTATCATCCCCATACCCCCTTTCCATATCCTACTCCCCTTTACCCTTGTATCCGCCTACCACATCCCATAGCCTAACTCTAAACTCCTTTACCCCTATCCATGTACATGTATCACAATGTAAATGCACACATGCATTCCGATGTCCTGTCCCATACTCCTATATTCCCTACTTCCTGAAATCCTTATCCCATACCCTTGTACCTCCATTGATGCATGTACCACTACATACCGTTACATCCCTATACCCCATCCTATACCATTAGATCCCTATGCCCCATCCCATACCCTAATACATGTATCTCTGTATCGTACCATGTGCCATACCCTTACATTCCCACATCCCATCCAATACCCTTACACCCCTACAACCCATCACATACCCTTACTTCCCCAAACCCCTCTTCCATACCTTTACACCCCCACACCCCATCACATACCCTTACATCCCTATATTTCTGTCCCATACCCTGATATCCCCAAACCCCTATCCCATACCCTTACCTCCCCGTCCAATACCCTTTCATCCCTACACCCCATCCCATCCCCTAGCATCCCCAAACCCCTATCCCATACCCTTACCTCACTATACCCGTCCCATACCCTTAATACATCCCTATACCCGATCCCATTGCGTGGCACACTGTGCCCAGCTTATTACCGTTGATCAAAGCTGGGTCTACGCGGCGCCGCAAGCTTGGCTATTTACGACCCTGCCGCCCGTTGTCTTGGCTACAATGGCCGCTGCCATGGCGACGCGCGGGCAGCTGACGCGGGGATGATTGACAGGCAGGGTGTCAGCAGTGGCCACGCCCCTTCCATCACTCACGGTCGTAGATCAGCGTGGTAATGGCCAGACTGACCCCGTTTCTGGCGCTCGCCCGTCGGCCACATGCGCTCCATCACGGCACCCGGCTGACACTACCCACACACACCCTCCCGCCACCAAATGCTACAACATACAGCCAGTCTGGTGCTCTTCCCTCACCCCCTCTCCATTTGTATTATTCTTCCTGCTTTTATTTCGCCAGTGGAGAGCAGGATGGCATTAAATGGGGTATGTCTGACGCCCATTGCATTGAGCCACTCCCTGTAGCTGGGGCTGTATCTATAGGGACGTAACAGGGCAGCTGTTGGGACATTGTAGTCATGGAAACAACGTTTATTTGTATTTGGCAACGATTTTACTGGTTCTCAAAGACTAGCGCCTTGGTACCATGAGGAGTGGTGGTGAGGCGCTGGTCTTAAGTTGAGGTGCTAGTCGGGGACAAAATGGCGGCCCACATGGGGTGATAGGTTACAGTGCTATATGTATACATATGACGGGGTGCCGTCAGGGCTGCGTCTCTGCCCCACACGTCACATGTCACAGTACGTCACATCAGTATGCTGCACCCCTGTCTCAACCCCACCCAAGTCTTCTGCCACTGAAAACAACACTCACAGACAAAAAGGAAACAGCACACAATGTCTAAAAGCCCGGCCATCCTTGTATTTTTCACGCTGGTGAATCAGCTGGTTTTATTCTATGGGCGTGCCACATATAAAAAAAAGACAAGGTGGAAAGGGGAGGGGGTAAGGTAGGGAGGGCGGTTAAAGGGGAGGGGTAAAAAACTGAATTCTACAGGGGGCAATGTTTCCATCAACATCCATCACTCAAGTCTAATTCTAAAAGATGGCCTCTCGGAGGAAATTAAAAACCTCTGATTGATAGCGAGTGGCGTATGGGGTGGTGTACAAAAAGGCCGCTGGTGGCCCCGTCTGGCGTCAGGCTGCAGAACTAGTGTGAGGCCGGGTGGTCGGTCGGGGGGAGCAGAGGGGGTGGCTGATCGGTCCGATGGGACGTCGGGGGACGCTAACCGGTGGTACGTCTGAAACTACAATGACCCTGCCACCCATACCAACATAAAGCACCCCGCCCAGTACACACTGTCACCTAAACACGCTAACAGGTCACTGTATACCTGCCACCATCTTGTCACCTGCAGAACCAGTGGTTCCCACACACCTGCACCTGACTGCAGTGGGGACCGACTATTGGAGCGCGGCGGGGGGGGGGGGGGGTGCCACCATCTTCAAATGACCAATCCCAAACAGGTAAAGTAGAAGAGGTCAAGCTTCTTTTCTTTTAAAGTCATAAGCACCTCAGCTTCCGCCCCCCCCCAACTTTGAAAGTGCTTGCCATGTCCCTGGGTCACCAGGAGTGAGAGACTTCATTTAGTTCCCTTCAATGCCCCTGCTCCTACTATCATGGCGCTGGACAGAACAACAGCTCTTACAACAGAGACACGATCCAGAACCTAACAGCAGTGACGTCATGGGGGTACGTCATAGGTCGGACATGGCTGAGTGTCTGACAGGAGAGTGATGGGCAACTGACAGGGAGAGTGACAGCTATGACCGACATAACGGACACACATATATATATAGGGGACCAACTCTCCCAATCCTGAATTATTCCTACATGCCAACTGTTTCATACATTCTAGACAAAAAACGTGGACAAACACATTCTAACTGTCCCCTCTCTTGTTCTTCAGACGCCACCAGAGGAGCACCCTCATCTGTCTCCTTGAGTAGTAAAAAGTCAGCCTGTAATTCAATGGTGTACTTACATTTATCAAGCTTAGTTAGGAACGCAGGGAATGTCTAGGCTGTGCAGGAAACGTAAATGATTCAACAGAAATGTCAAGAGAGTGGCGATATCTCACGGTTAAAAATGAGATTTGGTCTCATTAATTCTTGAACAGAGTTGAACAACGAGTGCTGTTGATACTCAATGCATCATACATTTCCCCTTTTCATTTGTATAGCTATTTGCTTATATTTTACAAATGGCACATATATATGTATGAGTCTAGTCGAAGAGGTATCTGGGCGAATTTGGTATATCATTATAACGTTAGTAGTATAGTATGTATCGGAACGGGACTATAGTTAAGTACTGTTTATTACTCAATCGACATGCAGCCAATCAGAGGCCTCCATTTGGTCACGTGACCGGAAGTGACCTACTTAGGGGATTAGTGGTGACGTCACGTGACCTAGTTAGCCAATCAGAGGCCGCCATTGGGTCACGTGACCGGAAGTGACCTACTTAGGGGATTAGCGGTGCATTCTGGGTAACCCTGCAGCCAATCAGAGGCCTCCATTGGGTGACCGGAAGTGACCTACTTAGGGGATGGTGCATTCTGGGTAACCTACTGACCTACTTAGGGGACCGGAAGTGACGTCACATGACCTAATGGCCAACCGGAAGTGACCTCATTGAGGATCACGTGACCGGAAGTGACCTGATTGATCACGTGACCGGAAGAAGAAGAAGAAGAAGAAGAAGAAGAAGAAGAAGAAGAAGAAGTGACGTCACGCGACTTAATGAAGAGATGAGCGTCTTTAAGGGGTCACGGGCTTTAAAATGTGATATCTTTTTTTTTTGGAGGAGGAGGCGAGTCTCTTATTTTTTTTTGGTAAACTAATAAAAAACACCACGATATAAGTTTTTTTTTCATTTTTTATTGTTTTACGAGCGACTGGAAGTGACTTATTGAACTAGTTAGAAGCGTTCTTTAGAGTGTATAAGGGGGAAGGAGGGGAAGGAGGGGAGGGGAGGGGGGGAGGGGGGCCTTTTTAACGTGCATGGGGAGGGGGGCGCTTTTAGGATGCATGGGGCGAGTGGGGGAGGGGGGGAGGGGGGGAGGGGGGCACTCTAGGGGGGGGCACTCTAAGGGGCGCGTTTGTCTCTTTTAAGAAAGAAAAAGATTTTCAATCGAGAGACACGCTTCTTCCTCTCGAGAGGAAGAAGCGTGTCTCTTCGTGTTTTTTTTTGTTTATCACGTGCTGCGATGAGGCGATCAGCTGCGACTGGAGGAAGTGACACTTTAAGAGATCGCGCGTCTTAATTGTTATGATATATATATTATTATTATTTTTTTTTTTTACTTACTAATAAAGAAGACGTATGAAAATAAAACACAACAATTCACATGTCCGTCGTTCTCGTTGTTTCTTGCTTGATAAAGTCAAGTAATATCGCGATGCCGAGGCCAAACTTTCCCATGTCCTCAGTCAACACTCGAAGGAGTTCAAAAGGCGTACCGCCGGCGCCGTCAGCTTCATCTTGCCACATTTTCAACACTCGGAAGGCCCACTCAGCGGGACTTCCTCCGTATTCGCATTCTTCAGCGATCTTATCTAACCTCTCAGGCGACAATTTTAAATGGTCCCCCACCTCTTTCCACCTGCTACCCAGACGTCTGCCGAGGGTGCCCAAGTGCTTATGCATCGCGCGCGAGTCGGGGTTTTCGAAATCCAACCCCTGTCTGTGGAGAAGGGCCATCCACTGAGCCAACAGTTCCATGCGTCTAATGCGGGTGAAGACGCGACCGAGCTCGCCCCATCTATGACGATGCGGGGTTTCACCCCACCACACTCGGAACATCGCCGTACACAGCTCCTCCGGTGTCTTGACACTGCGCTCTACTAGAGCATCCATACGGGCGGCGCTGACTTTTAAGCTACTGCCCAACTCTCTCCAACAGCCGCTCAACTCTTTACCTAGTTGACGAAGCAAGGCGTCGCTATAGGCTAACCGCCGCTGTCCTACCTGTCGGGTCTCCCCATCATCGGTCTGCTGCCTCGCGCCGCGTCTCACGTCGTCAAGCCGCATGAACTTTTTTTCAGGCGCACCGGGCGGTGAAGGCGAGCTTGAAAGTGGAATAGCTTGAGCCATCTCGTCTCGTCTTGGCGGCGGCGGCAGCGGCGGCGGCGGCGGCGGCGGCGGCGGTGGTGGTGGTGGCGGTGGTGGTGGTAGTAGCCGTTACTGGGGTCAGAGGCGATATGTTTTTTTTCCAACAGAAATGAGAGCTTTTTATACAGAGGGAGTTTAATCCCATTTCCAACAGCGCTCCAGCTGTCTAGCGCCCTGTCCGCATGACGCTTTTTCAGCCGCTCCGCTCCTTAAGAGCTTAGATGACGAGGGGGTGTGGCATCGCTATCCGTGGAGACCAGCTGAAAACGGTGTTTTTTCCTCACTCATAGCCTTAATACCTCCTACCCCCTACCCGAGGACGTCTCCCTCCCTCTGACATTCATTGTAACAAACGTCAGAGGTCAGGTGAAAATCGGATTTTTTTTCATGCACAGCCTTAGGCAGCTGTCACCCCTCCCTATTGAACTAGCCGGCCGCCCGCCCGCCTGGCCGGCCCGGTCTACTCACCACGGCAGGAGGTGGCGATTTTTGTCTTACACTTAAGTCGCTCACCACATGCACACGCCTCTACTCACAGACAGACACGTTCGTCTTAGGGGGGTCCTGCTTCACGCCACACGCCTCCTGTAGTTTTTTTTTGTATACACACTGTAAGCTCATCACCGTTACCGTTAATCCTTTATACAGCTAACGCGCGCTGAATGGCTGAACAGGGTGGTAAGCGGCTTAGCTCACCACAGTGGATCCCTCAAAAAGGGATCCAGCTGAAAACGTCATACCTTATGTCTTTGTGAATGGCCGCCGCCGGTCAGTCGACGGCAGGCAGCAACCGCTTAACCCTTTATACAGCTAATGCGCGTTGAATTGCTGAACAGGGTGGTAAGCGGCTTAGCTCATCATCACAGTCGATCTCTCAAAAGAGGGGGGGGAAAGGGATCCAGCTGAAAACGTCATGCCTTATGTCTTTTTGTTTCTCTTTGTGAATGGCCGCCGGCAGCTGAACAGGGTCGGTAAGTAGCTTAGCTCTAGAAGCGAGAAGGCGTATATAAGGGGCTTGGAAACCTCCATTCACTCACTCATTCTTTTTTGCTGCTCTCTACAGTCACCACCATGAGCAAAAGACAACAGCTAGCGGCGTTCAAGAACAAGAAGACTACGCGGAACAGCGTTCGTTTAGCGTCAGTGCCTGCTCTTGCTACTGAACATGAGACTACCGCCGCAGCCGGTTGGTCTTATCACTCTCCTGCTGTAGCGAGCGCTCGCGGCAGTAGTAGTAGTAGTAGTAGCAGTAGCACTAGTAGTAGCAGTAGTAGTAGTAGTGGTAGTAGTACTAGTAGTACTACTGGTAGCAGTCGTCGTGCTAGCGACGTTGTTACACTCGCGACGGTACACGTTGCTGCTAAGCGCGCTGCCGCTGCTACTGCCGTCTCGCCTGCCGCTGCTGCTGCTGCTGCTGCTGCTGCTGCGCCTGCTACTGCTGCGCCTGCTACGGCTGCGCCTGCTGAGGCTGCTGCTGCGCCTGCTACTGTTGCGTCTGCTGCGGCTGCTGCTGCGGCTGCTTCTGCTGCACCTGCTGCTACTGCTACTACTACTGACGACAACGCTCCTGGCACAGCGCAGTACTGGCAACCGGGTTTTTACCTCCCCACTACTGTTGATGACTTTGATGACCTGCCGCACGTTGCACAGCCCCTCTCCTCCACCACTACATCGACGGACGCCCTCGACGCCGCTCGCGCTGAGAGTTACAGCTATTCGGACACTCAGCCCCTGAACCGAGAAGAAGAGGAGGAGGAGGAGCAGCAACAGGGTGAGACAGAGAACGACGCTGACGACGAGGCGTACGAAGAACCCGAAGGGCAAGGGGTGAGCGGTACGTTTTTCGGCTTCCCTCTTCGACCTTTCGACCTCACTTCCTCCACTGCTAGCGCCCCCCCGTCCGGTCCGTGGCGACTGCCCTCACCGCCACCTTACGAGGGCGGCGGCGGCGCTTCATCTTCTACCGCTACACACAGCACGGACGGCGTGTGGCTGCGCTGTTCCAACAACGAGACCTCCGATACCACCAGCGCTGACGCTGCTCCTGCTATCGGTTCTGCTGCTGATTCAGCTCACGCTGATGGTGTTACTCATCCTGCGGGTGTGAAACGTTCTAAGGTGAGTTCCAGAACAACAAGGCCCACTAAGAAGAGAAAAATACAAGAAAAAGAAGGAGATGGACGAGAAGAAGCAGAGAAAACACTCGGGTTAGAGTTCTGCTTAGACGGAGCTTTGACGCTGGAGATCTGGGAGGACGTGGCTAGACTGTCTAGGAGGCCGCGCTACACAAAAGACGGCCAGGTGAAAGAGGCGTCTCTGACCAGAAGCAAGCGAGTGCACTTCACGGCCGACGCGCTGCGCGAGCTCATAGCACGCATCGCCGATATCCGCGCAGTGGTGCGCATACGCGACACAGCGGCCGCGCAAGGAAAACCTAATCACACCCCCTGGTTCGCAGTGCTGGATGAGGCGGGCGAAGTGTACGCAGCTGTGAGCTACTACAGCGGTAAGAACCTCGTCCACGTGCGCAAGTACGAAGGTCCTGACAAAAAACCCACACAGCAGGGGGTGACGCTGTCCGCCAGAGCGCTCAAAGAGTTGGATGACAAAACAGAGATCATTCTGAAATATCTCGGCATAGATTCGGAATGAGAGACGCTCAACGCTCACGCGCGCACACACACACAGCGTTTGACGTACGCTGTATGAGACAGACAGACAGACAGACAGACGGATACACAGACAGCAGACAGAAAGATAGTTACATAGACGACAGATTGATAGATGGCTAGATAGATAGATAGATAGTTAGACGGCTAAGTAGTTGGTAACCGAGTGAAAAAAAACATGACACAGTACGTATGCGAAAAGTGTTTCAAAATGTTTAAAAGAGCGTACAACCACGAGAGACACGTAGAAAATTGTAGAGTAGTAGCTAAGTTTTGCCCTCTATGCGGCGAAGGGGATTGCCGAAAGAGCGCTTGTCGACGCGAATCTCTGGACGGGGTGACCGTCCCTCCGCGCATATGTGCTGTACCGAACGGGGAGGAAACGTTCACGGCGAATTGGCCTGCGATACAAACGGGCGTCAGGATGCACGGGACTCGCGTGAGTGTAACAAACTTCAGGCTACCAACCGGCGAGTTGAGTGACGCTGTAGATACTATGCGTCGCATTCACTTGACACAAAGATTCAGATACAAAGTGGGTTTCTCGGTAGGCTTACTGTTACAACACAGAGAAGACAAGAGCAAACTGCGCTACTTCCACGCCTCCCAGAACAACGCAACTCTCATACAACCGCTCCCTACTGTAACTAATTCAGAAACTTTGGAAGAGCTCCTCTCAAAGATGCAAAACACCGTCGCTTGCGAGGAGGTACGGAAACTTTGCGACGCTGACACCAAGTGGCACGTTCTTTTTCCTACCAATTTGAACATCTGCGTTTACATGGGACCGGGGGAATTCCCCATAGGCGGTAGGATCACTCAGGCCGGTCGAGTTGGAAAGAGAAGCGGCGTGTTAGATTTTCCCAACAAGGACAACCTCTGCATCTTCCGCTGCATTTCCTTTCACTTATACAACACCAGCAAGCGCGCTTCAGATTTGTTACGTCAGTTCTGTCCCGCTGCCACACCTGAATCCTTTCCGGGTCTGAACATCCGCGACTTACCCGCGTTAGAGAACTTGTTTGACGTACAAATAGCGGTTTACACCGCGTCGCGTCAAGTGCCGGGGCGGAAGTTGAGAAGACGCGTTACTCTGATCAGACCGCCTTCCAGAACTGTGGCCGCCCGAGGTAAAGTCAACCTACACCTGACGGCGAAAGGCGGTTTGCACGTCTCTCTCGTCACGGACTTCAACGCGTACACGGGCATATACGAATGTTGCAAGTGTAAGGCGGCGTTCACCACCGAGTTCTTGCTGAAGAGACACAGGAACCAGCTTTCCTCTTGCCGACAAGTCAAGTTGCGCTACGTAGGTGGCATCTACCAAAATTCGAGAACGATTTTCGAAGCGCTAGCAGACTTCTCCATTTTTCCCCCCGACGGACATTCCGGAATCTACCCTTACAAGATCGCCTTCGATTTCGAGGCTTTCTTCAGACCGTGCAAAGAACCGTCGACGGAGCACGTGTCCCTGCTGTGGGATCACGTCCCTTTGTCGGCTAGCGTCGCATCCGACTTTCCGGGGTGGGAGGGGCCCGTCTGCTTCGTCAGAGCGTCCGACGCAGATTCCGACCCCTTGTTGGACCGAGTTTTAAATCACATAAACGAGAACGCCAAAGCGATCGGGGAAGCTGTGCTAGAACTTTACCGACCGACGTTAGCGAAGTTAGATGCGGCGATAGGTGAAGCTCTCCTGCTGGAGGAGGCGACGTTCACCACCCCTTCTCCAGGCGGCTTCGCTGCGGCTCAGACCAGACACCCGTTAGTTCAACTGAAGAAGCGTCTTCTGAGATACATCCGTCAAGCTCCAGTGGTGGGCTTCAACTCGGGGCGTTACGACTTGAACCTGATCAAAATACGCCTTCACTCCTTCTTCGCCTCCGGAGACCGAAGAAACCAAGAATTCAGCGTCATAAAGAGAAGCAATCAATACTTGGCGGTTTACACACAGCACACGGTTTTCTTGGACGTAGTCAACTATTTGGCACCCGGTTACAACTACGCGACCTATTTGCGAGCTTTCACCAGGAACGAAGAGAAAGGTCACTTTCCTTACGAATGGATGACGTCTACCAGGAAACTGGCAAACAGAACGCTGCCGCCGAGATCGGCTTTCGACAGCGAGCTGACGGGCGTCAAAATGTCCGAATCCGACTACGCCGCATGTCAGAAAGTTTGGTCCGACGAGAAGATGCAAACTATGGAAGACTACTTGATCCACTACAACAACAAAGACGTGAAACCTTTCATAGAAGCTCTGAAAAATCACGCTAAATTTTTCCAAGATCGCGGCATCGACATGTTGAAAGACGGAGTTTCTCTCGCCGGTTTGACTTTACGCTTCCTCTTCCAAAACCTAGAAGACGCGTTCACAACGTTTCCCCAGTTCGACGCCGTCCTCCACGCTCTGATCAAAGAGAATCTAGTCGGCGGTCCTTCCATCATCTCATTTCACGAGAAGGGCACCACGCGGATAAGGGAGCACAAGTACGGCGAAGAAGCGAGACCGTGCCAACACATCCTAGGACTAGACGCTAACTCTCTGTACTTGCGCTGCATGAGCGAAGCGCACTGCACGGGCTATTACGCGGTGAGACGGCCCGAGACCGAGTTCAAGCCCGAAATCAGGCAAAGAAACTCTCACAGCGCTTTGGAGTGGTTACGCTTCGTAGAGCACGACCGCGACGTGAAACTGCGCCACGCTCTGAACGGCGGCGAGATGGCGGTAGGCTGTCGGAGAATTCGCGTGGACGGATTTCACGCGGCCTCTAATACGGTTTTCCAGTTTCACGGGTGTTGGTTCCACGCTCACGAGTGCATACCGTCGCACCGATATCAGTGCGCTTCACTGAGAGAGGAGAGACGCGACAGAACGACCAGAGTAAGCGCTTACTTGAAAGCGTTAGGTTACAAGCTGGTCGTCGTGTGGGAGTGCGAATGGCGAGAGATGAAGCGTCGAGATGAGCGGGTCAAGGCCTCCCAACAACGCTGGAAGGTTGACGCTTTGAAAGTGTCTCGAAACGCGATGAGCGAGAGCGACATCCTTTCCGCTGTGAAAGAGGAGAAAATGTTCGGTTTAGTTCAAGTGGACATCACTACGCCGCCTCACCTACGAGAGTACTTCGAAGAAATGACCCCCGTTTTCAAGAACGCGACCGTTTCAAAATCGGACATAGGCCCTCACATGTCAGACTTTGCGCAGGAAGAAAAGCTGTTGAACACGCCTCAGAGATGTCTGATAGGGAGTTACCACGGAAAAAATATTCTCTTGGGAACGCCGCTTCTCAAGTGGTATTTAGAGCACGGTTTGATAGTCACCAAAGTGCAGCTGGTGGTAGAATACCTACCTAAACGCTCCTTTGCCGGTTTCGCGGACGAAGTGACGGCGGCGCGAAGACGTGGCGACGTGAACGAGAACGAGAAAATTCTGTCAGACTGTTACAAGTTAATGGGAAACGCTACGTACGGTAAAACAATCTGCAACAAAGAAAAACACACGGCGGTGAGATACACTGACAGTCGGAAGTTCGAACTATTGGCCAATTCGTGGCGCTTCAAAAAGGCGTCCGAGTTGACTTCCGATCTGTTTGAAGTCGAACTACAACCGAAAACGGTCAAGAACAACCTCCCTATTCAGATAGGGTTCATGGTATACCAGTACGCGAAGTTGAAAATGTTAGAGTTCACATACGACTTCTTGGATAGATTCGTCGATCGGCGCGATTATGCCCTTTGTCAAATGGACACCGACAGTCTTTACATGGCTCTCAGCGGTGCCACGTTGGATGACCTAGTGAAACCTCGCCTGAGAGAGACGTACTTCAGAGAGAAACGAAAGTGGCTTCCGACAGCGGTGTGCGACGAGCACTTAGAGCTTTTCGTGAAGACAAAAACGGAAAGAGTGCGAGAATGGTGTGCGCCGCCCGGCGGATGTTGTGAGAGACGGTACCTTCACGATCTGAGAACTTCGGGGCTCATGAAAGCGGAGTGGGAAGGTGACGGGATCCTAAGTCTCAACCCTAAGACTTACATTTGCTACGATCGAGTCAGCGACACCGGTGAAAGAAAATCCAAAAAATGGAGTGCAAAAGGCGTACAGAAGAAACAAAACCCCCAGGAACCAGACGCCTTCTTGGATGTTCTTCGCCAACGAAAAACTCTCATTGCTGTAAATAGAAATTTCAAAGTGGTGCGAAACAAAATGGTCACCTACACCATAGAGAAAGACGGCGTGCGCTACTTGTATATAAGCGTCGCGTGCATTCTGACGGTGTGACAACGAGTCCTTTAGAGATATGAAAAAAAATAATAATAAAAAATAAGCGTGTGCATCTTTTCAAAAATAGAGTGTTTATCAAGATTGAAAAAAAAATAAATAAAAAAAAATTAAAAGAAAATATTGTTGTGTTTTTATTATCATACGGCTTCTTTTACTAGTAAGTCGCGCAGTCTCTTAAAGCGTCACTCATGTGACGACGTCGCTTCCAGTCACGGGATCCTAAACAAAAAAAAACTTCTTCTTCTTCCGGTCACGTGATCAATCAGGTCGCTTCCGGTTGGCCATTAAGTCGTGTGACGTCACTTCCGGTCACGTGACTCATCAGGTCACTTCCGATCACGTGATCCTAAATTAGGTCATATGACGTCACTTCCGGTCCCCTAAGTAGGTCAGTAGGTTACCCAGAATGCACCATCCCCTAAGTAGGTCACTTCCGGTCACCCAATGGAGGCCTCTGATTGGCTGCAGGGTTACCCAGAATGCACCGCTAATCCCCTAAGTAGGTCACTTCCGGTCACGTGACCAAATGGAGGCCTCTGATTGGCTAACTAGGTCACGTGACGTCACCACTAATCCCCTAAGTAGGTCACTTCCGGTCACGTGACCAAATGGAGGCCTCTGATTGGCTGCATGTCGATTGAGTAATAAACAGTACTTAACTATAGTCCCGTTCCGATACATACTATACTACTAACGTTGTTAAAGCAAGTGTAGATTTCCATGTGATATCTTCCAGTTTATGATAAATATTAAAGTGGTGCAGAATGTCGTCTGCTAAAGTCGTCTGCTAAGTGCACGTCCGTTCCTGCCACTGAGTGGTGATAACGGAGCACCCCAGAGACCTCTGGTGGAAATTTATAGAACTAAGAGCAGGTCCCTGTCAGCTGATACCTGTCCATCTAAAAGGTAACCAGATACCAACACACCGACAAGTGGATTACCCCGGGGGATTACCTAAATCAATGTGGGTCTAAACTCGTTATATACTTTTTTGAAGCAATATATTGTGAAATGAGGGTCGGGGTGGGATAAATTGCGTTCAAGGTACCTGGATCATTTTATAGGAGATGTTTTTCACAGCACTTCACCCCCCCCCCCCCCCCCCGTCTCCTCCATCCCACCACACACACAGGCCTGGGCCGTCAGTCTGTCAGCACCCTGGCCCACAGAGCAGCACCTGAAGAGTTCCCACCGTCACCCTCAGCCCACCCCATCCCACCCAGCCACCCTCCCTGCTGCCCCCTGCATCCCTCCCGGCCCTGTCTGTCCATCCCCTCATCTATCCATCAGCAGCGCCACCTGTCAGCACCCGCCTGGACCTCCCACACAGACCCACACCCTCTCACCCAGTAAACGTCTCAACACTAGGGCATAAGTCACACACCCTGCCGGCCCCAGCTCCAAGACACACCACCCCCACCCACCCCACACAGCCCCACTGGGGGTCAGCAGGCCCAGGCAACAAGCAGCTTTGTAAAAGCACTCAAATAAAATATATACGCGCCCAGGGTCGTAATTCTGGCGTCCTGATGAGAGGCAGGTTACAGGCAGGCCAATAAAGCATGGCGTCTGAGGTGTCTATGGCTCCACCACCAGGTGAAGACAGCTAGTCTGTACTAGTCTGGGAGGGCACAGTGTTCACTGATTGTTTAATTAGGCCTCTAGATTAATTATTGACGAGGAAAGCGTAGGTTTTGCTTTATTTCACTGAGCATGATATGGGTTCAAAAACTATGGTTATTCTAACTGTAAAAAAAAGTCTTTAACAATAGCTGTAATTTGTGAGACCATATACAGCGCCCTACATTCTAACAATTCACTTCCTAGTTAAAGCTCTAGCCCACTACAAAGACATTTCTTTAAAAAATGCTCAAACCTGGAAGGTCAAGCTGAAGTAATACCCCGCCCAGCTTGGAAATGAATTCCAACGTCCTGCAGTGGATAACAGTAGGAGCCATATAGTATAGAAGTAAAATGTTGGGTGGCGGCGGGGAGCTAGTGTAGGGTGTCTGTGAGGTAGTGTACCGTTGTGTAGAGTGACTGTGATGTAGTGTACACATGTAATAAGTGTAGGATGGCTGTGAGGTAGAGTAGAATCCTGCGTAGAGTAGTGTAGGGTGGCTGCCAGGTAGTGTAGTGTAGGGTGGCTGTTTTAAAGTGTAAAGTAGTGCAGGGTGGCTGCCAGGTAGTGTAGAGTAGTGCAGGGTGGCTGTCATGTAGTGTAGATTAGTGCAGGAAGGCTGTCAGGTAGTGTAGAGCAGTGTATGCTGGTTGTCATGTAGTGTACAGAGTAACAGAGCAGCTCAATCCTAGTCATATACCAGTACAGTATATCTAATAGTTGACCATACTGATACTAGTGCTGGTGGTGTGCAGGGGACCCCCATCTTACTCACAGTGTGCTTTATCACCTCATAGAGAACTTTATCGGTGGACCAGCCTTTTATAAATAATCTGCTGAGAATCAATGACAAATGACAGGCTGTGCTGATAGCGGGCGTCTTCTGAAGGCTCTCCGCGTCTATCAGGGAGTTCCTTTAGCGTATAAAGGAGCATCGGCCAGTGGATAGGGGATGCTGTGGGGTGAGGTGCAAGGGGACACTCTGGTGGAAAATCTAGGAGACTGACCAACTACACAGGGAAGACAATGGTAGGACCGAAGTGCATAACAATCACTGTGTCATGACGGGGCCACAGAATAGGATAGTGTCAATTATATGTGAACAAGAAATATTATCATAATGAAAGAATTAAAAGATGTGTGAGCACTACCAAAGGACTGCCACGACCTGAGAGCAGACAAGGGGTGAGGGAATGGAGAGCAGGGGCCAACAAAATGGATGACCAGAAGCGCCGTGAACGACCAAACGGTAGAGATTTAAGGTGGGCTGAGGTGTGAAAGGCGGAAACACAGAAAGATGGGATGGGCAAGACTTGCACAAGTCAAACTTGTACAGAAGCTACCTTATACATGTAGTTAAAGTGGTCGTCACATGCATGGGGTAATGTGCGACAGGGGATTTGAGACAGAAACTATCCCTTAAACCTCAAAGGATAATGTAAAACCAAAGGCATACAGTTGTCAATTTTGTGAAGTGTAGATTGGAAACATTTACAAATAACGTAATCGACGGCTGGAGTCTTTGGGTTTTTGATGAGCCGTTAGCAGGATAACTTCTTTACTTCTGATGGACAGTTTCCAAAAATAGTTACAAGGGGGTGGGGTCCTGAAAATGGTAGGCTACTAACATTGGTAACGTCATTTGTCAACGTTTCCTTATTGAAGGTATAAAAGGCCATAGACAGGAGAGTTATTATAGATATATTACATAGAGTAATAGACCAAAGAACACTGAAGTGTGTCCCGGTAGTGACACAAAGACTGAAGATGCGTTTAGATGGAGACCATGGTACATAAATGTAATAGCGTAGAGCACTTGATATTGGTAGCACAGTGTGACTAGGGCCCTGGGCAGCATTAGTGTGGTAGTCTAGGGCCGTGGGTGGGTGGGAGGAGGAGAGGAAGGAGGAGGTAGGGGAGTGACCGGGTAGCGTCCTGCACACGGGCTGTCGGCAGTTGAGTGATGCCGACTGACAGCACACAAACACGGTCATAACTCACCCACCAGCCAGCCCCTTACTGCCCTCCCTCCTCCTCCTCCCACCGGCCGCAGCTAACTACCGTAAACCCACCACAGACAGGCCCACCCCCTCCCACCGGCCGCAGCTTACTACCGTAAACCCACCACAGACAGGCCCACCACCAACCCCTTACTGCCCTCCCTCCTCCTCCTCCCACCGGCCGCAGCTAACTACCGTAAACCCACCACAGACAGGCCCACCCCCTCCCACCGGCCGCAGCTTACTACCGTAAACCCACCACAGACAGGCCCACCACCAACCCCTTACTGCCCTCCCTCCTCCTCCTCCCACCGGCCGCAGCTTACTACCGTAAACCCACCACAGACAGGCCCACCCCCTCCCACCGGCCGCAGCTTACTACCGTAAACCCACCACAAGGAGGCACATCACCAACCCCTGACTGCCCTCCCTCCTCATCCTCCTCCCACCGGCCGCAGCTTACTACCGTAAACCCACCACAGACAGGCCCACCACCAACCCCTTACTGCCCTCCCTCCCCCTCCCACCGGCCGCAGCTTACTACCGTAAACCCACCACAAGGAGGCCCACCACCAACCCCTTACTGCCCTCCCTCCCCCTCCCACTGGCCGCAGCTTACTACCGTAAACCCGCCACAGACAGGCCCACCACCAACCCCTTACTGCCCTCCCTCCCCCTCCTCCCACTGGCCGCAGCTTACTACCGTAAACCCACCACAGACAGGCCCACCACCAACCCCTGACTGCCCTCCCTCCTCCTCCTCCCACTGGCCGCAGCTTACTACTGTAAACCAACCACAGGCAGCCCCACCAGCCAACCCCTGACTGCCCTCCCTCCTCCTCCTCCCACCGGCTGCAGCTTACTACTGTAAACCCACCACAGGCAGCCCCACCAGCCAACCCCTTACTGCCCTCCCTCCCCCTCCCACTGGCCGCAGCTTACTACTGTAAACCCACCACAGGCAGCCCCACCAGCCAACCCCTGACTGCCCTCCCTCCTCCTCCTCCCACCGGCTGCAGCTTACTACTGTAAACCCACCACAGGCAGCCCCACCAGTCAACCCTTTACTGCCCTCCCTCCCCCTCCCACTGGCCGCAGCTTACTACCGTAAACCCGCCACAGACAGGCCCACCACCAACCCCTTACTGCCCTCCCTCCCCCTCCCACTGGCCGCAGCTAATTACCGTAAACCCACCACAGACAGGCCCACCACCAACCCCTTACTGGCCTCCCTCCCCCTCCCACTGGCTGCAGCTAATTACCGTAAACCCACCACAGACAGGCCCACCACCAACCCCTTACTGCCCTCCCTCCTCCTCCTCCCACTGGCCGCAGCTTACTACCGTAAACCCACCACAGACAGGCCCACCACCAACCCCTTACTGCCCTCCCTCCCCCTCCCACTGGCCGCAGCTTACTACCGTAAACCCACCACAGACAGGCCCACCACCAACCCCTTACTGCCCTCCCTCCCCCTCCCACTGGCCGCAGCTTACTACTGTAAACCCACCACAGACAGGCCCACCAGCCAACCCCTTAATGCCCTCCCTCCCCCTCCCACCGGCCGCAGCTTACTACCGTAAACCCACCACAGACAGGCCGACCACCAACCCCTTACTGCCCTCCCACCTCCTCCTCCCACTGGCCGCATCTAACTACCGTAAACCCACCACAGACAGGCCGACCACCAACCCCTTACTGCCCTCCCTCCTCCTCCTCCCACCGGCCAGCCGCAGCTTACTACCGTAAACCCACCACAGACAGGCCCACCACCAACCCCTTACTGCCCCCCCCCTCCTCCTCCTCCCACCGGCCGCAGCTTACTACCGTAAACCCACCACAGACAGGCCGACCACCAACCCCTGACTGCCCCCCCCTCCTCCTCCTCCCACCGGCCCCAGCTTACTACCGTAAACCCACCACAGACAGGCCGACCACCAACCCCTTACTGCCCTCCCTCCTCCTCCTCCCACCGGCCGCACCTTACTACCGTAAACCCACCACAAGCAGGCCCACCACCAACCCCTTACTGCCCTACCTCCTCCTCCCACTGCTTATACTACCGTAAACCCAACGCGACCAGGCTCACCAGACACCACTCACTCACAGTTCAGTCTCAAGACAGGCAGTTACAGCAAAGAGTAGAGAGGAATATCATTCTTTGTTCCTTATTTGCAGTAAACCCACTAAATGCAGTGGACGTTTACAAATTGCCAGGATTTCATTTGTGTGTTGTTGAAGGGGGGAGGGATCTTGGGATTTAGTAACAAACTGTAATCTGTACTACATGCCTACAATTCCTAGGGTAAAACATTCCAAAATCAATGGTGTGATTTACGAAAGTCTTCCCTGTATCATAAACCACAGTGCTATCACACGCACTTCACATACAATAAGCCCCAAGTAATAGATATCGTGTTCTAGCTATTGTTGCCTATTTTTACACTAGGCCTGTATGATATACGTACACATCATGTTCACAATCAGGAGGCAGTACAGCTACATAGATATAGGCCTACTGCGTCATGCACCATCCCGTTATAATAAAGACTACATCATTAATGTACGTGGGCTGTAACTAACCATGATTTATGAGGTACATAGGCCAGGCAGCTAATCACGGAGGCACAGGTTACACGACTATAGCAGCTACATACACTGTATACTGTTAAGTTATGTAAGTGCAACTCGGATAGACGCCAGGCAAATAGGATCATAACTCACATGAACCATCAACCCCCCTTCCCCGTCCTCCCTACGTCCACATGCCATAAAGGCCCCGCCTGACGGACGGGCCACAACTCTTCCACGTAAAGGACACTGCGCCTAATGTGCTGTATACCAAGTGGTGTTTTTTAAGGTTGTCGCCGTCCTCATCACGTAGGACTGGTGAGTTGACCAGGCTAAGGCTGCAACCTTCATGTATATCGTTGGCTGAGATGAAACAATGGTGGATGTGCCTTTGAGAATGGGATGAGCTCCACAAACCACCAAGGCACATTATATGTACATACTTATTATTGAAATACTAGTAGCCCCCTGCCACCAAACAACATTAAGGTGGCGGGGGGGGGGGGGCGGGCAGTTGCAATGCTCAAGTACTCGGTGATGGCAGTACAGTAGCGTCAGTAGCAAACCAGTCAGGAAGATCGTCACAGGCAGTATGTACACAATGTAAAGTATCCTGATGTGAAGGCATGGTTAGGTGTAAATGTCCCAAAGACCATTCATATACGGGGATTGAGTTTCAATACTGTTTATACACCTACATGATACCAGTAATTAATTAAGCTAAGCCTCTCCTTATCCAGACCCTGGATCCGCCAAAAAGGTCATCAATTGGTCATCATGTACCATGACTCTAACCTAATGATGAGGAACTACTCCCCAGAGAACGATAGTGATCGCCGTACGTGATCACTATAGTGACATTTTTGCAGACACAAGGGTTTCAGTGTATATGTACTTCAAAATCGATTGCCTTTACAACCCAATCCATTCTGTGTGCAGCATAGCCTACATATCGCTTGGGGAAGAATGGGATGAGCCTAACGTGATACGTGGGACAAATGTCCTAGGCTAGGGGATTAACCTTTATAGTTTTTAAACTTCTATCTGATAAATGTTCATAGGCATATGGGGAAGTGGGGCTAATGTCTTTGAGAATACTCACTAATCTACCTAAACTGAGAACGTGTGAGAGCAGCCCTCCCCTCCCCACCTGCAGCCCCTGCACCCCTCCTCCAGGTCCTGCTGCCCAGGTCACCCCAAGGCAGCTAACGAGCTCAGAGTTGCCACAAAAGGCGGAACATGACGGCTGCATGTGGCAACATTCACTGGCAGCAAACGGAACGGACGGAGACGGAACGGCCGTTTTGTTTTATTGTGCCTCCGACTGGTGTTGGAGCTGGCCTAGTGGGACTCGTAGATCCCGGGCCCGTGTTCCTACCCCCCCCCCCCCCACACACACAGGACAAGGACACAGTCATGGAGGTGGGGGGGGGGGGGGGTAGGGCCATGTGGAGGGGGAGGGAAGGGGGGCAGGGCAGGTATGATATTACAACTCATAGATCAGGCCGCTGTCTGTCAGCCACCCTACCACCACACCACCCCCATCTCCAGCGCCGCACCGTCACCCATAAATAACGATTATCCCCGAGTAAACTTCAACACGCGCCAAGTTTACTGGCCTCGGCGGATTCCTTAGATCAACTATCTCGTATTAGCATTCCGTATATGCGGCCCGCCGACACCGGCCGGCCGCCGACACGTAGCGTTGTCGTCCCATACGTCATAAATACGGCACGGCATTCCCTCAACAACCACCTCTGATGATGGCCGCCACTAGTTTATTTCTTTAATTCTATCAGGCTGTTAACAATTTCATCAATACCTATGCAACTTGGTAGCTAGATATTCAATATAATTTTTGCTATGTATTCTTTATCAAAAGTGGTAATTGGCTTAAAGGGCTGCCTGCAGCGCTATGGTGCCAGTACCAGCGAGAGAGAGGGCAACTGTGGTTATCTGGGGGAACCAGGGGCGTCACGGGGGGACAAGATGGCGGCCTACATGGGGCAGCAGTAACAGAGGTATATAGCAGCGGATTGGTATGGCTGACCGTGTTGGGTTAATAATATTGATGAGTAGGCTGAGTTTGTACGTCTGAGCTACAACCCATGCTACACACACAGCTGACAATTGGCCCTGCCCAACACGTCATAGGTCACAGACCCCAGCACACAACCCTCACCTACACCAGGCCATTCAGCCACAATGCCAAGTATCAAACCTTGAATGCAGCTTTAATTGTGCCACTTCAAACCAACCACTTGTGTTATAAATCCTGTATTTCTGATACACTAAATGAGAGTGAAGAGTAAAAGTGTATGGAAATAGCAATACATGTATTAGGGACGAACTCTTTCTTCGTAGGCTATTCACAATCTACTATCATTGTGAGACTCTTACTCTTTAAAGTATCAAACACTGGTAATCCCTGTCGGCTAAACAAATGGAACCTCAAGATGACAAATGACAAGTTACGCACACAGGTCCATTCAGCAAATGTACGTGACAGCTCAACTTCTTTTCTATATCCATGTTTCATCATTGAGAGAGGAAAAAATTGTAATACAAAAAGACATAGCGCCAAATGTCTGTCTCTCTCAATCTCAGTGATGTTATACTCCTTGAAGGGCCGCATAGTGCTTTACTGTGCTATGCTCTTTGTCGTCATGGTGTATGAATGCTGCCCTGCGTGGTGAGGCCCCAGGGCTGCATTCAAGCATCATGCCAACCCTGTGGGAGTATAGCGAAAACGAATAGGTCGGCATGATGCATTAACATTGGCCAGACGAGTAACTCGCTATAGGGCTGCATTCATGTTTTGTAACGACAATGCCTCGAGCAAATTAAAGCACTCTGCTGCCCTTAAAGGGTTATAATAAGCATTGTGTGATTAATACAGACTATATAACACCTCTGCACCCCAGCCCGTCCGGCTGACAAACACGCGCCCAGATGGTCAGTGATTTATGTGGCTAACACAATCAAGCCGCTTTATCAATCATGATCTGTTCCACACAGAGCGACTCCTGCCACCCATATTTCATAATCTGGGCCACAGACACACGCGCCAGGCGCACCAATAAAACAAAATAAAACCACAAATAAAGGGCAGGGAAATAAAGGGTAGACAGGCAGACGACCACGTCCCAGGCGGGAGTAGGGTGCGGGTGTGCAGGTGGGAACGGGTGGGGGCTGAAGGTAGATGGGAATGGAAACCTATGAATGGTTTGTCACTTTGTGAAGGAGGAAGTGGGGAATTGGGTGATACATGTTTAAGGTAACGTGTAAGAAAATGTATTGGTGAGTATGAAAGTAAGCGGATCCTGTTTTCTGAAGGGCATATATTGATGATAACAGTGTGGGGCAGGTGACTAATGAGTTGATGGTGAGTGAGTCAATGAATGTAGGTTCAACTCTGTCATAGCACTACGATCCCAACTGCCTAATGCCAACCAAGTCACCAAACTAGAGATTGGCCAGGAGCGTGGCGACCGGGAGGACATGGGGGGGGGGGGGTGTATGTGTGTGTGTGCATGCCCCCCCCCACTTTTGAACAACCCTAAAAGGGTCAAAATTGGCCAGACCCCCCCCCCCCCCCACCCCCCAAACTTTGAAACTGCTTGCCACGCCCCTGAATTGGAGCTAATTGGTGCTGTAGCTCTATGAACAAACTACCTATATACCACCAGCCCAATACTAGAGATTTGGTGCTGTATGTTCAAACAGCCTATGGTACTGCCAGCCCCAAACTAGAGATTTGGTGCTGTATGCACAAACAGCCTAGTACTACCAGCCCCAAACTAGAGATTTGGTGCTGTATGTACAAACAGCCTAGTACTACCAGCCCCAAACTAGAGATTTGGTGCTGTATGTACAAACAGCCTAGTACTACCAGCCCCAAACTAGAGATTTGGTGCTGTATGCACAAACAGCCTAGTACTGCCAGCCCCAAACTAGAGATTTGGTGCTGTATGCACAAACAGCCTAGTACTGCCAGCCCCAAACTAGAGATTTGGTGCTGTATGTACAAACAGCCTATATATACTACCAGCCCAAAACTAGAGATTTGGTGGTACATGTATATGCACAAACAGCCTATGGTACTGCCAGCCCCAAACTAGAGATGTGGTACTTTATGTACAAACGGCCTCTCCTGCCAGCCCGTTACAGGCAGGCTGCAGCTGTCTAACAGTGCCAATCAGGTCGGCAGTAAATCAGCGCTGATGACGCCGGGCTATCGGCGTCTGACACACTCATTGGTCAGCGGCGACACGCTGACCCTCCAGCACCACCCAGCACTGGGTGCTGCTGGTGCTGGTGTTGGTCAGGTGGACACTCTGACAGACAGGCAGCACGGCACCCCGGGGTATTGTCTTATCTACACAGGCCGGCCACTGGTCACAGGGATCAAGGACTCTCTCTATATGCCACCAGCAGCAGTAGCAGTAGCAGCACGCCTGCAGTCTTCACGGGAGCTGCTCTGTGAGCTGCTCAGGCTGCACCAGTAGTACGCTGTGTATGTGACACCACCTACACCTACTACAATGTACCTCCTCTTATATACATGTATACAATGTACCAGGCTGGGCTGGACTGGCATTGTAAACCAATAGATAGATATTTTATGCAGGTGTATTAACATGGTATTGTTGTCTTAAGTCGCAAGAGTTACCCTGATGACTTTTCGAGCCTGGTTGAAACTTGAGCCCTTATATTGAGATTTTTTTTTCATACACCAGGATACACACAGAATGTGTTTTAAAGCAGATTTAAAAGCATTTCTTTTATGTTTGGTGGATCATGACAGGGGTCCTGCAAGAGTGAAGTGCAGCATTCATCTTTTTTTCTGGTTTTAAATGTGTACAACAAACATGTTTTTCTATGCATGGTTTCCATGAGTCAGGCGATTGAGCTTACTGCTATCACAAACTGCATAGAAATATACTACATGTACCAGCCACCCAGCTGGTTTTAATAACAGCTACATGGGTTATTGAGTGGTGTATTGGGACGGACTGAGTCAGTCAGGGTAGCATTATGACTGACCTCCATCCAAACGAGGACCGATATTAGTACATGTCTGTTCCAGATAAAACCCACCCCTCCCGAGCTGGGGTCATACCTGTCTAACCATGTCAATCACAGCCCAGGCTGATCCATATACTATATAGATCCTGGATCCACCCAGTTAAACCTTTTCACTTTCCTGTATTACATACTGTCATCCTAAATATCATGGTATACTGTGTAATACATGTATACCTGATGCAATTGTCCCTAGTCCACACTGGCCATGTCAAATATCCTGACCTGTCCACGGAAGTAGTTAAAACGGCGATCAACGCCAACATGGGGCCGGCGGGCCTAGTCTATAAATAGACCTGAGTGGCTCTCTAGTTCCCCTCAGTGCCACTGGGCGGCGCCACCTCCCACCGACTGCTGACCCGCCGAGCTGCATGTTGGGATCGGGGTGACAGTGGCGCCACCACACGTCACACACTCTCCGGGCGCAGCTGTCATCCAGCCGCCCATCAGCCGTCATCCACTCTCCCAGCGCAGGCGGCCCCACCTGTCACTTCAGACACCGGAAACGCCGGCCATCAATCACGTCACCGTCACGAGGACGACACCAGGGGGCAGCACCGCACTCAGAGGTCGTCACCATGGCAACGACCTGAGAAGGTCACTTCTGGGGGTCAAGGTCGTTCCAAGGTTAATCCCGTGGCGGGGGGAGTTATGCTGACTGATGTGGAAAGTGATAAATGTAGCATTGTGCGGCGGGACACCCGGGGAGAGGGGGCGGCGAGGGGAGAGATAGACCTGTGTCTATTGATTGGATGGTCAGAATCTATCTGGGCCTCTGTCACACGGGGGCAGTTTGTATGTCCTGGTGCTGGACCAGTACAGTGTCCAGACCTTCCCTCAGTTCTGATTACAGATAGACATGGGCCTCCATGTATCAATACATTGTAGTAGCTAGCCCTACAATCAATGACAAAGTGACAACTGTAAGGTCAAATGGTGACCTAAACCAGCATGGGTTGACATTTTGGACTAATGCATAATCGTAGGTAGTAAGAATTAGCAATATCTGGATGTGTGGTGTTTTAGATCTGGTGGGGGGGGGGGGGGGGTGGTATATATTATACATACATCTACCTTTATACATGTATATATACTGTCATAGCAGTCAGTTGGAATGAATCATTCAATAACTCTCAATTATTCACCCCAGTATTGTGACCTTGGATGCACCATAGTCCATACCCATCTCCTATTAAAACTGCCAAAGTAAAGATGGCTGAACGCATTTTACAAACGAACTTTGTGGAATTGAATGGAGAGACTGATAACTGAGTCGTGATGGTTGCACCTCATCAGGACTAGGAGGACAAGATGGTGGTCTGCCTAAGGTGACCAATTATAGCTCTACATAGAGCACATAGCAGCAGTCGGTGGCAGTACTAAGCCGCCCTCAGCGTCTTCTGCAGACAGCTGACCAATCACAGCGTCCTAATGGTGCCACCTCGTTAAGACCACGTGACATGGCACCTATGTCCGCCTCGCCACACCTATCACCACGTGACCCGCTCTCCACCAATCAGGTGCCGAGGTCAGAGGTCAACTCTACACTAATTCCAGTGGGGGTAACATGGGGTGTGGTGGGGCTGACTTATAGACATGTATGATACAGGATCTAGAAGGGCCGTATGTAAATGGGTTGACATGACTGGTGCTGACCTCAGGGCACTGGTCTTCACTCTTACCTGGACGTGATGGGTGACCCAGCGCTACACACTGAATACTGATCACCCCTGGTAGGGAGAGGGCTTGACAGAAAGCTGACCATAGCCATGATGGGCCAGCCTGAGCTATGTATGTCCCATCAAAGTGATGCCAGTCACTGGTCGACAAAAAAGAAGGAGACTGAGATGTTGGCCAATTTTAATTCACCCATTTATATAGAGATTCGACCCAAAAAGTAGTAATCCCTGACAAGGTAGGAAAAATGGCATATCTGCAGGCTACATGTGCCTATTTAGTAATCACCTTACAGTCGAATAAGTCTAGTCCAGTCTAGGCCTTCCATAGATACATTAACACACATATGTATAAAACACTCTTTTTACATCAGTGCTATGTTTTCATATCTGACTTAATGAGTCTGTTTTTTGACAAGGACACCGAATCCACCGACCCTGGATATTAAGTCTGACAGTGAGGGGCAGGTGGGGAGGTGCCGACAGGTGAACAGGTGAGTTGAGGGCTTTGGGACCTACCTGTAACCACCTCAGTTACACCTGTCAGTGGCGTCACTAACCTGTCAGTAACCATAGTAACCTGTCACTGACTATAATAATCGGGTATTCTGATCTCAGGGGATAATGTTTTATGTGACAGATGAAAAGAGGCCAATTGGATATTAAATTATGTATTTTTTCTAGCTTTTTTTTTTATATGTGTGTAGACCCCTACTGAACCTCAATTCAACATCCGACGCCCCTGATGTATGGTTAGGGTAGAGCCCTAATTTATACTAGTATGACGGCGCACAAAATGCCTTCACTTTTCGACAGTTATATGTATATAACACTCAACAACTATTAATCACCCTGGCCGACTTCTAAGCTGCCGTTCTGAGGGTAGAGATGGAGGGAGTTCTACAACCAGACTGAGTGATAACGTAGACACTGTTTGGCGCAGTGGCTCCGCCTGGATAGAACCGAGAAAACGAACCACCTCTCTTAATGGATTGAGTGATAGAAGTAAATATTACTGTCATTTCCATTCATTTCCAGAAATGTTATTTGATGTCAGTTCTCATTGATCTTATTTTGTATTTCTACATATATTAATATATGAAAAAAGCTATTTCAAAGGATGTCTATTTTGATATGTCAAGATGCATGATCAACACTTTTGTGACATACTGATTCCCTGTGTCATAACATCACCAGTACATGTAGCATGATAGGGAATCACATGAAATTGCTGAAACCTGCTTTCTGATCGCCTCCATCTGATGGCAATGTACGGACTGAACTGTACTGCATGCTTTCTGTAAAGAGGTAATACTCACTGACACCCATGATGTGGTAGATAGCGTCAAACCCGGGGACTGCTCCATATAGACAATAGACATGGGCATCTTCTCTAGGCCACCATCTTGTCCCCCTACCCGTATAACTGGTTCCTGTACACTCATGCCTCAACCTGCCACTCCATTGGTGATAAAAAGTAGGCAATCTTACAATCTTAGTCAACGTCTTAAGCAGGAAATTAATATGATAAAATACATAAATTCCATTTAAAAGGAGTGCCCTCACTGCTCTAGTAACTCTAGTCATCAATTAATGTTGATCAACAAGTTGTCTACATTGATTTAATGATGAACTACATGAACTGTTTTCTGTTCCTACTGAGTATCGTCACCAATAGAGGCACTATTGACGATGAACTTGAGTCGCCTATCCCTGCTACCACTACCACCACTGTGCATGGTACTACAGCCAACCTGTTACATCCTTAGCGTCACGACCAGTGATGCCAGACGCCAATATAGGAAGGAAACAGGCAGCAAAGGTGTCCAGAGTTGTTAGCCGGCCTGTCTGTCTGCCCGAGTACCCGGGCTTGTGCAGGGTGCGGGTAACGTCGTCAGGTGCTATCAGATTGGACGCTACGTTACATGGTTACCTCCTCCTCCCCAACACTGATTTACTCCCCATCTCCCTGCTAACCCCCTAGTAGCACCACCCTACCGTTACCTCACCCGGTACACAGACACTGGTTCCAGCCTGCCTGCAGTGTGCTGACTAGGTATGGAGCAGTGGAGGTACCCTATCGGGTCCTCCACACCAAGATCTTAACCCTTTAAGGGCCGCATAGTGCTTTAATGTATTATGTGTTTTCTCGCCATGGTTAGCAACCCTGACGAGTATACTCCCCAGACTCGTCAGGGCTGCATCCATGCGTCATGTTGACGATACGCGGGTTGATACACTCCGGGTCGTGTTGTTTGCATTTATGCAGCGCTGACAAGTTACTCACCAGGCCTACATTCATGCATCATGACGACAAATGACATAACACTATCTAGGCGCGCTTAAAGGGTTAAAGACATCACACTTAGTGAACATCAAAGAGGGGATAATTGCCAGCATCTTTAAAAAGATAGAAGGTTGAGGTAATCATAATTGTCTAGTGCTATAACCAGAGTGTGGGAAACTTGTGTTGAGAGGCAGGCTGTTGGACACCTTCTGATTAGGTCAATAAATCATCTACACGTATTCCAGTTTACTGATGTGCTGATCCAGAATAATACATTTAATACATGAATTATTGTTGTTGTTGTAATATTTTGTTTGTTTTAAACGTTGTTCTGAATCAATGTATACACATGTAGTGGAGGCGAGAAATACATAAAGGATATGACATCCATCAATTTTCTTCAAGGCTTTTGTTGTGCATATATTTTTCTTTCTAGAACAGTCTCCACAGTGCTCAAGTTCCACAGCGGTGGAGGTTGTCCACCCACTACCCCAAACCCCACCCTTTTACACTATGGGTCGTGCACAAACTACATAACAATACATAATTCAATATTTTGTATATTAAAGCCCAAAGTACACCTGGACACCACCACAAGACCCCGCCCACGATGGTCCCTCGGCACCCCTCCCTGGATGCTGGCCGTTATTGGACGTTGTTAGTGGTGCTGTCAGATCTGCACGGGTCCTCATCAGCCGGGCAGATATAGGACGATTTACACTGGCCTAAGGAGAGGGGGACCTAAGACAATCACCATCCATAGCTCACCCTAAGTGACGCACAGCGCTATAGCACCTACCTGCACCTTTAACCTGAGCCGCCCCTCCCGCACCCCCTCCTACCAGCCTCCCCCCGTAGCACCCATAGAGGAGAGCGACACGTGACAACTTTCTCATCATCAATAACTCGCGCGTATTCTTCCCGGCTCTGATGACCCCCGCGGTAATGAATCAGGAGGGTGTGCTGCCACCCCGCCTCCCCCAACTCCATGCAGCACCTCGCCTGTTTCTATAACCCTTTAAGGACGGCATGCTGCTCTAATGCCCTTGATCTTCATTATGCAGCCCTGGTGAGCAACTCGCCAGTGCTGTTAGTCATCAGGGCATGCATCATGCCGACCCGACAGGGTTGGTAAACTCCCAAAATGAATCATCATGATGCATAAATGCAGCCCTAGCCAGTTACAAGGGCTGCATCCATGCATCATATCGACACAGGGTATATCCCATAGCAGCACTCTGCAGCCCTTAAATGGTTGGCAGCAGCACGTGGGTAGCGGCACCAGCGGCGGGAGGGGAGCTGATAGATGCTGTGGACACACGCCACACCTGTATTTATGGCCGCTGCTAGGGCCCTCTGACGGCTCCCCTGCTAATCACATAATTATGTTGATCAACTGTCTTTGTCTCATTTAGATAAATGAAGCCCACCACACTATGCTGTGCCGCCGCGCGCATCTACAAACAGGCTACATCAGCACCGGGTAGGGGACTTTTACTAAATGGCGGGGAGGGACTCGAGGTGAGGGGGGGGGGGGGGGGGGGTGAAGACATGGAGGGCCATTCCCGTGGGTCCAGGGGGCTTTTGGTGGTACCGTATTACTACTTGGTCTAAATAATTGAACTGCAAACTACTGAAACATCGCATACAAATACATGTACATTTACATTGCACTGTTTGGATTGCAAAGGGAAGAAGCATATCCTCGTCCCATGAACCCCCTACCCCACCCCCACCCATGCATAACCCGCCCTGACATACTGCTTATATTTCTACATGCATCTCACCCATTCCATGTCTTCTTGTTACTTTGTGACTCGTAAATAAAATCATCTGGCAGTCACAACTAGCCGAATTGGACGCATCTTATATCATTCACGGCCTGTCGGAGTTTGGCTATTGGATACTTTATTTAGATTATCAACATAATCCGTACTGACGTCGAAGTATTGTAACTGATCCCTCTTGTGTAGCAGCCATCTTGTCCCCTAGAGTAACTGCATGCTGGTTTCTTCAAACTTCTCACAGAAATCAGCTGGTATTCTATGAGAACCAGCGAATACACCAGCTACATTTTAGTTCCCCTCATCACCGTTGCTATGGTTCAGATGGCGCTGCAGCTGTACCCATTATAGCTTGTATATTTATTATGATGTACATGTTGGCCTACAATGATTGAGACAAATGGCTTAGATTCCTTGTCAGCCCTGCTCTATCTCCTCAGGACACCTTCACTGATAGCGACATGATTCCGCCATCATCACATCAGGGTCATATCCATATATCACACACCAAATAATATCACAACACCCCCTCCTCTCCACCAAAAGATGAGACATAAACACAAAGTAATATATAGTTGAAACCAATAAATAAGACCTGTGTCTAACGGTAAGCAGCCGTCATTCCGGGCATGCTGGGCGGAGGCGGGCGGGAATGTGCGGCGGGTGCATGTCTGTTGTTACTAACACGGGGTGGGAGGGTGGGGGTGGTACCAAGGTGTTGGGAGTAGCATGAGTAACGGGCCGGTCTGCTTCTGCCCCCAGGAAACTTGCTCGCCCGCCCAAGATGGACGGCGGCCCGTCAGGCGAGTTGACGAGGCCTCGGCTACTGCACGATTGATATATGCCAGCCGAGTCAGAGAGGAATATTACATATGCATAGCGGGCCGGCCCCGCTGATTTACTGTCCATGGTCTGGGCGCTGCTGGCGTCAGGGAGCTGGGGCGGGGTGTGTGTTTGTGCATGTGGAGGTGAGGGGGGAGGGTAACACTAACGGTGGGCATTGTCTCCTCCTGTAGTATATGATAGGGAGGTGATACCCTGGTCCCCTGTCCTGTAAGGTAGTACTGTGGGCCGGGTGGTGGTGCTGGTGCCTGCATGGTAATGGGCTCTGGTGGGGAGTAGCTGGGTAGGAGATGAGAAGGCCATTCTATTACCATGGAGGAGGCCTGCTGGGTGGTGCTAGTGAGTTATAGGTCTGAGCTGGGTGGGAGGGGTGAGTAGGTGGATGGGAAGGGTGAGTAGTTGGGTGGGAGGGGTGAGTAGTTGGGTGGGAGGGGTGAGTAGTTGGGTGGGAGGGGTGAGTAGTTGGGTGGGAGGGGTGAGTAGTTGGGTGGGAGGGGTGAGCAGTTGGTGGTGAGTAGTTGGGGGAAGGGGTGAGTAGTTTGACGGGAGGGGTGAGTAGTTTGACGGGAGGGGTGAGTAGTTGGACGGGAGGGGTGAGTAGTTGGACGGGTGGGGTGAGTAGTTGGACGGGTGGGGTGAGTAGTTGGGCGGGGGGGAGTAGTTGGGAGGGAGGGGTGAGTAGTGGATGAGAGAGTTAGTGAGTAGTAGTTTGTAGGGTTCTGTATGATATTGCATGGGTTGAGTTTTGTAGTGGGTGGCCTATGGAATGGGTGGGTATGTGTTGGTTAGTGACATGTACATATTCAGTGCTAAGGTGATGGGTGTTATGCTATTGTGGACCAGTGTTGCAGGTTGGTTTTTAGGGATACGTTCACAAATCCTCGTTTCGGGTGTGGGGATGGGTGAGAAGGGCGCGGAGGGTAGTGACCAGGACCATACACTTTTATCGACTAATTTGCCCAAAATACTGACGGCCCTGCACAAAAATCCAATATATTAAAATGTAACTGATACCAGGCATTATGGACATGTGGCAGGTTGTGATGGGGTAGTGAGTGGTACACTGGCGTGTGTGGGAGGGGGCAGGGGGGGGGGTGTAGCAGCAGTGTGTGATGGATAGGTCCATAACAGTCAGTGATGGGTCGTGTCAGGATATGGCAGCCTCCTCAGCCTCTGTGTGCAGGGGGTGCAGGCACTAGGGCCGGGCGGGCTGCCTCCCTGGGCTGGAGGTTAGCAAAGGTTTGTAAAGTTAACAGGAAACATGTACAGCACCGGGCAGCATACTGTACTTGCACCACTACCAGTTAGATAGCTCACAAGTTGGCTGTTGGTGTGTATGAGACATGAAAAACACAAATCTAACTCCAAGCTGTTTACGTGTGACATGCACGTCATTATCCGTCCTGGTGGTATGAAGGCATTTTTTTGCCAGATTGTATATAAAGTGAGGAAGACAAACAGACAGGCAGGGAGGCAGGCAGGGCGGCTGGCTGGTAGGCGGGTAGACAGGGAGCCAGTCACACAGGCATTTGGCAAGGTGGTGGAGGCAGGTATCGTAGATGGGCAGGCAGGGAGGGAGGCAGACAACGTAGAAGTAGACAGACAGGCAAGGCAGCAGACAAGCAAGCAGGCAGGCAGGTAGGTAGGCAGGCAGGCAGGCAGGCAGACAGACAAGTAGATAGGCAGGCATGAGAGGGCGTGTGTGTGGGTTGCAGGAGCCTGGAGAGGATTGGTAGGAGATGGAATGAGAGGGCAGGGTGGAGGTCCTGAATGCTGGATGGCACAAATACGGCAGTAAATCTTGACGGCGCCTGGCACATCACATCAAAGACTGACACAGTCCAGCCGCCCCCTCTCCCCACTCTACTCCCCTCAACCACCGGATGGATGGATGGATCCATGACACGCCCGCTGCTCTCCTAGCACAGCCCTGGTCACTTCAAACCGATGTCTATGTCTACGTGTACAGAATGTGTGGAGAGTGATGGCTGCCTTCCATCCCCAATGCCATATCCTTCTCTTCACCCCCCCCTACCCCCCCCCCCCACCTCTCCCATAGACTCACATCCCCAACGTCCCAGGCCTCACTCAAACGTCCGTTGGTAGGAGGCATTGTTCCCAGTGCCACAGAGAGGGGGCGCCACTGTCCGGGCCCGGAATGACCCTCCAGGGGGTAGCAGTGTGCAGGCCTGACCGGCCTAAGTCAGGAGTGTGTATGTGTGTGTGGGGGGGGGGGGGGGGTATCACTATGGTGGGCTTTATGGTACTGATGGATGGTACCAGGGGGCGCTATGGGTGTGACAGGGGCACGTGTGGGGTGTGACGTTACGTCGTGACGTAAAGATACAGGGACCGTGACAACTGAGTGACGTGGCAGGGTACTGGCCACATGCAATAACGATGAGTCTGCCACCTCCATACTCCATGCACCATGATCGACACAGATGACCAGCACCCTCCGCAGGCCACATTATATATACACCACACCAGCCCCACCACGTGCTACTAAAGCCTATCACTGTCACTCTGTATCAAACTGCTGTAACTGGTCTCCAGAGGTAGCCGCCATCTTGTCCCCTCTGAGGTCAACATCCTATCCCCATGGCGGCAATACCGGTACCATTGTTTTTTGATAGAGCGCCGGCCTTGTATAACCGCCGGTGGTAGAGGGGTACAGAGAGGTCTTTTATTTCTTCTGCTTCATCTGATATAGCTTCTGAAGCTATACTAGAGTCCTGAATGAACGCATGTCTTGTCACGCCGGGGGTCAGGGCCCCACAATATTGAGGAGCACCCAGGTACACCATGGTGCCTATACGGTACTTGCTCCTCAGTCTGTTATACTTTAATACATAGATGCTGCACCATCGGCGTATCTATGTGTGTATACACCATGCCATCACTACTGCGTAGTACACGGCCCCATCACTGTCACTCTATGCAGACAGGCAGCGGCCACAAGGCCCCCTAATAGCACACTGCTACATCTGAAATGGGAGCTGGACATGCCATCAATATACGGGCATTCATCGGCCAAGTGGATGGCCTAAGTGTGAGACCTCCCGGATGTAATGCAACAACTAGGGGAGGGAGTGGGGGCGTGGCAGGAGACTGAGGGGTAGGGGTGGGCAGGACGGACCGAGGTAGGTCAGGGCAGGGCATGGGTGGGCAGATCAAGGGCTGGGAGCAGTGGATACTATGTGAGATGTTGGGTCGGGGTGGGAGAGAAGACTAGTTATCTGGACTGGACATTAGAGGGCGCGGCGGTCACTATGTATCACCTGGGTGTCACGATGGATGGTCAGTATGCGTTGTGGGGACGTGGAGTAGTGGCAGGACTGACCACTGACCGCTGTCCGCCTGCCTCCCTGACCCCGGCTCTATCTGCCCCCTAGTACTGGGTGGTCCTGGCTGCTGGACAGGCAGTACAGTACAGTACAGTGCCACCCAGTACTGATACATACAGTAAACTAAAACCTGACAGTCTATGACAGTCTACGAAAGTCTAATGTTGTAAACTAAAACCTGACAGTCCTATGACATTCTAATGTTGTCTAATAGCGTTACCGTTTTCATTGAAGCATATCACCCTCTAAAACATGGTTATCACCCTCTAAAACATGGTTATTATTGACAAATACATGGTATGCATATTTATTGGGACCCTACACATGAGGACTGAGCGATGGTGTCTATTCCAGGAAGTGAGGTCTATTCCAGGATTTGTGTAAATCGTGCATTTTGCCAATAAGTGTATTTTGCCAATAAGTGTATCTACCCCCGTGTATATATCTTTATTAGTATGCGTGGAGCAGATAGGACAGGGAGGCGGGCAGGAAGAGAGAAGTGACATGTGGATGTCCCTGCCATTTAATAATTGTATTTTACATCACCCTGGGGTACACATGTAGCATACTGCGCCTCACTGAGCTAAGACTAAGTCTGGCCTATAGTGAGTGAGCGGAGGGCGGCCAATAAAGCCTACCTTATGGAGAAGGCTGTGTGTCGGTGTGGTGTATAAGTTTGTATATGACTCACTGAGGGGCTGTACAGGGGGTAGTACCAGTGAGCTATGTACATGAGTCATTGTTATGGGGCTGCGTAGACCTGTACGAGACTGTTGGTCAGGTTAGGCTGGGGTGTGCGGCCAGTGTTTAGTGTCCAGTCCACATGGGACATTCTGACCCCACCACAACTCCACCATTCACTATGTATAGGGCTCTAATAAGGCGACTGCAATGTCTTCAAGTTAGCAGCAGTGGCAGAGGCAGGAGGTAGCTGGTATCTTTACTCAGTCAGATTCCAAAGTTGTTGATCTTGTCGAACCCGCAACCTAGCGCCTCATTACCATGACTAGCATGGAGAGATGCTAGTCTGCATGATGGCACCAGGGGGACAAGATGGCTGCATACATTGGGTGAACTGCTAGAGACGTGTATATGCTGGAGGCAGGGACAACAGGCGGGGGGAGGACACACAGGGGTGAGTTGGGGCCCAGGCATGATGTACTGCTGTAAGTAGTATACCCAAATGGGACATTGAATAAGGCACCCATCACTGTACCGGCTTATATACACAACCATAATGTCTATGTATTAGCCAACACAACTGCCGTGAATTACCCGTCCTGGTTATTCTATACATGTTTGGTGGTTTATGTGTATAAACATGTAGGTAGGTATATATGCATGAGGGGGTGGGCGGGGGGGGGGGGGAGGGTAGGTGTATGGTAACGTCCCATAGAGAGTAGCAGGGTGAAAAACTATCTGTTCTACGACCACAGCGTTTCAATTCTGCGCCTCTGAGGGCAGCTCCCCCGGCAGGGGGTGACAGAGGGATGGGGCGCCGACTGCCCAATAAATCACACACTGCTTAATCTACCGTGAAAATATGATCCGTCGTAAATCTGGGCGCCTGGAAATGAAAGCAGCCCCCGAAAGCGCGCCACAAATTCCGTGTCGGTGTCTATAGGAGATAGAGGGGGTAGGTGGTCATCAGTCAGCCTGATACGGCGCGGCGTGCCGGGCTGACCGCCGCCGCCGCCCGCCTGACCCCGCCTCGTAAACCAAGCAGCCGGCCAGCAGGCCTCACGGCCCCAGCCCCACGTTATGCCGCTACTCGCTGCTGCAGTATAGCACCGCCCCCACTGCCCCCCCCCCCCCAACTCACAGCCAGCACACCAACAGTGAAGCACTAGTATAGCCTTCTCATTGCCTCTCTATAGTCCCCATTACCCATCACCGAGCCCACTGCCCATCACAGAGCCCATTGCTCATCACAGATGCCATTGCCCATCTCAGAGCCAATTTCCAATCAGGTATTACTCATCACAGAGTTCATTTCTCAGCACATAGTCCATATAGCAATCAAACTTCCCATTACCCATCACACAGCCCATAATCAGCATGCAACTCTCCCAATAACTCAATACCTATCACAGAGCACTGTATCTGGTCTGATTGTTCATACCATTACCCATCACCCTTCTAATTACCTATCACAGAACACCCAGGCTACACGGTTATCTTCCCATGCCATGGATGTGTTGTTTTCACATTGAGTTTTGCATTTTGGGTGGCAGAATATCTGAATGTGAAATATGGATGTATCTGTTACATAGACATTCAAAGAGTAGTAAAAAAAAAGTTCATTTTGTGTATTCATTCAGCAATTGTATAGTGACCTGAACACCCCATCTCTCTACCTATTTCCCATATTTAGTACTGTAGCCTATACTTAATCTCTATAGCCCCTGCCCTCACACCCGTCCCCCGTTGTCATGGTAACAAACCCTGATCTATCCTGCCACCTGGCGGGACGCAGGTCCCCTGGTCACGTGACGGGCCGTGCTGCCGTCTGGTGGCAGCTTTACGGCAGCTCCCACACCAAGTCACGTGACACCTCGTCACTCACGTGACCGCACGTGGTGACGGGGTGGTCACTCTCCCCGCCGAATTGAGCTCACTCACCAGGCACAGACGTCCTATGTTTTAATAATATTGAATCATACCATGTGCCTCTCAAAGTTCACGCATGGTGAATCACAAGTAAACACACTCTTATATCATTCGATAAACATACTTTCCTATAGTTTATGTATCTATCTATACTATTTTCAGCTCCTTTTTTTTTTACACAGGCTGCGCGTATTAAAGGCGCACTGAACCCACGACGTCATTTGCGTACAAAACTCGGCAGGGCTAGGTCCTCAACTCAGTGCGCCTTTAACTTAGTGGCATGCTGGAAATATCTCCAGAATAACTCACTTAATGTAACAATTTTGATATGTCGTCACCACATCGAAAATGAGCTGCTCTGAGTTTAGAAACTATACTGAGCTGCTCAGTTTCACATGAGTGACACTAGAGGGCTCTCTGCGCATGTCCCGGTCAGAGTCTCAGTGGTCATGGTAGGTGGCAGCACCTACCGGGGCCTACAACTACCACAAACTTTTATACAGCTCAAGACAACTTCCTGAAAATTCCCTACTTCAACATGTGTTTATCAGTAAACTAACGCACCCAGTGGCTGCAAAATGACCTGTGTAAAAAAGGTCATATATGCAATTCAACATTAACAGTGACCCCTAAAGGACACGGCAAACGACGTGTTTCGATCAGCTGACTTGATCAGCAACCAAGGAAAAGCACTGTTTGTGGGACGTCCCACTGATCGAGTCAGGACAGATCAAACATGTTTGATATCGTCTGATCTGATTAGATGATTTAGACATCTGATCGAGATATTCCTGTCTGGGGTGAGCTTTAGCTTAGCCCCGATGAAGCAGGCTAGAAACACTTTGTGCACTTACCGGGCAGATATGGATGCGATCTCCCTGTACGACCGGTCCGTGGGCTGGTGATATCATGATGGGGTAGGGGTGGGTGGTGCCGTCAGCCGAGGTCAGTTCATAGGTCTCCTCCTGCACCTCAGCGTCCTGGTGGTCCTCGTCTGACAGACTCCCCGCGTCCTCCTCCTCCTGGGGCTGCTGGTCTCCTCCCGGCTGCTGCCCAGCATTGGTCACCTCCACGTGGAACACCTGCTCCTGGGAGCCGCCTGCCACTAACTGGTTCAGGTCTAGGATATTGGGGGCTGATACCTGGTGTAGCGTCTCGCCTCCTGTGGCGGGTGCCTGGCCGGGCTGCGCTAACTGCTGCACCACGATACCGTCTCCCTGGTTCATGTCGGCCGTGCTGGTCGAGGCCTGGGGCTGGATCTGGATGCTCTGGATGACGTTGGGGTCCGCTGTCTGGATGACGTTGGGTTGGAGGGAGAGGCTGATGGTGCCTTGTTGTAGTTGAGCTAACATGCTCGCGTCTATTTGTATTGTCTGGGTCAGCATGCTTGGATCAAGTCCTGTAATCTGAATGTTCTGTCCGAGCCCGCCGCCACCGCCCAACTGAAGTTGTACACCTTCCATGCCCTGTAGTGTCTGTAAGCATGGAGATCTTGTTTCACGTATGATACACAACCAGTTAACAAGGAAGATGTGTCCCACAGATAAAGAATCCCTTTACAAGCAAAGATTGTCGGTCATCTCTGTCCAAACACATATTATTGCATGTAAAGTACACATTTTGTACACCCTTCTTCTTATACTAGTACGCTTTTTAAACTTTGAAACAAAATATTTTATTCATCTTATAATATGCAGTGCTTATTCCAAACATTTTAATCAAAGAAGATGTAAACATCTTGTCCATAATATGAATGAGTATCAGTTAAGGTTTCACAGTACGATAAATATTGTGACATACCTGAGCAGCCAGACCGCTCTCGGAGAGGCCGAGTGACTCGAGCGACAACGACATGGGCATGAAGTTCTGTCCGGCAGCCGGTGCGGTGGTTGTGTTGGAGGTGGTGGCGGTGGAGAACATGGGCTGCTCTATATTGATCACCTGGTTGCCCACCTGGACCTGGTTGGCCCCTGCTGAGATGAGGTTCTGCAGCATCTGGGGGTCCACATTGAGGATATCCACATGTGCCGTCTCCACTTCTTGTACAGCCGCAGGGGGAGGTTGGCGCGTCGTGGTGCGGCCACCAAAGCGCCGCTGCTTCTTTGGTGCTGTAGGCTTGAAGTGCGAGGCAATGTGTGACTTGCGGTGACCAGAAGTGCGGAATCGTTGTTCACAGTGAGAGCATTTGAAGGGCTTGGCCCCTGTATGCAGCCGCATGTGAACTTTCAATGACCCCTTCGTGGAAAATACGGATGAACACACGTGGCATCGGAATTTCTTCTCAGCTAAAAAAGAAAAAGTGGAATTTTTTCAATAAAAATGAGTCAAAGATTTTATTTAGTACAGCATGGTAGTTTCCACATATGAAGCATACTTTATAATGACAATGGCGAAAGTACTTATATAAATATTCTGAATTCCTGTTCCTATATGAAAAGCCCTATAAATAGGATATCACTAGATCAATGTTATATTGAGCCTATTTTTAGATATCATCCGGGCAAATATGTGTTATAATTACCTGTTTAAAAACTAGACAATTGAGAATACCTTTGATAACACTTCATGTTAATATCTTTCATAAATCATTTAGCGACAGACCGGTGCACTTACTGGCTTTATGAGTGCGTAGATGGGAGTCTAGAGTGGACTTGACTGTGAAGCAGCGGCCACAGATCGGACAGTTGAAGGGTTTTTCACCGGTGTGTATGCGTAAATGACGTACAAGGTCACTTGGTTTACGGAAACCTTTACTACAGTAGCGACATGTGTGGGTACCGTTCCTGCCACCACCTGGTGTATACGTCCTACTGCTGACATTCTGCAACATTATTCAGGTTATCTTTAAAAGATTCTATGGAAATTCTCTACATCGAAATATTGGTCTAAGGCGACTATATATTTGAAGATCCCTTGCAAAGGACTTCACATTTTATCCTCAGAACTTTACATTCACCCCTATATATTATATGCATACTGGTTTCTACCAATTACAAGTAAATATAGAGAACATGTCAAGGAGTTCATTGGCAAAATAAGGTTCAGCAGTCATGTTAAATCCTGAAAATGATTTGACCAAATCGGAACAAATAAATTTATTGTAATACACATATACCAAATTATTCTAAATGAATTAAAAAAGTTATACATGTATCTTACATTGTCTTCCTCTGGATCTTCATTTTCTGCGTCAGCATCGGCATCAGCATCAGCATCAGGAACGACCTCCGGCCGAGCTTCCTTGACCTCAGAGATGCGGTCCTTCTCAGCAGCCGACTCAATGAGCAGCTTCTCCGACACAGAGAGCGACTCGTCTGGATGCTGCTTGGATAGTTCCTGCGCCTGCTCCTCTGTTATCTGGATGACGGAGGAGCGTGTCCGCCTCGGCCGGTCAGCATCAGGATTATCTGTGATATTCAGGTAATGGTCATTACATGTGTCTATATTACAGATGTCATATTGCATCTACAACAGAGTTCTGTATCTCAATAATTTTATTTTTCCCTCATTTAAACTATTATTTTTCATTTATGCAATCAAATCTAATTTTCTGTAGCCGATGAATCGCTTTGAGAGCATACAGCAATGCGTTACCTGAATCTGGGTTGACTGGCACCCGGTGGTTCTTCATGTGTTTCTTACAGAGGAAGGCGGTGCGGAAGGTCTCGTTACACAGAGGGCACTTGAAGGGCAGCGACATGGAGTGCATGACCATGTGTCTGTTGAGGGACCCGTTGGTGGTGAAGGAGGCGTCACACACGTGGCACGTGAAGTCCTTGACGCCCGTGTGTGTCTTCATGTGAGCCCTCAGCACCCCGTGCGACACAAACTGACGTCCACATTGGTCACACGGGTACGGACGCTCACCTGGACATGCACAAACAGCATAACGTAAACAAGGGGATAGTGCTTTAATAGGCCATATCGTTTTTCATCAAAGGATTAAGGCCATGAAGGAGATAGGTACTCATTTACTCCACCAGATGGGAAGGTACTCATTTTACTACATGTATTATTTGTTACCAGAATCCCTTAACATTTTATCAGATTCTTATTCTGTAGCTAGTACATGTATTTCTAAAAGTTTTCTTGTCACATATTACTTAAACTCCTATTGGGGTAGTCATCAGTCCTTTTCCTAATTTGTATCAAAATTTAATTTGACTACCAATTATTTACAAGGCGGTGTGCCTGACTTACCGGTGTGGGAGCGGACATGTTGTTTGAGGTGGGAGGACTTCTTGAAGCCCTTCCCACACAGTGGACACAGGTAGGACCGCTTGGGGTCGTCTCCCTCCTCCAGGCCCTCGTTGGTGTCCGATAGTTCTCCAGTAGTCTCCACCACCTCAGGCTCCCTGCACACAACATTTCATATTTTCACTATTAGTTGCTGATTTTATGAACAGCATCCATAACTTGCTACATAGTAAATGGATTTTATTTTTTAATTCCCCTCCCCCTACAAGTTGTAGGGTTGAAATTATCTTGGTCCCAGGGATGGGTGAAAGATACCCACGTTCTACATATTCATAATGACACGCTTTTAATAGACTAGAAAGTACGTTTATTTCATGTGGAATACGAGTCTCTATACTTATAACGCAAGAATGCAGCCCTGGTGAGTAACTCGCCAGGGCTGCATTCATGCATGATGCCGACAAAGGACACCGTGCTGCAAGAAGCCTGTGCTACTGACCGTGTTTGTAGGATGTTCTGCATGTTGGTGGAGGTGAGGGTGGTGGTCATGGCGTTGTTTTGTTGTGTCAGGGAGGCTAGACTCGACACATCTATACTCTGACCGTTCTGTAAGGGGAGAGGGATGAAAAGAGAATCTCAACCTACGCATATAGCGGTGAATTGAAAATCTTTGTGACCCCTTCGGGACAATGAAATCAATTTATCTCATGTAATTTCATCCAATTTTTATCGAATAAAAAATAAATTTCACAGCCCTGAAAAACATGTCTTTGACTCAAGTATCTACTAGTATCGTACACGCATGTGAGTGGTGCTAACGAGTTGGGCCTACCTGCAGCGTGAATTGTTGCTGTGGGAAGTTGAGCTGACTGAAGGTCTGCTGCCCCGGTATGTTGAGCAGGCTCTGGGTGAACGTCTGCTGAGGTTGTAACGTCACCTGCTGGGCACCCAATACCTGAAACAGGAAGCGCTAGACCGCTATATCTCTGTTTCTGAATGTGTCATATGGCCTCGAGGCTACAACTAAAGATGGGAAAGAGAATTCTTCTTGCCCTGAGAGCAATCATAGACCAGAGCAGTGTACATGTTATTATCTTTCTTCAAACTGATACCAAAAAAGAGCTGCACATATGATTGTGCCACTTTCCACAGTGGTGTAAAGGATTCACAAAAGTATTTAAATCAGATTTTCCTTCACTGATGAAATGTTTTCAGACCAGGGCGGTTACCTGTTGGTTGAGTGTCGATGAGAACTGTGCGTCAGAGACGAGTGCGTCCTGTATGATGGTCTGCCCGGTCAGGTCCTGCTGCTCCACCAGCTCCGACTGGGTCAGCGACTGTAAGTCAACATCACATTGTTACATACCTTCACGCCTTATCCATACACACAATACTTATAGCTCACTAAGGATTTCAGGTCATCTGCAAATTCATTATTTGAATGAATTTACGGCACATCTTTATCTGTCATTATGATGTACAAAGACGTTTTGCCGACTCCGTCTGGTCGGCATGAATTCTGTGAGGGCGACATGAATCGGTAAAAATTTAGCAAAAAGCGAGTTACTTGCAAGGTCTACGTTATGTCGATAACATGATATACTGTGGTACTAGTGGGGCATAAAGCACCCATCTCATGTGGATACATGTACAGTCTACATATATATACCGTTAAGTTGGGTGGTTCAATGACTAGGTGTGCGCCAATGCTGCGGCTTACCTGTGTGAGGGCCTGTTGTTGCAGAGTGGCCAGCTCCACCTGTTGTATGTCAGTCTGCGCCACATAGGGCTGCTCCGTGTCTGGGTCTGGATCAGGATCGGGATCAGCGTCAACTGTATCGTGTTCCTCTTCTGCACCAGGGTCCGGCACGTCCTGGTCCCCGACCAACTCTGCTGCATCCTTATCTGTAGGGTCCGTCTGCAGAGCCTGCAAGTCAACAAGTTTGATGATATCATAACTTCTATCCAGCAATTTTTAAATATATGATTACACCAACAACTTACTTGTTGTGCAGGGGAATCGTTGTTCCAACGAGGCAGGCACTGTATTAGTGCCCTGGGGGACATGGGAGAAGACACAACCGGAAGTGGTCAGTTGAATGTAGCAAGGCACGAAGGCTATAACCTGTAATAAATCTAACTATTTTTAAAAAACAATTTACTCAATTTTTCTAAAAATCTTGTCATAAAGGGAGGCGGGTGGGCCCATGTCCCCCAGGGCACTAATACAGTGCCTGCCTCGTTGGAACAACGATTCCCCTGCACAACAAGTAAGTTGTTGGTGTAATCATATATTCCAACTCACCGGCACTGCATTTAGTGCCGGGGAACCTGGGAGAACTTTAAAGCTTTACAGGTATAGCCATAAAAAGACATGATTGAAAACAAAGTAACCTTGTAACAGAAACTTTATTTCAATTAAATAATTAGCAAAAAGCTTATCACATTCTTATCACTTTCAGTGACCGAAATCGTCACAATTTACCTTACATCATTAAGTATGGCTTGAGCCACTGATGAACCTGAGATCTTTGTCTCAACCTTCTTGTTATAATGTCTTGCCATGGTCTTTTCACAGCGCCATGAGCCATATTTTAGGAGTTCATTAACACCAACTCCCAACGTTGAAGCCTTGGATGTTCCCGCACCTCTTGTAGAATGCGCTCGGAACCTCTTGTCTATCTTTGCCTTCTTTAGAATCCAAAGTACCCACCTAGATACAGAATTCCTACCAATCGGCTTGTTTGGTGATTTGAACGACAACATGAGCTTGTCATACTTGACAATCTTACCTTCTATTTCCTTAACTCTAAGACCCTTTGAAGCTTTAACATAAGCCTTCAAGGTCTTGACAACACAAATCAATTCCTGTTTTGGATAAGGTTCCAATACCACCACCTGTAACGGTTGACCTAGCTTAGCCGTCTTCATCAATGTTTTCAATTGAAATCTTGCACACCCTGTGTCTGTCCAAGTGAGTTCACTCAGCAACAATGCTGGAATCAATTGTCCTCTTTGCCCTGTGATCAGAAGAATGAGGATCACCAATTTCTTTGCCAAATGTTCAAACGACAAGAATTCATTCTTTCCCCATTTTATCAACATGTTGAAAACAATAGAAACGTCCCAAAATGTAGGATATTTAGGAACTGGGGGCCTTTTCCTATACACAGCTTTTACTGCTTGACAAACCCAGTAATGCTTTCCAATAGTATTACCATTCTCTAAAGTGGGCAAAAGAACCGATAATGCACATCTAGCGGCATTCACCGCTCCGAATGACAGTTTTTTCTCATCTAGAGATCTGATAAACTTGCATACCTGAAAAACAGTAGGTCTCCACATGTTCACCCTATTGATAATACAGAACGTGTTCCATTTATGCAAATAGGTATTGTATACCTTTTGTGTACCATCTACCCAACTTGTCATCAAGAAATCAGCAGTTTTCTTATCACAACCTTGTTCATGAACCAGGTTATCTCTTATAACAGCGAAATAGTCAACCCTACTCTTCCTATGAATTGAACCGACTGTTCGTCTACCTGTTCCCCTGCTGGTAACAGATTGTTTCTTTTGGAGATATTGTTAGCTGACGCTTTGCTAAACTCTTGAGTCTTGTGAACCAGGGTCTTGTTTTCCAGTTTGGAGTTACCAAGACGAGACTGTGTGGCTTGTCTTGAACTGCTTTGTTGATTACCCGCATCACCAAGCTGAAAGGTGGAAAAGCATAGGCTTGTAAACCTCCCCAATTAAGAGAGAAGGCATCTAGATACGTAGCATCTGGATCTTGTTTCCAAGAACAGTAGATTGGACACTTCTTGTTCACTCTTGAAGCAAACAAATCAATGTTTGGAGTACCAAACAACTTACAAATTCTCCTGAAAATTCTATCATGTAATTTCCATTCCAGATTGTCTTTAAAGACCCTGGACGCTTTATCTGCTCGTACATTCAGTTTTCCTTGAATGTACGACACAGTGATCCAATTGCTACGTAACTCAGCCCAGTGCCAGATCTTCCTGGCTACAATATCACACTGAATTGACCTTAGACCTCCCATTTTCTTTACATAATTTAGAGCTGTAGTATTATCAGTTCTAATATGTATGTGGGTATTTCTGATGCCTCTTAAACATTTAAGAGCAAACAGAATAGCCATGAGTTCCATCACATTGATATGCTTGACCTCTTTCTTCCTCCATCTTCCTCCTGAAGTTTTAGAACCAAAACAAGCACCCCAACCTTTCAGACTAGCATCAGTTGAAATATACAATTCAGGTGAGTCAGGTCTAATTTTCTTGACTGATCCATTGATATTTTCTAACCACCAGAATATATCCTCTCTAGCCTTGTTTGACACCCACATAGTAGAGTCATACCTATATCCCCTTGACGCCAAGGCAATATTCTTTTCTCTTTCTAAAGCCTTGACATGAGCAAAACCATAGTCCACACCAGGAGTACATGACACCATAAGTCCTACTACACCAGCAACTTGCCTAATAGTAGGTGAATCTGCGTCCAGAAGCTTCAAACACTCTGTCTGTAATTTTTTAATTTTTGGATCCGACACAGAAACTTCCATTTTTGTTGAATCAAGCCAGAACCCCAAAAACTTCAATTTTTGAGTAGGTTTCAGAACTGATTTATCAGGATGTACTACCAACCCAAGACTGTCTAACAGAGCAGTTAACCTCTTCACTGTATTATAACATTCCAACTCAGTTGGTGCCATAATAAACGAGTCATCAATATAATAGAAAGCCTCACCACCAGCTTCACGTATTTTAGAGAATACCGGCGCCAATAACTTAGTGAACACCCTTGGCGCACAAGACAACCCATTTGGTAACACTGTATACTGGTAAAATCTATCATTCCAATAGAATTTCAAGTACTTTCTATCACAGACCCGAATTTTGAACGAATAATAAGCATCTTTTAGGTCAACTGATGCCATGAACGCATCCTCCACTAATAACTCCTTTGCTGTATTTAAAGAGTCCATCTTAAAATGCTGGTATTCAACCAACTTATTAAGTTGAGTGAGATCTAGTATAATACGCCCTGCACCATCTGGTTTTGGTACCACAAAGATGTTAGAAATCCATTCACCCGGCTCTGAGACCGCTTCTTCTATCACACCTTTCAACAACATAGACTCAATTTCTGCATTCACAGTCAACTTCTCAGCTTTAGACAAACGATAAGGAAAAGGTACTGATAACTGAATAGGTTCCTCAGTAAACGGAATAATGATACCCTGAACATTATTGATAATCCATTGATCAGAAGTCAACGACTGCCACTGTTCAACATAATCAGCTGTTTGTCCAGCTATAAAGTTAGATGGTGTATGCACAAATTGTAAGTCCTGTGCCAAAGTGACACTTACATTGTCTAGGACTTCTTTCCTCCGCGGTATCCTCCTCGGTTCTGGTTCTGGTAGTTCTGGTTCTGGTAGTTCTGGTTCTGGTAGTTGCTCTGGTTCTGATTCTTCTTCTGGTAACTCTTGTATGGGTCGTAAGACTCGTATGGAACTCTTGTGCCTGGAGGAAAAGGTTGGTTTCTGTGAAACCCCCCTCTGTGAGTAGTGCCACGACTCCTGTTGGCACCACCTCTGTAACTACTAGCCTGAGGCTTCTTCTGAGACTTTGGATCATTCTTGTCAGGCCCCATTACTTCCTGGACAAATCTTCTTTCTTGTTTTTTCTCAACAAAGTTATCCTTGGACTTAGCACCAAATAGAAACTTGCCTCCTAAAGGAGCAGTGACTACTGAATCAGCAACCTCCTTCAGAAGTTTATGTCGTAGAGCTTCCCGACGTCTCCTCACTAAATTGTTGTTCGCATAAGCCAACAACCTGCAACTATCAAAGAGCTCAGTTCCTGCCGTGTTGAGTTCATCATCACCTTCTGCACCCCTATTGATAATCAATTCACAAACAGGCATCATAGCTGTCAGCGCTGATAGAAGAATATCCTGAGTGATGTGTACATGGATATCCCCTGTTTTTAGGTGCTGTTCAATATCCTTCCTCTGTTTCATACTCAACTCTAAATCAGGAACCAACATATTCTTAATATTCTCAGGTGCTGGATACTTTGTGGCAAGTTCAACAGCCTCCTTTTCATCCACATTCTTCACAATCATACTGTCAATCAAAGCCGCTAAACACTTGGTAACAGCTGGTGACCTTGGAGCTTCATTGGTCTTAGCGATGAACTCCTTTGCCTTCCCCGAGAATGCACCCTCTTTGACTCCTTCAAATACGTCCTCCTTCTCCTTCTTCTTTTCCTTTGATTTTCGAGAACTGGTGGATTTTCGAGAACTGGTGGATTTTCGAGAACTAGTGGATTTTTTAGAACCAGTAGAAACATCAGAATCATCATCATGGTGATGATCATCACCACTAAAGCGACTCTTCTTCTTAAGACGTTGAAAACGTTTGAAGCGAGCATAATCTTCTACGTCAGAGTCATTGGAGTGTGACCTTGACCGACGTCTCTTCCGATTAATATCATCTCGAGATACATGAGAACCTTCAGAAGACATAGAATGAGAACGCCTGTCTCTTGAACTACATCTAACATCCTTCTCCTTAGAAGTATGTCTATCTTGGTCCTTATAACGAGTGACAGACCCATCTCTTGACTGAGACCTGGCTGGAGACCGAGACCGTCTCCTGCCCCTCCGGCCTTGCGGGCCTTCCTGCTTCTTATGGCCGGCAACATCCTTACTCGAGCCGGTGTCACCGGCCCTGGACCCGCCGCCATCTTGGTCAGCCAGGTTGAAGCTATGTCGGCCCGTTCCTTCAGGCGACAAATGTGGCATTTCCTGACTGTCATTTGCTTGACCAGACTGGAATATGTCCTGAAGTAACTGTGTCTGTTCTCCAATGGATTTCACAGACTCCATGCTACTTGTAGCCATTTCAGTGTCACCGGCAGACCGGCTTGACACGTGCAGATTCAGACCGTCTTGACTCTGAAATGCACAAATATAGATGTTTAGACTCGAGACAATACCCCTGCTAACAGGGTTTCAGTAGAGCTCAGTCAATTTCAAAATTGAAATATAAATAAATCATAAACGAGTAAAATGTAAACTTATAAATGAACATTCTACTCACCCTGCTACACACGACCTGCTTCTTCAAACGTGCCGCGCTAAACTGACCACTTCCGGTTGTGTCTTCTCCCAGGTTCCCCGGCACTAAATGCAGTGCCGGTGAGTTGGAACAAATATATCACTGACCATACCATATACATGGTTTTAGGACCTGTCACTAAGGACTGTTGATCCTCATAGTGACTGTTGTCAAGTATCCTAGCTACTCTGTCAACAAGTGACTGTTGCCAAGCAATGGTGTTCCTAATGACGTCATGGTCCGACGACCTAACTGTCATTAGCAGTGGTTGCATGGTGCAGAGAGGTTGTCTAATCCCTAGCCTGGTCAAAAATAACAGGTATGCTTCTACAGGTATTACATGTATTGCAGCTCACTTCAAGAACTTGCAAGCTTATTATTTTCTCACTGTCCTTTCTAGTACTTTTGGATAACCAAAACCAATAAATTCACAGGTCAATTGGCTGATTGATTCAGTGGGCTAAATGACATAGCGTCCGGTGACTTTGAGTAATATACATGTACACATAGATTGAAGGTTACCTGTAAAGCTAACTCGTGGCGATGAGTCTTCATATGCTTCTTGCAGTTGACGGATGTTTTGAACGTACGCTGACAGTAAGGACACATGAAGGGGCGCTTCTCGCTATGTGTCGACATGTGGCGTTTCAGCGACCCATTAGTAGTGAACGTGGCATCACAGATGACACATTTGTAGCATTTCTCTCCTGTGTGAGTCCGGACGTGCGCCTTGAGTACGCCAGATGAGATGAAGGACCGCAAGCACTGGTTACATTTATAGGGCTTCTCTCCTACAGGTACACAAGAGTAACACACTTACAAGTTAATGGAAACAACATACTTAGTATGGTTATGTGTGTATAACCCCATACCAACTTATCAAAAGATGACATTCCGATATTAAAACATGCATAAACTTTATTAAACATCTCCATTTAAGGAAACAATTCTACTGTAGATACAGCTGACTGCAAACGGCACAAATCTAATCGGTAACTGGGCCTCATCTGAGAAGGGGATATCAGCCATGTTTGATACTATCAGGCTTTCTAAATGCGACAGTTACTGACCTGTGTGAGAGCGAACGTGTTGTTTAAGGTGGGACGACTTCTTGAAGCCGCGGGAACAATAGCCACATTTATAGGGACGGTCCACAGTACCCGCCTCCCCGAGGTACTGGTTGTAGAACTGGCTGTGCCGCGGGGCTTGCTGAATATAACCTGCAAATATTTGTTAAAATGTCATTGCAAAGTCAAAACTGCCTTCTTTTCTATGTTGATCAATGATATAGTTTTTGCATCGTGCTGATGTCTTCCTCCTCTATTAGCGCTGTCCAAAGGATAGTGATTGATATTGTTTATAAAATCAGCCGCACTGAATTCACCTATGTATGTGTATGTAAGAAAAGTTGAAAAATGTAAAAGTAGATCAAAGGACAAATGAATCTTTCTGAACATGACCAGGAATTACTCAAAGTTATGGCTCTAATACCTGTGTCTGTGATAAGGATGGGTTCTTGCAGGGGGATGTCAGCGAGTGAAACATCCCGCTTGTTTGGACGCTTCACCATGCGCCGCCGCTTCTTTGGTAAGGCGTCTTTGAAGTGGGAGGCAATGTGGCTCTTGCAGTGGCCTGAGGTGCGGAACTTCTTATCGCAGTGTGGACATTCAAATGGTTTATCTCCTTTTAACGAGAGCAAAGGAAATTGGAGTTACATTTATGGTATCATACCATCGCAATATATCTAAATCTATTTACCGTTTGTCACATTTGTTGAAGGACAGACTAAGATAGCTCTTGATTTCTAAACAGTTATCAAACTAGAGCAGCGTTAGAATATTTCCTACTTTTGAATGATTGATAAATAGTCATAATTGAGAAAACACCTAAGATTATATTGCTCACTTAATTCTGATTATAGGCGATGGGGCGTATTGACTTGTGCAAATTTTAGGAATGACAACTCTCAACCCCAACTCCTAGTTTGCGCCTACCTGTATGAAGTCTAGTGTGGACTTTGAGTGAGCCGACAGTGGAGAAGAGTTTGTCACATTGCATACAGCGGTGGTCTTTCTGTCCAGAGTGAGTTTTGACATGGGCCGTCAGTGTTGACTTGACAGCGAAGGCACGGAAACACTGAGTGCATTTGTAAGGTTTCTCGTGAGTGTGTATGCGGATATGCCGCACCAGATCACTGGGCTTCTTGAACTCCTTGGCACAGTATGTACATTGATGCCATCTAACGCCATTTACCTGAATAGAACAAAGCATAATCATCAATGATGTTTGGGTTATCCAGTTGGTGGGAAATATCTTTTAATAGCCAGACCTAAAAAAATAAATCAAACTTAAAGCTATGGTAATTTAAATAGGTTTACAATCTTATTATCTACGCAATTACAACAGCAAATTTTCTCAAATCTTGAGGCAAGTGTTCACACATCACTCCTTATTTCAGGATTATTTCTTGTACCTACCTTTCTAATGAGATGTTTCTTGATTAATCCAGTAGCTGCGTCAAGGATATTAAGAGTTCTGAGAGTTGTGTAGTTGAATTCCTTATTGACACTGGTGCCCGCCTCGGTTGATGCCCCGGTGGCGTCCCCTGCGGCGGCGGCTCCTCCGTCTGCCTGACTGACCGGTACGATGCTCAGCCCGCTGTTCTCCAGGGCCTGTTGGAGGATGTCTGAGTTGAGGTTTCCTCCCACGGCCTGACTGATCTGGCTGATCTGCTGCTGCACATTCTCAGCATCTGAAGCATCCAGCTCCATGAGCTGCTGGATGACCACGGGGTTCACAGGACCCTTCTGTCCTTCTGCCCGAGCCGTACGCTGCTGCACCTCCTCCAGTGCCCCCTGGAGGTTGTCGGCCACGATGATCTGGGGCCGCGCGCCTGGACCCTCCAGCGAGATGGAGAACTCAGGCAGGGCAGGCTGTACGGGGGAGATGTGAGGGTATTGTGTTATCATGTATCATGTCCATTAGGCATTGAGTGTTACAACATATTGATTGATGTCTGCAATTATTTCTGAACATTTATTTATGACTGATGAACCGCATGCATGATTAGAAATGCACTTAAGTTCTTTTGACTTCTTTCTTTTAAAATGATGAATGAGTGTTTGTACGGTTGAGTTACTTACTGCAGAGTCTGAGTGCATGCGACTCATGTGTGCGTTGAGACTACCCAGTTTGCGGAAGACGCACGAGCACTCTTCACACTGGTAAACTGGTGTATCCGAATCTTTTGGCGCACTGTGAACTCGCTTTGAACAGAAAGAAAGACAGAAAATCAATTGAAAGCACATCCAACATCTCTCTATTAAGTAGGTCTAATAGCTTTAGGCAACGACACCTATTTAATTTTTTTTTTTACTCTTTTATTTTTTTTAACCACAATTAATACTCTGCACAATTTTTAGATATTATCTTGCTACCATGGCAGGACGAGAACGTATTCTATAAAACAGTGTAGTTACCCTGATGTGGGCTCTAAGGTTGCCTTTCTGTGAGAAGGTCATGGGGCAGAAGTCACAGGTGTGCGGCTTATGTAGGGTGTGTTTGGTCATGTGGATCTGCAGCGCCCCCTTCTGGTTAAACGCCTTCTCACACTCAGTGCACTTGAAAGGTCGCTCTCCTACGGAGGATAAACACGGTATTGTTAAGTCAAGCTGGTGCTAAGGGGGATTCCTTCTTAGCCATTTAAAGGCAGTATGATACATCAAGGCTTCATATTCATTAGGCGCCATGATGCACCAACATAGCACATGTGAGTAAATCACCAGTGCTGCTTTGCTAAGACCAGTGACCTATAACTTAGGTCATTGCTACAACATGCTGACCCTTCGGTAGTGTAGCAACCCTGTACAGTCGGCATGATACACAAAAAATCAGTAGAGAATGTTTAATACAATGGGTAAATCTATAGATTTATCATTCAGAATAAGCTGCCTGGTAACACCGGGTACTGCAGCTGCCATTGAATGCTATGAGCCTTAGTTTTATACAATGTATTATGAAGTGAAGGTTTAAATCAGATGCACCCTTTTTCAGTCCAGTTAGACATTAGGTGACGACTTTTGAATAGGAATTTCATTAGAATTGTCTTTACAATATACCTGTGTGTATGCGGGCGTGACGCTGTAGCTGAGAAGGCTTCTGAAAGGTCTTCGTACAATGTACACACTTGTGGCTAAACCCCGTCCGATCGATGTTACGTTTGTAAGTACGGTGAGATAGGGAAGACCTGAAAGCAGAGCAAAATACACTGCAACATATAGTAGCTGTATAACTAATCATAATGAATTGATCTGTACTGAACGAAATCCACGATGGAAACTTCATCATTGTGAACATTGTAAATAGAGTATTATGACGATAAGCATATTTTCAAAATCACTGAACACTGCAAACAAAACCTGAGAATAAGAGGACACTGAACATACAAGGCTATCATCGCCAACTCCATGTGTTCAAATATAGACTGTCCAGATTTCCCACCTGACTTTGTTGTGTTGCTTCATGTGGTCGCGGTAGATGCTGTGTTTGGAGAACTCCATAGCACATTGACGACAGTTGTAAACACGCGTCCCCTCCTGCTCCTGCCGATGCTCCAGCATATGCCGGTCCAACTGCGACTGTAGAGTACAAAACCAACTTCTTAATATTTTATGAATGTTAATATACTCAATGGATTCACACATTCTAACAACACATTTTTCCATAGCACATGATGCCGGAAGATAAAACAAGTACAAATGTATACTTAAAGGCGCACTGAACCCACGACGTCATTTGCGTACAAAACTCGGCAGGGTTAGGTCCTGGGTTCAGTGCGCCTTTAACACTACCACAAATTGTGTTTTATAACAGAGATACATCTACTTATTAATATACATGTAGCAGGCTATGTATTAATTGAGTGTCAATGACCGATAACAGGCATTATTTTTCGTTGTTATACATAACATCAAGTTAAATATTGGGCATCTTTCCAATTTTATTTCCATCTATTTTTTCATTATTAAGTGAGCGTTCACAAGGTTCTGAGTTGTGGTTTGGTGCTTACCTGTAGGCTGAACTCGTCTCCACACTCAGTGCACATGAGGTTCTCCTCCCGCTCGTGCAGCATGATGTGGGCCTTCAGGCTGGCGATCCGGGAGAACTTCTTGCCACACTCCGGGCACACGGGTTTATCTGAGTGCGTGGCCATGTGGAGTTTCAGGTTTTCCTCTACGTTGAAGGTGTTCGGACAATGTGTGCAGCGGAAGGGCTTGTCATCTTCGTGTGAGCGGAGGTGACGCTGCAGCTGATTCCACTTGGGGAAGATTTTTTCACAGATGTCGCAGTGGAAAGGCCCCTGTGGTGAACAAACATGGTTAATACACCGAGAGGTAGGCATACATTTCCCCAGTCTTAGGGCTCTCAGACATGACAATTTCTGAAACAAATTGGCTTTCAAAGTTCTGAAATATAATAAAAATTCTTCTCCTGGATAGATTTAATTTTCCCTTTGTTGATATACTGCATGTTCACTATATTCTGCACAAAGGTTGTTAACCCTATATCATTCCCAATGCACAATGACATACCTTGCCAAGAGGGGGCTGCACGGCAGCGGCCTGGGCGGGGGGTGCCACTGTGATGACGGTGTGGTCTGCCTGCTCCATCTGGTCGAGCTGGGCCTGGATCTGGGGGGTGAGCTCCTGGTGGATGATGATCTGGTGCTGCTGACCGTCAGGGCCGGTGCTGACCAGCACCTGCTGGAACTGACCGTCCACCAGCTGACCGTCCTGCAGCGGGACGGCCATCTGACCCTGCAGCTGGTCCTGGAGGATGTGCACCTGGCAACATCAACGGGCTCCACATGGTTAGTTCTGGGTTATTTTAATGATAGTGGCGTTTTCCTTATGAACATGAATCAATTACCGTAAATTCCCACATATTACCTGCGGGTTGTACGCAAACCAAACTCAGCTTTCATTCGTTCATACGAGGTTTTTTTTCATCACTATAGAACAGTACCAAAATATAATTTTTCAGATGCAAAAACGGGTTATAGGATTTATCTTAATTGGGGGTGCGGGTAGTACGCCGGAATTTACGGGGTCAGACGTCTGCTGCTTTTATAAGGGGGGTTGGACTAAAACAGGCCGCTATAAATTTTGGGCAAGTAAAATTATGCACTCCTATCTTGGTTATCATATCACATACATTTCTGATTATTTGAAACAAATTAAGGAATTATGAATGATGCTATATCAAAGTAACCTCACCTGTTCATATTGGCCATTTTGATCCTGTCCAAACTGTTCGCCAGCAATGGTGAAAGGTTGTAGCATGTACACCTGTGTCTGTGGGTCGATGTTCTCCTGCTGGTCCACATGCTGAATGACCTGGTGCACCACTTCCCCCTCCGCATTCTGAAGAGGGGCAGTGATCAGCGTGTATTCTGTTGGTGAATAGGATAGATGTGGGAATAGTTAGTAGCTTCTATGAATGACCTTAACATTCAACATTAAGTCATTGTAGTACTAGATTTCACACAACCCACTTTTCAGGAAATGAGATTTTTCTACTGTCAACTTTTATTAAGCTGTGACACTTTTTGCTGCCACAAAGTCTGCTGTTTGTGGGAGTGTATCAGCCGTGTAGGGCTAGCATGATACACCCCTGGTCAGTTTCTTACAGAGCTGCAGCCATGATACATGTATCATGACAAAATGTCATCCTATTTTAAGGGGTACAGATAAGGGGGGCTGTCGCTGGACATGTCCCTAAGAGATACCCATGTCAAATGTCACTAAGCCCTCAACCTCCCCATGCCTCCTGTTGGTAGTTGCTTCTAAGAAATGCCTATGTCGCCCTGTTCATCTCAAGAGATGCATATGTCGCATGTCAGATGTATGACAAGTGTGCCTGTCAGCAGGGACAGGAAGTGGCGTTGCCCCTGCCCAGTCTATAAATTGAGGGTCAGCTTACCTATATGTTCATTTATAAAATGTTTTTTGTTTTTTTTTGTTTTTTTTTTGCTGTCGAAAAATCATTTATAAAATGTAGACTTATACACTGACATAGCTTAAGGACCCCCCAAAAAGTGTAGTCCCCGTCATTCAATCACTTCCTGTTAGTTCCGGAATGGTCATTCTATAACAACAGGGGGGAGGAGGGGGGGGGGCTCATATTATGAACATATATTTCACATCAAAAATATTTGCGCACTCCCTAAAAAAAATGAGAGCAGCTAGCCGACCCAACCTGCCCCCCCCCCAACAGCAAAGACTTATAAGAGGGCCCACTCTTTGATTTCCTGTTCCTCCAGTAGGCATACCTCAGTACCTATGGCGCCCCCTAGTGGATGAAGTGTACAGCCCATATAGCAGACAAAACATTCTGATGGATGAACTGTGCTTTTAACCTTCATATATTTAAGATGTGTCATTCTCGATATCCAGGTTAGATTTGTAGCAGATATGCTCAGAAATAATGGCTACAGTGGGTTGTTAGGCCTAAAAAAAGTTGTGTTCCGGTAACATGGCCAAAAAAAAGAGGGTCGGTAGGTCGGATTTCATTATTTTTTTACATTTTTTTTTGTAAAAAGGTGAATTTTAGTGGTAAAAGCACCAAAAATGTCCTAAAAACAACAAAAAATTACAAAAATGTCGACCCCAAAAATGGAGGGTCGGTCGGGATACCAGAACACAACACTTTTTAGGCCTTAAGTTTTAGGTGGGAAAAGTGGACTATAGGCCCTACAATCCATCCACATGGGAGTGCCACAGGTTATACAAATGTACAGGATCATAGATTATAAATGAATGGTATTTGTGATTGATATCACAAGTGAACCAGGGCATTTCATCTTCTGTGATACTGTAGATTATCATTTATTGTGTCCCTTTCTGTACATTGTGATGTTGCAGTGACAGAAATAGGCTGAGATCGGCCACACCTCAAGTCACTTTCAACAGTATGCGGGGAGAGCACCTGTCAGCAACTGTGAGAGCAGAGACATATTCCTGGTTCAAATGGTGAAAGGACGGGGTTGTTGATGCTCCGCTACTACATCCAGATCTGACCAGGTAAATTCCTGGTTCAAAACTACCCTGAAATCATGTGTTGTACCAGTCCGTCATAACATTTCAGGCTAAAAAGTGAGCCTGAAAATCAAGCCTGAAAATCAAGCCTGATCCCTCTCCCACCCCCACCTTCATGCATGAATGGTATATGTGATTGATATCACATGTGAGCCAGGTGAGGGCATCTGTACTTCTCTTCATATGTTACAAAAATAAAGAATTTCAGCTTTTGTCAGCTTTTTTCGTTGCTTTCTGTGTAAACTACTGCCTTACCTTTATTTTCATGAAGGTTACAGAAGGTAGATGCAATATTGCGCCCTCAGACCGTCTCAAAAAGCGTCTCATCCCGTTTTTACATTAGAACAAAGAGGATTTCATGCAAAGTGACACTTCATGAAGGTTTGTAGTTTACTTGAAACCCTATCCTTTAGCATTGAGCTGAAAAGGTTGGTTTTGTGCTGTTTAGGTGACTTTTTTTCAATATCAATTTTGTGTATGAAATGTTTTGTTTTTTTTGTTTCAATATTTGACGGCATTGATTGGCATTGATCAACACTTGTAGATCTATGCTGCAGCATTTAAATATTTTATTTGCAGGTTTTTCACAGCAAAATAAGACACAAAAGGCAAGGTTTGTTTTTTGCAAAAAAACACAAAAATACCTGTTGTATAAGAACCTGGCACAGGGGTGCCCTGGTTCAATAATCTGTAGGAAGCCTGTGATAAAAAAACTTCTCTCAATCAATTATGTAGTGCATGATGGGCAAGACCCTCTTAGGGAGTGCATGGTCACTATTTATCCACAGGCGGTTGGGGGGAGGGGGGTTAAAAAGTTACCCCTTTTTGGTGAAAAAGCCTGCATGTTACCATCTAGTTCAAAGAGGGGGGCAGACAAATTCTGACACTGTCATGTCTCGAGGGGGGGGGGGGCGGAAAAAAATTTGCACACAAAAATCCACCAACCCGCCCCCCCCGACCACTCCCTTAGAAGGCAGTGATCATTTTTTAACAACAGGGGGGTGGGTTCTTGTGGGTAGCGCGTGACAATTTTTATCCCACCCCCTTACGGATCGAAAATTGGTGCACGCGGGCCCTTTGAAGCATAGTATTAAACACGCTGACTGATTGGCCCCCGGGGGGGCACTCAAATTTTTTTTGACAGGGGTGTCCGGCTGGACCCCTGGCAACCCTTGACCCTTGCCTAGGGAGATTTCCAAAATGAACCAGTTCATACGGAGATTTTGGCCAAAATGATTTTCTGCTAAGAAAGATTTGGGAGAAAATGAACCCTTGCTTAGGGAGATTTTGGTAAAAATGGTGTCGATTCAGAGGAATTTTGGTCAAAATGACCCTTGCTTAGGGAAATTTTGCAAAAGTTGACCCTTGCTTAGGGAAATTTTGCAAAAGTTGACCCTTGCCTAGGCTAGGGAAATTCTTCCCAAAGTGGACCTGTTGGGGGGCGCATCGGACGTGCGACACCAGAATCCAAGATGGCGGACTTGAGCGCACATGGCAGACAGTGTCCCAACATGTATTGATGTAGATCTACTGGTAACTCAACTGATAATAAAGAAGTCTAACATCACTCCAACTGACCCTTGCCTAGGGAAATTTTGTTGAAAAAGTACCCTTGCCAGCCGGACACTTGTGTATGCAAAATATACTAAGTGCCCCCCCGGGGTTTGGCCCAAAACTGGTTAAATTTTGTTGACCCCCCCCCCCCCCCCAAGAGGGTTCCAAATTTTTTACACCCCACCCCCTCCCGATCAAGGGGTCCAATTTTTTTTTTGCCCCCCCCCCCGCCATATTGATAAAAATGATTACTCCCTTGCTATCAATCATTTACTCACCCCCCCCCCCCCACTGGGCCCACTAATAAAAGTGGCCCCTCCCTTCAGGAGACTGGAGTTGGTGACCATGGTTACGGGTACATCATTCTTTGATTGTGTATTCTATCTGATTAAAATTGTGCCATCTCGATTTCTAGCTAGATCAAGTTGAAACAAATCTTTCAGAGTAATGAGTTTGCGACCCCGCCTTCTCTTCGTAGGGACTACACTGCTACGGGGTAGTACGGGATACCCCACAGTTTGAAGTGAAGTCTGAGACTTGAGCCTGAGCTAGGCACTTACCTATATTTTAAAGGTTTGTGCTGTGCACTTTATCTTATGTTCAATGAATAGATCTCGTTAAAAGAAGTGAATTTGCGTTTTTAATTGAATAATTATCTTAAGTTAAAGTGAAGTTATGCCCTCTCAAAGACCTCATATCTACCCAATAATTCTGCCACATTTAGCCATAGTTAAGAGTTTGTGAGTCTGTGATCACAGCAGCATTGTTCAGGCTGGCAGGTGTGAGAATGGGGTCCCCCCTTGGCCGAGCCTAGTGCCACAGCCTCCGCCCACACTGTATGCATACCCCCCTACAAAGAGAAGGGGCCCAGGCACCCCCTTGGCCGAGTCTAGAGCCACAAACTCCGCCTGCATTGCCTGCTTACCTCGGAGGTTCCCATGGCTGTAGGTGTTGGAGTATTTTATTCTTACTACAATTTTAGCGCTGCATTTAAAACATACTGCGCAATGGCAGAAAGAAACCACCTAGACCTTTTCTAGACCAGAATTAACAGTAGAATACGTGGAAGCCATTTGTTTTTGCGTGCTCCATTTTTTTCATATAGTAAATCGCTACTAAAGTTATGTTTCATCTTTTTTTTAGGAAACAATAGTCCCTAATTTACCCTGTTATTACTAAACCCGTATTCCAAAATATACACTAGAAGCGGACCATCAATACCTTTACAATGACACGTTTTGTGTCCAAATCCTCCAGTAAACAACCTCAGAATGAGCTTACAAAGAAATCATGGCTGAAAATTCCTCAGTATAAAAATTATCACACTTTACACCCCTGCGGCGGTCAGACTCGCGCACGGGAGATATGTCAGTGCCTACCTGAGCCCAGACCGTGTCAGACGTGGTAAATAACATTGCAAATGGCGGAAGCAAAAACACAAAACCGTTAAATTTGGGCTCAATACGATATGCGCACCCAATTCCAAATGTTGACACAATTGCGAACACTTTCTAGACTGACTTTGCCAAAATATCTCCCTTCTGAACTAAGTTTTCGAGTGTTAGCGCCATTTGACCGGCCGTGAATGATCACCGAGGTATCATTGCGCCCTTCACGTTCACTCGGCGAAAACAAATAGAGTGACGCTGGAACTACACTAACCCTAAAGTGCTCATTGAGGTGTCATAACAGCCCAAATTTCTCCCAAATTGAAGTTTGAACATCGTCTTAGAAGAGGGGATATAAATATGACCCACCTGTGCCATTTTCTCCTTGTATTTGTTGAATTTGTTGCTCTGTGAGGGACATAATTTTGCCGTCCCCAGAACAAAATGGCGTTCGCTGGTTCCCACGGGTGCTGGGGCTAACCCGCAGGCCCTGGCTAACTAGTACTAGCTCTCTAAGAGCTAACACGTGACTTCGCTGGTCAACCTACAACATCTGGGTCACAGACACCAGCACAGTCACGTGATCTGTCACGTGATCTGTCACTCTCCATCATGGGCGCCGATGTTTAGTCAGTTGCCCACGTTGGAGAGTGTGACCCCGCGCTAGGGACCTGCGTCTTTGATAATGGACGGGGAACCAGCGAAAAAATGGCGGTGATTTGGACGAGCTTCACCGAGAACGAGGCTCCATCTTTTTCACTCTCCAAGCGTCGTGACGTTATGCTTGGTGAGTGACCATGATCCGCGAAGCGCCGAAATCAAAACAATGGCACGTGCTTTGTCAAAAAAAGCACGTTGACTTCAGTAGTGTTATTTCAATATGGCATTATGGGTGTGCGGTTAGAGCTCTACATCCTCTGACAACTCCTTTAGGCCTACCCTTAGTAAGAGGGATTTAAGAATAGTAACTTTTGGTCAAAGTGCCTAGAGGCTAGATAGTACCTATATTTTTTGACTGATTTACCGGTAGGCCTACCATGTAGCCAGAGACATGTCTCTGGTGTAGCAGGGAACATATAGAGATCTACTGGATATTCTTTGGGTGTATCTAACATTGATTATATTTGAGAGGAATTTTGGTGATAATTGAACCTAAGGCTATGGGTAGATATTTCATTGAAAATCTTGAAAAGTCACCCTGGGCATTTTGTGATAACGGACACCTGTGAGTAAAGCGACTTTGGTAAAAAGTGACCATTTGCTAGAGGGATTTCGCTATTAACCCCCCCCCCCCCCCCCACAAAAAACACCTTCCTAGCGGCACACCCGTGCCTACCATGTACCACAAACTGACAATCATTGATTCAGGGGTGCACTGGACAGCTGTCGCCATATGTCACCAAAAAGTGGCCACACTGGCCTCGAAATTGGCGACAATACCCTCCTGAACTCAAGCTTTCCAAAACTGAAAGAATTTTGTAAATCGTCCAACTAGAACCAAAGTTATAAATCATTTTTTATTTGCACTAGAATACATTATTTGGACTTCAATATTTTTATAGGCATGTTCATTGTGGTTATTTTCTTGAGATTTAGGCCATTTTGGTGAAAACAAGGGCATTTTGATGAAAACTAGACCCTTGCTAGGTCCATATTGGTGGAGTAAGCCTCTTCTAGGGCAATCTTGTTAAAAATAGGCTAGTGGCACATTTATTGGGAAAGGGGTCCTGGGTGCCAAAACTTGGCCCTTCCCTATTCCCAAAATGCTTCAGATTGCATCATTTTAGATAAAGATTTTCAAAATTTTCCAAACCCTTTCGAATCCCTCTAAAATAATGTTCTAGTCCCAATGAAAAGAGGACAATTACAGAATGGGGCAAAAATACATTTTGTGCCAAAATGCACCAGAACACACCGTTTGAAGTGTAGACTTCCAAAATGTTCTTGTGGGGGGGGGGGGGGGGGGGTGAGAGCTCATCAGCCACTGCGCTGTAAAACACGCCCACGGGGAAGGTCCTTTTTTTGCACATCCTTCCAATACTTGTCTTGGCTACAACTAATCCTGTATTGGCTCCACGGTGTTCAGATATGCCCACCCCTGATCATAATTCGTCCTTATTTCTATAAATGAGAATCCCTTGAGATGTTTATGATAGCTGCAACTACATCTATTTATCGAAGAGGTAACAGGACCATTTTAGACAATCTATCCTCACATTGGTTTCTGAAACAAAAAGTCCTGACGGTTGACCCCCCCACCCCCCCCCCCCCCGTGCCACTATAAATGGGTGACCTCCTAAGGCTCCTTCCTATAAGTTATAACTGCAAGTAAGACCATAGTCCCCGTAAAATATGTACGTGCTTATTAGCTATCCTCTGGTAACATTCAAACAAAGAGACAAAGACTAAATCAGAAGACTTTTATTGCAATCACAGATAATATCAATGAATACACGTGCTATTATTTTCGTATAATATACCATATATGTCATTTAATGATTTACACAAATTGGTAACTATCTGTACAGTCACATTTATTAAAATCTAATGAGTACCCTATCTGTACTATGCGATTTATTTTAAATATCCTATTGCACTAAATACTATTGCACATCAGTCAGCGCGGGTGTATCAGTTGGAGTCTCAGTGCCGTCAGAGTGGCCCTGCTTTGGCACTGGAGCGTCTGCACCGGTATCTGCGTTAACATCCTCACTATGCGGCACGGCCGGTAACAAGTCACCCCACTTACATGCCCGGGCACACCAGTAGAAATCCCTGAAACAAAGTAAATGTATGAACAAGGAGTGTAGTATGCAATATATCATATATACAATATAATATTGTACAGTATGCATGTACTACATGTACACGTATGTCTCATATTTTCGTAACAAGCAACATAGGATGAAGATATTATTTTTCAAACAGTATCAGTGTTCGCACTAAAATCCCAGATTGAAATTCCGACTTTTCAGGACCAAAAATGGCTTATTTCCCTGACAATATTTGCAGTATGCCGCAATATAGTCTTGGGCACTATGTTTCACAAGATTCATTCCCATTTTCCATAAGGTAAGCTGGCTCTTAAAGCAGTCTATTTGACTTACTTGCCGTGCTTGGCACTGGTAATGACGGACATCTGAAGTTCACCATTTGGGCAACACGTCCTCAGGTGAACGCGCTTTGACGGGCTGGATACTTCCCGGACGATCCGTGGCCATGCTACGTCTGCAGAAATCAATGGGTTAATTAAGTTCTTATCTCATTAAGTATATAGCGGTATGCATTTAATGACAAATTCCACTATTCACAGCCTTGCACAGGGTTTGTAGTATCGCTCTATATGGATTTCAATTGTAAATTAGTTTACATCAGCAATTATGTTAATATTATCATTATTCCTAGATTTATTTTTGCAAGTGAAATCATATTTTGATCTCACAGGCTCTCACAGACCCCCTATTTTTCTGTACATGTTAATGTAGATGGTTCAACCCCCATACTGTAGGTATCACGCCCCCCCCCCCCGTTTTCCCAAATTCCTGAACTCGGCCCTGTGTAAAACAATTTAGACAAGACATTGCATACCTCCTTCCCGCCTTTCTCCTTTCTTTAGCACAACATACGAGTATTTTAATTGCTCTTTCTTTTCTGCTGCACCCGTCTGAAATCGTGGTAACATAACGATATTAATATTCCGTTTCTATGTAAAATCACTTACATGTATCAGCGTTTTCTTCTCACAAATCGTAGAGAAATGTTCTTAGATTCTTACAAATGATCTAACAAACCGTACTTTGACTCAAACAGAATCAGACAATGTAAATAAATTTGAACTTTCAACACATTTATGAAGATGTTGCAGACCTGTATTTAGTGCATGGCAGGAATTTTAAAACCTTTTTACCCTCAACCTGCCCCTGTAAACTCCGTGTTGATGAATCTATTGTTTAACCACTTTACAATTGAACTAAGGTAAGGACTACAGCAGATGCGACTTACCAAGGTCAGTGGTTTATATTGGATGGCAAAGTTGCAGGGCGTCCCATCTTGACGTGCAAATCGTCCACATGCACCGTCGTGTGGACACTATTAAAGGAATAGGGGAGTTATGGTTCAGTGAAACCATCCATGTTGGAAAGGTTAAGGGGATCGACATGATTGCAAAATGATTAAGTCTATATTGTACGAATATACATCTCCTAAAAGTACATAAAGTTAAGCCACATAACTGTTGAGAGAAAGATGCACACGTTTTCTAATTATAATTGTTAATCTGCAATAATATCGAGAATAAAGAGGGATTTCCTGTTGTTTTTGTTTACAAAAGACATGATACGATCAAGTAAATAATATTCAATCACCATCATTGAATCATATCGCTTACTGATACAATTAACCAACCAGTCATGCACTATTCTAACAAATTCATTAAATCATAAAATACCGACAAACTTACTGGAGCAAAGACATGACCGCTGAGTTCTTTTCTATCTTCCTCTGAGAATTGCTCGTTCTTATTAAACTGTAAGGAATATACTTAACAATTGATTTCTCCAATAGCACATTACGCTCATTGTAGATATCCAAAACACTATTTACATTCTTTTCAACAACAAAAATAGTCCAAAAAAACATAGCACCAGTTAAATATTATCTTGACACACTCAGTATCCAAATACCGGAAATGTTTTGGGATACGTACCACTATGTCCTCTTTTGGAATGAGTTTGAGTAGTACATATATTAAACTTTTTATATATTTTTAAAATCCCACAAACCTGCATTATGCTATATTTACAACTATTAATAGTACCGTAAATTCCCGCGTATAACCCGCGGGTTATACGCGAACCAAACCTCTAGTGCGGGTTATACATTATTCCCAAAGTCTAGTGCGGGTAATACGAGGGTTTTTGAAAGTATAGAACAGTACTAAAATGACCATTTTCAGACCCCAGGTGCAGGTTATATCATTCTCCCAAAGTCGGGGTGCGGGTTATACGCGAGGTGCGGGTTATACGCGGGAATTTACGGTATTAATAAAACAGGTCGCTACCCAGCGATGCACCGCGCCCCCAGCAGGCCCCATCAAAGGCATCATAATTTCTACCTTGGACTCAGAGTCGGAGATTGAAAATGTTACGACAATACAACACTATTTGCGATATCCTATTAGAGGCATTCCCATAGTGCAGTATTCTAGGTCAGACGAACACTGTCTGTACAACAATGCCACCAATTTTCCCGCACACTAACATCAGCAGCAGAGCTGCTGGTTATATTAAATTCAGCTTACGTGTAAGAGGAAGTCCCTTGCCTCGAGTACTGTCTGGAACCCTGCAGCAGTTCCATTTTCTACAATTACCTAAAACATAAAATCAACACATCTCAGGTGAACTTGCTAAAGTACTATTTAAGCATAACAGGGGTGGTAAATAAATTCAGCACAGGGAGCCAAAATATCGATGGTAGTCACTATCCTAGTCATAATAGAAGTCACTAAAAAATGAACATGATCCCTGCATCTTCACTTACCAATCCATTAGGTTTCATTATACTGATCACACTAAGTACAGAGTATATACTTACTAGATAGTCCTTTGTCTTCTGCCACATTGAGTAGAGTGTGTTAAGGCGCTCTGTCTGATTCGGCAACTCCATCAGTGAGAAGGCGCTTACCACAAGGTCGTACCGCCTCTGGAATTAGAAGAAGTTTAGTTGACTGATTTCAATTAGCTTTTGTCTAAATGTGCTGGAATATAATGTCTGACCAAATCAATGTCAAACACATAGGTAGCGACATCTATCATTTAATGTGCTATATAAATTACCTGTATATTACAGGTTGCTGGGCTATATGACCCATTATATATGGTGCCACAGGTCCAGTATAGTTCTTAAATCAATAGCTTGCTAACACACCTACCTCAGCAGAGGGTGGCATGAACTGTCTGAAGAAGACTCCTGGAACTGTCATTTCTTTTTCCTCTTCTCCCCCTGAAGTAAATAGATTTCACGATAAACAGACGGATGTGTGATATACAAAGAACAATGAAAAAAAATATGATGAAAACTGAACTGGTAGCATTGACTTAACAGAACAAGTATCCAATAAAATTTACCTTGAAGCAGAAGACGGGCGATGGTGTTCATGTCGGAAGACGAATCCACACAGTAATGCTCTTTAAGCGCATTTTGCCATGTTTCATTTGCAGCCCTGTTGTTGTCAAAAATAATATTAAAACAATTAAATACCAATGAATATATATTTGTTGATCGAACTAACGATCTCATATGGTCCAGCTATAATTTATATTTGCTAAATACTGACTCTGAATTTTAGGGAATATATTCTATATTCCTGAATATTTGTTATATAAACTCTTCTTACCATATACTCGATCCAACACCGGAGCCAAAGTCGAATAATGTTTCTGGTTTAAATTCTGGATTCCGCTTGGCAATCTAGAAAATGAAAAAACAATGAAACTTTTAAAATCTCACGCATTGGAAATGTATTTGCAATCTACGGCAAACAATTTACCGGTGACTTTGTATTTACTCGTCAATATCTAGACACATGTTTTAAGCTAATTTGTATAACATGTATAATAATACTACCTCCGAGAAGATCTGGTGCAGTGTGTTGTAGTCCGGCGAAATCCGACCGACCAGGTATAAGAATGACTTGTATGCGTCATATCTGGAAGTGAAAAACATGGGATTTACATATATAAATTGATACCAGCCCTCTCCACTCCTCAAGCTCATGTCAAGTAGTGTTTTATGTTTAACATTTGAATGCTTACAATTAGTTAGTATTCTTGAAAGTGGATAACATCTGCTGCAGCAATAATGCCATAATATGATTACTATGGAATTGGTAGGAGCTGATGTAAAATCACTGTGACTCACTGAATGGGTTTCCAGTGGTAGACTTCTTTCCGCAGGTTTTTGACTACCTTCCTTTTAACGTCCGTTTCTACCTTGTCAACTTCTTCACTACTTGTGTACTGGCTTGGATCATCTGGCACATTACGGAAATAAACATTCAATATCATCTTAGTCATTAACGTCATAACCGACAAGACCTGCGTCTTGTACGGAAATGGTCCAAAAACATGTTTCTGTACAAGCATGCTGTAATTGTATAACATGATATGATGCATCCTTTCCAGACAAATGTTAAGTTTTATCTTTTTGAATTCGTACACATTAATATATCAGGGCCCGTAAATAACTTTTTCAGGACCTTCACTGAGGTTGCTCATGTAGGATAAGTATTAGACATTCTGTGATTTTCCTCTGAGTAATATGAGACAAAGAAAATAATACATGTATATCTTCTTTGTCTCATATTTTTGTCACCACTAATTGAATAGATTCTACCGGTACATACATTTGGTTCTGATTCCCTTCTCTAGTACTTCTGCTCTGTATTGTATTTCTTGGTTTTCCACGGGGCGGTGACGACTCCATATGTATTGGGCAAGTTGTTTAGCACGCTTCTCTACATCTGCTGTTGGATACTCTGAAATTAATGACAATTGACTTTTTAGTACTGCACTGCTCTTCTTTATATATCATTGTTTGAGTCCTCACATTAAAACAGATATATGTTATCCTTTTATACCCTGTATATATTGCGGATTCTCACGGATTGTTCCTAACTAGAATATTTTTCTTCTCCACTCAGTAAATTGTTTCATATAAGAGTGCATCTGTCGTTTTTGTTCATTCTGATCAGCGATTAGTTATGTTCATATATATTTGATGAGGATAAAGTACATACTTATTTATGAATGGAATTATTAAATTGGTAAAAATGAACACCGGTACTTACTTTCTATCATGAGTGAAATGGCATCCTGGAGTTTGGGAGGGAGTTGTCGTCTCTTGGTGCTGCAGACCACGCCTGGATGGTTACGATGTTTGACATCAGGTTTGTCGACAAAAACAGCCTCTACACGTGGATCAAACCGCCATTTGTGATTCACAACAAGATCTGAGACATTCTGAAAGAATATTGAAAAGTATGGGGATTTGACTGGAGAAAACAAAAATGGGGCACCTGCAAAATAAAACAATAAAAAATGTGACACAAATTAAAGACAAAATATGTAATGCCAGCAAGGAGTATCTATAGATCTACCATAATTGGATCTCATTGAGGGCCTGCATGATCTGTGTGCCTTAGTTGAGCTACTCCGTGTAGGTTGGGATGACGCTGGATAGCAAAACCTGGGACTCAGTGTGACCCAGGCTGGGTCGCAAGGTACAGATCACCCGTAGACGGTGGCGCCATCTAGCGACCCGCTGACCCAGCCCCTACATACCTCCCATCCCACTTGAACCACAATAAACTAGTCTCAGGTTAAAGTTTTTTGACATGGGACTAACTGACCTAGCTGATCCACCAAACCCCTGGTGGGATGACTGTTCAGCCTGTGCCTCAAAACTTACAGAATAGTCATGTTAAGTAATATTTCATGGGAGCACAGTCCCCCAATTATTTGTAAGACTATGCATCATTTCGCATTTTAAGACTGCATGTTTTTTTCTAAATGTTCCTTCTTGCCTGGGTCTATTCCTCATGAGAATATTTGGTCCCACAAATTCATCACTCCAATTTCTCCATTTTCTGCCAGCAGTTGTAAACAGCATTCTCTCAAGTAGAGCTACTGCTTGCTTTCCCCTTGGAACATTGCCAGCTTCCTCATTCTCCCACATTCTCCTATCAGCAAATGGCCTGCAGTTTTTCAAAATATCCTTCGAAGATGCATGCCTACAATCCCCTATATTAGTTGCAGTGCTGCATTTTGTAACACTCTGGTTAAATCTCACTCTTTGGATTCATCAGAATTGAGGTCTGGGCTCAGGCTTTTAAGAACTATTCTCATAGACACAGTAATGTGCAATAGATTGCAGCATTTCTGAGTGGCCAAACCTTGGGGCTATACCATTGCAGGAAGCTACTGCTAGACCGATAAAGTCAGACCCTGAGAAATTGAGATCTGGGTCTCATAAGGCAAAAACATTCAGTTATAAATTGTCTGAAGTTTTTTTATTTTTTATTTTTTATTTAAACTTCACTGCCTTTCTAGGGGAGTGTTCTTCTTTAAATAATTTTGTTGTCCTTGATCAATTACAGTTGAACAATCCAGCGCTGGTACATGTGACAAATCCATTGTATTATCTTTGACTCTATGCCTGTGGCTGATGTTATTTTATGTTACATTGTAGATACTTGGAAATACACACGTGAGTATAGTAAGCTAAGGCATGGAGTTGGCTGATTTTGTGGCCTTTGACGTTTTAGCTAACATTTTGAATTGTGCCACTTCCTTTATCACCTCTAATTTTTATGTACAAAATTCTTTTGGTTGGCTCTTAGCTAGATTTAGATAGATAAGTTACCGTGACAAAAAGAACTGTTATTAAGACCAGCAACGGATTAAGGGGTGCTAGTTGTCACGTTCTACCCCCTAGGGTCATCATGGGAGATCGGCCTTGCTGAATGTTTACCCTAGGATAAAATAAAAACCGTTTAAAAAAAAAACAAAACCGTACTCTTACCGGAGAAAGACTGTGTATCGACTTTAAGACATTTTAGTCAATTAAATTGGGATAAACATGAAAGATTATATACAAGTGATGATATGTTACATATGAGTGAGAGAAATAATTGATAAACCCTATGTAGCGAATGAGATAACATATTTGGATTTAAACTGTGGCCACTTGAAAAGGGAAGAACTAACCCTTTACCAGTTACAATTAGCGTCTTCTGCGCCTTGCTCTTCTCCTTTGTTGAAGGAGAGCTTCTTTCCTGCCCGACATGTCTGTCTTAAACCACTTCTTAGTTTTACTTTTAAATGTTAGTTTGCTTTCAGCACTCTGAATACTGTGTGGGAGAGAATTCCATAGTTTGGTGCCTCTATAATATGGGCTTCGTTTGAACTTAGACGTGTGAGGGAATGGTATCCTGTAGTTGAGCTTATTATCTCCGCGTGTTCTATTTCGTGTAATAGGGGGGGGGGGGAGTTTTTTTCGATTTACTATACATGAGGGACATTAAAAGTTCCTTTCTACGTGAAGCCAAAGGGGGTATCTCACAGAGATTGTGTAAATCTTTTATGGGCTCTTCCCACACCCTCACACGTCTTATACATCTAAGCATTCGGTTTTGAGTTACTTGAAGTTTAGCTATGTGATCCTCTGTACATGCATCCACTAAGAACGAACAGTAATCATAGTGCGGAGTTATAGCATATTTAAACAATTCAGTAGCCTGTGCGTCTGTAAGATTATACCTAAGCTTCGCAAATTTCATGGACAGATAATAATTACCTGTAGCCATCTTTTTTACGAAGGCTTCATCGTGAGGGGCCTATCAATAATAGCACCTAGATATGAGAATGAATCTACTTCTTTTATAACTTTATCACCAATGAGAAGTACTCTGTTACAGCAATATTTATAATTATGATCCGCACAGTACCAAACTAGTTTAGTTTTATTGTGATTAATAGTGAGTCCTAGAGTGTTGCAAAACTTCTCTAAAATATTAACATCTGTTTGCAGGTTTCTTAACGCGACAGCTGGGTATCTGGACTCAGAGTATAAAACCATGTCGTCTGCATACATCTTAATTTTACAATGCTTAGGGGACTCCATAAGAGTGTTAACAAAGAAGATAAATAGTGTAGGACCGAGGACGGACCCCTGCGGAACGCCGAAATGTACCTGTTTTTCAGTGGAAATGATTCCATCGACCTTAGTGCTTTGTCGTCTGTTAGATAAATATGCATGGAACCACATTAACATAGTTCTGTTAATTTTGGACTTTTGGAGGTTATGTAAGAGGAGGCTATGGCTTATGCAATCGAAAGCCTTCCTCACATCGATGTAAACAGAGGCTGTATAAGTATGATTATCACGCGCAACATATAAATCTTTTGTATAGTCGTAGATTGCTTCCGCAGTACTGTATCCCTGCCTAAAACCATATTGCACGTTGGACAGAAGGTCATTATTATTTAGAAAACTTATGAAATGTTTCTGTATTAGTTTTTCCAAAATTTTGCTGGGTACCGGTAATATTGAAATGGGTCTCCAGTTTGTTACATCTTTCAAATTACCTGTTTTTGGAAGAGGAGATATAGTGGCATTGGTCCATTCATTAGGCAGGGATGCAGTGAGTATGGAATATGTGAAGATATGATGAAATTGTTGAACAACCGAAAGAGTATCTCATCAATAGTTCTTTTGTAAGTGTTGTTAGTCTACTTGCAATGGATGATCTGCTGGATAGTTAAGTCAGACATACATTTGGGTGCGGTGTCACCCTCAATCTGAGATTCCAATTCTTCACTCATTTAAGTTAGCCCCAGTTCTCCAAATCTCTTATCCACCAACACGCAACAATATGGCTGGAACAATTAATAGTTGACCTACTATAAATTCCTGTATACTGCCTGCAACTCGCATGTATAGGCAAAGGTTCACAAGAATTGTTCACCATTGAGGGTTATTTCACAGGACAAAGCAGACAAATATGTTTCAATGATCTATCGGATTTGATATCAGACCAGCTTCTGCCTGCAATGGGACTGGTTGGACTAACAAGACCTCACTGTACTGTTGTAGTATTTCTAAAAACCCTTCTATAACCTGTACCCCCCCAGCTTGGGAGAACCGTATGATGGCACAAGGGGTTGTTGTTGTTGTTGTTATTTCATTCATTTTTATCCTGAGGAAGTACATAACCTTATAGATTGTATTCTTGTATTCCACAGCATTTGCCATCATATCAATGTTCCGTTCAGCGGTATTTAAGCCACATACCTACTTTCTAGGTGTGGTAATGGGATGTAGGGCTGTCCTTGATGTTATAGGACAGTCCTACTACCCGCGTGTTAATTTTAATGAACAGTTATTTAAGTTTCTGAATATCAAATGTTATTGATGAGCTCTGGGCCCATCTGAGGCAAGGTATTAAAGTCTGTGTCATTGGTACTTAGGGTACTGACAGCCTCATGATAATTAGAGTAGTGTAAAAAATATAGGAAAGTAGAATAATGTGAGTATAGTGTAGGAAAAAGAAAAAAGAAGGGTTTAGAAGAAAGTAAGGATAAAAAAATAAAAAAATACGAGGTTTCAAAGTTTGAGGATTATTATTCTAGGATATCCACACCAAAGGTGTGGTAACCGGCTTCCAGTGAGGGTTCTGGTTCATAACCACTGTGTAGGTGGAGCAGGATGCTGTCCTTGAAGGGTTAGTGAACACGAGTCATGATGCAGGAGTGTATCACTGTGTAGGTGAATCAGTATGCTATCCTTAAAGGGTTAGTCTACAGGAGTCATGATGCAGGAGTGTATCACTGTGTAGGTGAAGCAGTGTGCTATCCTTAAAGGGTTAGTCTACAGGAGTCATGATGCAGGAGTGTATCACTGTGTAGGTGAAGCAGTGTGCTGTCCTTAAAGGGTTAGTAAACAGGAGTCAAGATGCAGTAGTGTATCACTGTGTAGGTGAAGCAGTGTGCTGTCCTTAAAGGGTTAGTCTACAGCAGTCATGATGCAGAAGTGTATCACTGTGTAGGTGAAGCAGTGTATTGTCCTTAAAGGGTTAGTGTTCAAGAGGCATCATGCAGGAGTGTATCACTGTGTAGGTGAAGCAGTGTGCTGTCCTTAAAGGGTTAGTCTACAGCAGTCATGATGCAGAAGTGTATCACTGTATAGGTGAAGCAGTGTATTGTCCTTAAAGGGTTAGTGTTCAAGAGGCATCATGCATGAGTGTATCACTGTGTAGGTGAAGCAGTGTATTGTCCTTAAAGGGTTAGTGTTCAAGAGGCATCATGCAGGAGTGTATCACTGTGTAGGTGAAGCAGTGTGCTGTCCTTAAAGGGTTAGTGTTCAAGAGGCATCATGCAGGAGTGTATCACTGTGTAGGTGAAGCAGTGTGCTGTCCTTAAAGGGTTAGTGTTCAAGAGGCATCATGCATGAGTGTATCACTGGGTAGGTGAAGCAGTGTGCTGTCTGTAAAGAGTTAGTCTACAGGAGGCATGATGCAGGAGTGTATCACTGTGTAGGTGAAGCAGTGTGCTGTCCTTAAAGGGTTAGTCTACAGGAGTCATGATGCAGGAGTGTATCACTGTGTAGGTGAAGCAGTGTTCTGTCCTTAGAGGGTAAGTCTACAGGAGTCATGATGCAGGAGTGTATCACTGTGTAGGTGAAGCAGTGTGCTGTCCTTAAAGGGTTAGTGTTCAAGAGGCATCATGCAGGAGTGTATCACTGTGTAGGTGAAGCAGTGTTCTGTCCTTAAAGGGTTAGTCTACAGGAGGTATCATGCAGGAGTGTATCACTGTGTAGGTGAAGCAGTGTGCTGTCCTTAAAGAGTTAGTCTACAGCAGTCATGATGCAGAAGTGTATCACTGTGTAGGTGAAGCAGTGTATTGTCCTTAAAGGGTTAGTGTTCAAGAGGCATCATGCATGAGTGTATCACTGTATAGGTGAAGCAGTGTATTGTCCTTAAAGGGTTAGTGTTCAAGAGGCACCATGCATGAGTGTATCACTGTGTAGGTGAAGCAGTGTATTGTCCTTAAAGGGTTAGTGTTCAAGAGGCATCATGCAGGAGTGTATCACTGTGTAGGTGAAGCAGTGTGCTGTCCTTAAAGGGTTAGTGTTCAAGAGGCATCATGCATGAGTGTATCACTGGGTAGGTGAAGCAGTGTGCTGTCCGTAAAGAGTTAGTCTACAGGAGGCATCATGCAGGAGTGAATCACTGTGTAGGTGAAGCAGTGTGCTGTCCTTAAAGGGTTAGTCTACAGGAGGTATCATGCAGGAGTGTATCACTGTGTAGGTGAAGCAGTGTGCTGTCCTTAAAGAGTTAGTCTACAGGAGGTATCATGCAGGAGTGTATCACTGTGTAGGTGAAGCAGTGTGCTGTCCTTAAAGAGTTAGTCTACAGGAGGTATCATGCAGGAGTGTATCACTGTGTAGGTGAAGCAGTGTGCTGTCCTTAAAGGGTTAGTCTACAGGAGGCATCATGCAGACGTGTATCACTGTATAGGTGAAGCAGTGTATTGTCCTTAAAGGGTTAGTGTTCAAGAGGCATCATGCAGGAGTGTATCACTGTGTAGGTGAAGCAGTGTGCTGTCCTTAAAGGGTTAGTGTTCAAGAGGCATCATGCAGGAGTGTATCACTGTGTAGGTGAAGCAGTGTGCTGTCCTTAAAGGGTTAGTGTTCAAGAGGCGTCATGCAGGAGTGTATCATTGTGTAGGTGAAGCAGTGTGCTGTCATTAAAGGGTTAGTCTACAGGAGGCATGATGCAGGAGTGTATCACTGTGTAGGTGAAGCAGTGTGCTGTCCTTAAAGGGTTAGTAAATAGGAGTCATGCTGCAGGAGTGTAGTATCACTGTGTAGGTGAAGCAGTGTGCTGTCCTTGAAGGGTTAGTCTACAGGAGTCAAAATACAGTGGCGGATCCAGGATTGTCTAGAAGGGGGGGCCCAAACCTGGCCAATCTGGAATAACTGCCTGTTTTTCCACGAGGGAAGCACAGCAGCCGTATACGGGGAATTTGGGGGGATTGATCCCCAAGAAAATTGTGATGGTCTAAATTTGAAATGGTGCATTCTCACGCATTTTAGGATAGAATATTTTCCTCTTTTTCGAGGGGGGGGGGGGGGGCCAAGGCCCGTCGGGCCACCCCCCTGTATCCGCCAATGAAATACAGGAGTGTATCACTGTGTAGGTGTGCAGGAGTGTATCACTATGTAAATGAAACAGTGTGCTGTCCTTAAAGGGTTAGAGTGCTACCACACGGCTCCCAGGTCACGCACCACTGCCTGCCGCCACCTCTCCCATACTAAGGCCGAGGTCTGTAAGACGACGTGTTAGAAGCTAGGTTGGGTGGACCAAAGGTGTGATCAACAATAGAGTGTTTGCATGTAAGGTGGTACATATATACTTAGGCAGCGTGTGCCGACCATGGCCTCCACTTACAAGGGTAGCGAATGGGGACCAGAGCCAGGCGTTCAGGATTCAAGAGGCTATAGACCTTTTTGGTGGTTATGCCAGTACAAATCTATTGGTCTGTGTGCCCAGTGCTATTCCTACCTACGCGCCGTTTCTCTCTCTGAGGCTATGATATCTTATGTTGACTAATAGTAACCGGGTCCATGGGACATGGAGCCGGTTAATAATAGATGAGTGGGGGCCACATCAGTGGCACCCACTCATCATAGTGGCTTGAATAAGAGCGTATTGATTATTCAAGATACAAAAATGGCCTAAAAATACCCTCATTTACTCTGTGCTTATTTAATACCTGCGCTTATTTGAGACCCCTGTGCTTATTCAATCCACTATGGTAGATGCACCAGGAGATATATAAACATCACAGTATGTTAGTCTAAAGACGGTGAGTGTCATGATTATGTACATTCATCTATTACAATGTCGTTTTGTTAAAAAGTGAAAAAACTATGTTTGGGGGGGGGGGGGGTCACTTTTTTCACCTATTCCGGGGGGAGGGGGGGTCACTTTTTTTTTTCACTTATTCCAAGGGGGGGGGGGGGCTTTTTTAAAAATGTATTTGATTTGCCAAACGCCCCCCCCCCCCTGCTATAGATAATGAACGCTCCCTTAACTTTAATAAGCGTGCAGATTGTCCATATTGAGCAACTCGTGAGCAACTTCGAGCAGCTCATTAATTAAAGTGAGCAACACATGCGCCATTTTCATCCAGGCACGCCATCTCATATTAACCCCCCCCCCCCCAATAAAAAAAAATTAAAAAAATATCAAAAAAAATCCAACAGCCCTCCCTCTATGAGGCCAAGATTCAGAATAACTGATGCAATTTTATTTTTTAATAACATTCTTTTTTTTTATAGTAACATTCATTTTTTAGTAAGATAGCCTACATACATTGATATATACCTGTAGTCTACCACCACGGCACCACTGACTAAACAGTTGGTTCATGGTCCATACAGGAGCTCAATCATTCTCCAGATCTTGAGGCTTGAGGGTATAGTTGGAGGACACTTGACAGCTTTTGACATTGTGGAAATGGACAGACACCCCCATTATCGCCCGCTAAAGCAACAGAGCAAAACACTTGCCTCAATGGTAAAATGAGGAACTACAAATAATAAAAACAATGCAGACGAAGACAGATTATGAAACTGCTTGACATACGCGTGAAATGATGGTGTCTAAACCCCATGTCTTGGAGTATTGATGTGGTTTTCGGCAGAGAAAACAAACACGCATGCACCCCATGCGCGCGGCCATCTTGAATTTCCCATGTGATTTGTAAACACGACCTTGATTGGCTAGTTGTCTTTGTTTTCTTTCTGTAAAATATATTTTCTCTCATTTAAACTCCTATTAAAACTCAATGCAATGAATTGATGTGATCCAAGGATCCATACTTGATATTTAAGTAGCATGCCATGAAACAAAACTTATGTATTTTCTCCTACATCGTCTTTTTTTTCTTAGGGTCAGGATTTTCCTGCTAGCCAATGAGAGACCATGAAAGGTGTGTGAGGCAAAACCTACGGAAAGCCGGTGCGACATGCCACTTGCAGAATTTGCTCCTTCCCAGTTATTTGCTCCTTGCTGAAAATTTGCTCCTCGCTGAAAATTTGCTCGTTCTCAAAATTTGCTCCTACCCAATTATTTTCTCCTCGCTTAAAATTTGCTCGTTCTCAAAATTTGCTCTTTTTAAATTTGTTCCTTGCCACAAAATATGCTCGTTATAAATCTGCTTCTTCACAATAATATGCTCTTTGCACAAAATTTGCTCCTCCCTCAAAGTAGGCCTTTGCTCATTCAAAATGTGCTTCTTCCCAATAGGTTTGTTGTGCGCTATTCGCAAATCGGCGCAGAACGCCAATCCGCTGTGCGCTGTATACAAATAGAGAGAGGCGAGATTCTAATCAAATTCTCAAATAGTCCAAAAATATTTGAGCTGTCACATTTTTGATTGATGAATGGACTTGATTCATTAATCCTTATAGCGCCAGTGCTGTGTTTCAATAATTTTGGGTTGTAGGCCTATTGATCGAGAGACTTACAAATGAAACCGGTGCTCGCATCTTCATTGATATTTCTATTCCGGGCAGATTGGTGTTCTGCGCGGCCATGATCTTGCGCTATTTACAAATTGTGCTACGCAGAACGTCAATATTGGCATTCTGCGCCGATTGGCGAATAGCGCACAACAGGTTGACCTCCACAACTGGGTCAATTGCTAATTGCCAATTAGCGGCCATCTTGTTGTGGTGTCAGACAAAATTTCTGGTTCTGACCCTATATTTCTCCTTCAGACGGGCAAAATGTCGGGTTCTTTTGAGTGTGCAGTAATAAATGACCCCTTTAATTAAAGCTTAACACATATCAGATTTTTTTATTCGCATCCCGCATGAAAAAGTGTGTTCCGATTTTGCGCTAGATGCCATGGAAACTGACTTGCCCAAACTGGAGAAATTTTACAAGTGCCCAGCGACCTTTGACTTTGACCTTTGACCCCTCCAAGCACCACGCAGGGTTACCATGGCAACAACCAACTTTTTATATTTTTTTTACCAAGGCCTTTGGGAACAATTTGGGCCGCAGATTATGATTCTGTGACAAATTTAAAATGCCCCCCCCCCCCATTAAAAAAAGGCAACGCGGGGGGGGGGGGGCAGTGGATTTTAGCTCGAGCAGGTCGGAATTTTTCTGGTTCCCCCCCTGCACGAGAGGGGTCGAAATTCTTTTTGATCCCCCCCCCCCCGCCAGACAGGTTGAAATTGAGCACAGCCGACGCCTTTGAGCTATAGTAACGCGGGGGCTTTTCTGCTAAAATAGGAATTTTTTTGGTCCCCCACCCACCAAATCCACCTAGCATCTGATGTCCGAGAACAAACATGGCGAAACTTGCAAAATCTTTGGAGCAAATTATTGGGAAGAAGCAGATAGGGAATGAGCATATTTTGAGGGAGGAGCAAATTTTGTTCAAGCATCAAATTATTGGGAGGGAGCAAATCCTAGAACAAGCATATTTTGGGGCAAAGAAGCAAATTTTGAAGCAACAAATTTGTAGAACAAGCACATTTTTGTGCAAGTAGCAAATTATTGAGAAGGAACAAATTCTAGAACAAGCAAATGTTGGGACAAGAAGCAAATTTGAAGGAACAAATTTTTAGAACAAGCAAATTTTAAGCGAGGAGCAAATAATTGACAAGGAGCAAATTTTGAGAACGAGCAAATTTTAAGCGATCGAGGAGCAAATAATTGGCAAGGAGCAAATTTTGAGAACAAGCAAATTTTATGCAAGGAGCAAATTTTCAGCGAGGAGCAAATTTTCAGCGAGGAGCAAATAACTGGGAGGGAGCAAATTCTGCAAGTGGCATGTCGCACCGGCTTTCCGTAGCGATCGGGCGGATCGGTGGGCTGATGAAGGCCAAGGCAAGCGTGAGGTGACAGAAGTACAGAGGAGAGGGCAGGAACAGTGTACCATAAAATCAGTTATCATTTGGAACAGTTGCTGTTGATATTACCCTGCCTTCACCATGAATTCAGTGACGTGCACCGCACCTGTCAATATTGCAGTTGTCAAATATTGTAAGTATGATCACCAGCTATATATTCATTGTAATTTAATGACTCTTGGAAGGTTGGCAATTTTGAGGCCATGAAAGGGAAAAAGAGTAAAAATTATAGGCAGCAGGATGCCCTAGAGGCTAGATCAGGTCAGGCCCATAAATTGTATTGACCCAGGGCAACTTGAGCCTCTGGTTTTTAAAGACGTTTTGCCAAGAAAATAAATATAGATCTAGGCCTAGCAAAGTTTGAGGGACTCTGCAGTCACTAGTGAGTAGTGTACCCTGGTAGTCTTATGCACTCAGTACCGGGTAGAATATATTTGGAAGAAATATCTATCTAGTGTTTCAAACATTTTAGCAATGTCAAGAGTAACCTATGAAAAATACATTTGAAAAATGGTCCTTTTTGGACCAATTAAAGCAGATATTTTGCCGTCATGATGCATGAATGCAGCCCACATGAGTAACATGCTAATGGCAATGCACTTGCCAAGGCTGTATGCCTACTATAGGTACCTGGTAGATCTAGCTGTGTGGCTAGGGGTCTAGTAGGCCTACAGCTGAGGCTGGAGCCGAGGTTAAATGCTCAATTACTGGTATCGTAAATTCTCGCGTATAAGCCTAACTCGCGTATAAGCCGCACCCCTAACTTTGACAAATTATATAAGCCGCAGAGGGGGTCTGAATATTACGATTTTGGTACTGTAGTATGCTAATAAAAACTCTCGTATAAGCCGCACCCTATATAGGCATGTTTGGTATCAAAAGAAAGCTGAGTCTGACTCGCGTACAAGCCGCGGCTTCTACGCGAGAATTTACGGTAGATCTAGATCTTTATTATAAGAATCATGCTGAAGAGATCTGTAGCAACCACTTGCCATGGCAAACTAGGGGAGTGTTCATTTATTAATTACAGGGGGGGTGGTGAGCTTTCGCGCAGAGGGGCGAACATTTTTTTTTATGCCCCCCCTCCCTCTTGAGAGCCCCCCCCCCCCCCCCCCCCCCCGCCGAAGGTGCCAAAAGTTTTTCGCCCACCCCCCTTTGAACTAAAATAACGTGCTGGCTTTTTTGCTAAAAAGGGGCTAAATTGTTTACGCCCCCTCCCCCCTCAGGAGGGGTCGGAAATGTTTGCGTCCCCCCCCCCCCTGTAACTAATAAATGAACACTCCCTAGGGTCATGGTTGCTGATGAGTGTCTCCTTCTGATTGGCATTACAATGCTGCTGATATGTCTCACAGCTACTGATGGTGGTGTCTGTTGTTGTCTCTATCACTAAGTACCCCGGTATCAGCATTCGTCCCCGGCCAGAATATACCTAGTGGATCGCACCCGAGCTTGGCACTTTTCAATGCCAAAATTGCCTCCATGTGTGTTCTCCATAATTTCCATACACAGAGTGTCTTCGGAATAACCATGCGATCACCCTTGAATATGATACCACCAGCAAGCTTGAGTTTGTCTCCATTGTTCCAGTAATCCAGAACTGCTTGGAGACATTCCATCTGCAGTGCTGTTACCCTGTCAATATGATATGCTCTAGCACCTGCATATTCTGACCACCAGCTGTGGTTGACCTGAACTCAGTCAATTTTGGGTCACTGAAGGGTAGTGATGCCACCATGAAGTGGATGGCATCATCCAGTTTCTCATTCAGGTCATCACTCTGTGGTGGAATGGATCCGGTACCTGCTCAGACAATCTGTTACTGGAATATCCTTTCCCGGCTTGTAGGCTCAGACAATCTGTTACTGGAATATCCTTTCCCGGCTTGTAGGCCTATACCATATCAATGTCATACATGTAGGCTACCTCTGGAGCTCTATGACCATTGTCTGGAGCCGTTTGGGTGCTGCCGATATAGGTTTTGCTTGTGGTCTGATTCCACAGCTGTTTTCCTACCATATACATACTGGGGGAAACAGGAGCATCCATGTATAATAGCTAGCATTTCACGCTCAAACAGCACTCTTTTATCCTTGGACACATCTAATGCTTGGGATGCATGCTCGCTCAGTCGCCCCTCCTGCATAAGTGTCGCCCCTCTGGCCTTCTCAGATGCATCTACCTGCAGTGTTAGTGGCTTGTTAGGGTCATATAATGATGCCAGGACCGGGGGCCGTTGTGATTATCTGTTTGGACTTTGGTGAAGGTTATATCCGACTGGGCATCCCACACCATCTCTATATCCTTTCTGAGGAGGTCTCGCGTCAGGGCAGTAATGCTGCTCAGATTAGGCACAACCCTTGCAAGGTTATTCACCATCCCAAGGATGGTCTGGAGTTCCGCCTTCGAGGTGAGAGCTGCACAGTGCGTCTCCAAGTGTTTCTCACGAGTTGTTCTGGCCACCAGTACATCATCACTGATGCTATTTACTCTGGCCAGCCCCTCATATGTCTCATCCACACTCGTCTGGAATATGTCCTGGGCACAGTTGTTACTGAAGGGTACCTGTAACGGCGAAAAGGCGTGTTGAATGTTGTCAGCCAGGATGATCCTGTGTCACATAGATTTAGCCTTGGAAGCCCTGGTTTTCTAAGACAAAGATTAAACTGCCACAACTTATTATTTTATCCCATTTTTTTGCCATAATAGTTTAAGTTCTTAATGGGACTGAATGATAATACCTTCCATATTTTCAGGGGGGAAGCGCGATGAAAGCCTGATTCTTCCTACCAACTCATCCCTCAGCGCTACACTAGACCAGAAGGAAGTGAGTACATGTTAACATATAAAGAGTCTACATAATGTAAAGTAATAAAAGTGTTAATAATTTGATGAAGAGATGAAAGATTTAATGAGTAACATGTTATTAACCTTTGTTTAATACTTAAATGTTGTACTAAATTTCCAGCTTCGGGCAAAGACTACTGTGGCAACAAGCAAGGACTTCACAAAAGATCGAATGTGGCTGAATGGAGAGTGAGTCGCTATTTTAAAATTACTCGTCATGCTCTTCATACGATTTTTTCTCTCGTAGGATCCCTTTAAACTCCTTAAGTTAAACTAGCCCTGGTGATTTCCCTAGATTCATTGAGAAAGGTATGGTGATGTTTCAGGGCATTTCGCTTCTAATTTTATACTTCGAATAAGATCATAACCTTGACTTTGATCATGTCCACTATTCACTTCCTTTGCATAACTCTTATAGAAAATCAGAAGACCAAGTGTATATGATTCTAAAGAAAGTGCACCAGATTGAATATAATGCAACCATTGTTTCCTTTCCCTCAGAGAGCAAGACATCAATGTCCGTGTACAAAAGGTTTTGAGAGAAAGTGAGTGTTACAAGGATTATTTCTCTTTCCACAAAACTTTTCGTAATGCAACCCTTAGAGTGACATTCTCCTTTAAGAACTGGCAGTAATCCATTCAAAATGTGTTAATTCTTTTGCCTAGTTCGGCGGCGTATTCGTAAGCGGAAGGCTGACCAAGAATCAGAGCTGCAGGGTCATATTCATATATGTTCGGAGAACAACTTTCCAACTGCCGCCGGGCTAGCCTCCAGCGCAGCGGGGTATGCCTGCCTCGGTGAGTAACATGTTTGTAATACCTCGCCGAGTTAGACACTGTGTAAGTGTCATATCTGCCCACTACAAGTAGTATAATCTGAACAACAGGTCAGATATATATTACCAGTCTTTTTTCTGTAAACTGTTGTTGCCTGTTTTAGTACAGAGTATAAGAAAAAAATCTTAAATGAGCACTTTATTAGCCATGGGCAAATGAGAGGTTGAAATTTAGTGCAGCTTTGCTACAACAGGCCACTCTGTATATGTTGATTTTGACAGAATTCTCAATTACCTTTACAGTTTATGCGTTGGCAAAATTGTTTAAGATTGAGGGAGAGATTTCTGACATTGCCCGGTAAGTACCAAGTATCAAGAAAGATAAAACGTGATTAAAGACATAAGTAAAATGAGCACAAATTGTATTTGCAGATTACATTTGTGTATGATAATAACCAGTTTCCATAAACTAGCACATCAAAGTAGTTGAAATATATTCAAATCAGTATTATTTTGAATGTACTTTTAATTTGGTTATGTGTTTCAGACAAGGTTCAGGCAGTGCGTGCCGCAGTATGTACGGTGGCTTCGTTGAGTGGCAGATGGGCGGTTTCCCATCCGGAGAAGACTCCATCGCTAAAGAAGTCGCTCCATTGACACACTGGCCAGAAATGCGCATCCTTGTTTTGGTGGTGAGTAACCATTGTAACATTGAAAAATAAATACCGTACCATAAAGTTGCTCTCCAAGAAGAATAAAGACAATTATCGCGAATCTTGCAAAAATACGTAATTCTTTATGTAAAGTTGTGTAACGTTTTCTTGTTTACTGGGTAACCCACACCTGGGTTCTGGTGTGCATATAACCGGAATTTATAGTAGGTATTGGACTCCAAATATGATTATTCTGATGACAAAAAAAAATCAATTGATGAATAAGTTCATGACATGGTTATGATTGTAACGCATGTAGGTGAATGCCGCTAAGAAGGCTGTGGGCAGCACGTCAGGCATGCAGACCTCGGTGGCCACGTCCGACTTGTTGCAGCACCGTATCCAGCACATCGTCCCCATCCGGGTGCGGCTCATGAGTAAGATCATCCAGAACACAGACTTCCACACCTTTGCTGACCTCACTATGAAGGTACGTCAAAATGGCCTTGCTACAGGATTATATCTCATTTGCATCTTTTAAAGGCTATCCATTGTAACAGATTTATTGAATGGTTGTCGTCAATGTTGGAGGCAAAATATCCTTTACAGTCGATATTTTGAATAGGATGCATTGGGAAAATGATTTATCTTATGAAATGAAATAAAATCCTGCTAATCCAATATATCCAAAATATGTATCATGTCTTTGCCTCTTGATAAAGATAGGGTACGAATATGTAAATTCAAAATCAAGTCTAATCATTACCATGAATACTATTACCTTTGATTTAAAATGTCTCGGTGGTTTCAGGATAGTAACCAGTTCCACGCCATATGTCAGGACACATACCCACCCATTGCCTACATGAACGACACGTCCCATAATATTGTACGTCTTGTACACGCCATCAACAAGCACTCTGGTGGAAACAAGGTAAGCAATGACTATGCCTGCTTTTAAGGAGTGGTGATTTATTAACAAGAGGGGTCCCCCACCCCTCCGCACGTGGAGTCTGGTTTATATTGGTTTATGAATAAACTGCAAGTTATACGCTGTGATCTATGGTAATAAGACTGTAATATTAAGATATATTCACTAGTTAATAGCAATATTGTGTCTCTCCTGCAGGCGGCGTATACGTTTGACGCGGGTCCCAATGCGTGTCTGTTCGTCCTGGAGCCGGATGTCCCTCTCGTCATGGCCGCCGTAAAACACTTCTTCCCTCCTATGGATAACTCTGAAGAGTTCGTCCGTGGACCTGCCATTCCCGAAACTGATATATCTCAGGTAAAGTAGAAAGTCATCTGTTATGTTTGCTATCGTATACTATTAAAGTTAGTGAGGGTATTAACTGCTATCAATGATTTTAAGTTATCCTATTTGACATGCTAAATAAGCTGATAATAGAATGTATATGTATCGATCGGGTTTCTATTGCTCTTTAAAACATTTTCCATTTTGCAATGCCTGTCATGTAAAGCATAGATATAGTTTCTACTATTAGGATTCATGATTGATATGTCTTCCTTCTTTCCTTTTCTAGGATTTAATTGATGCGATACCTATCTCAGAAAGTCCAGGAGCTATCCAGTATACTATTCATACAAGGGTAACTAGATCTCATTCTAGAAATCTTTCTGAATACCACAAGAGTCCTCCAAGTTGTATTTGGCCTTCTGTAATTAGTTGACCTACTACATGTATTGTAGTATATAAGGTTCTTCTTTGAGTACAGTAAACATTCTGCTGACACAGGAGAGGGTGACGTCACATCCGGTGGACAGATTTGAGCGCGAATCCGAGGAGGAAAGACGTGTGCCCACTAGCAGCAACAAAGACACCACAAAACAGGAGGATTAAACAGGTAAAAGACCTTAATATCTCTTATATTTGTAACATATTTGCACATTTGAGGATATTATTTGATGTATTTCTTTAGGTTGCCGCAATTTGGAGGAAAATGTGACCGAAAATCCGCCGGTGGGCGAAAATTGGGGATTTCGGAGATCAGGATGAATGGTCATCCAGATAAATGTGCAATTTCTCAAATGTGCAATTATAGTTCAGTTTTCACAATAATATGGATTTTGTCATCCAGTTATAGTGAAAAATTGGAGTTTAGATAGTGTAGAGCTTAGTTGCTGCTAGGGGCTAGCATGATTCAGCAAGACCAGTCATCCATCTTGGATTTCAGACTGAGTCACTGATTTATGTTGGCTTTTTATTTGTTATGTTGGCTAATAGTGCAGTACTGCTGCCTCATTTGTTGAGGAATGTTTCAATAGCGAAACGAGCCTTCATAAGGAATAAAATTGTGATGGGATAAACTCATATCTACAGAGATAGAAATTTATCCTGTTATACACTGTTGATCTCTGTTTTATTAGTGAATACACTTTTAAAATAAAGAACCAGGAAGGACTTACCACTGTCTTATGCATAGGTCAAAGACAGAATAATATCTACTACTACCTGTCATACAGCTTGACAGACTCTAGATATTGGTTGAAGTCAAGACACTTAAAGCTTTGCTTGCTACTTTGTAGTTGACACCTAACTTATTCTCTTATAACTCAGTTATAGAAGAATGACAGTTGAGGTTGTTCTCCACTCAGAGGTTTGAGTGAGGTGAACTGTCAAGTCAGTGTCAGGTGTGTCTTGTTGTACTTTTGTACTCCTTTGGACCAGTTCTTACCAAGACATATACCTTATGCCCAAAATTTCTTTGAGGCATTAAATAACTTAGTTGTGTTGACACAGATCCACACTGAGTGCTTGTGTTGAATACACAAGTTTACCCATACCTTATGCCGAAAAAATCCTTGAGTTAGGCATTAAAGAAGTTTGTGTTGTTGTGAAATGAAAACACAAAGAGACTATACTGGTCCACCTTCTTTATAGGGTCTCACTTATGTGCTTAGGGTTTTGTGACTTGTAACACAAAAATACCTATACCTTATGCCGAAAATTTCTTTGGCCTTGTGTTTTAATCCCCACCTTAAAACACTATTAGCACACATGTCTCTTTGATTTGAACATCAAGATGACTTAACTCATGTGGATGTACCTTGGTTTTGGACTAGTTTCCAAAAAGACCCACACCTTATGCCCAAAAATTCCTTGGGTTTCACGTCACAGACGTCGCTGTCAGTCACGTCATAGACGTTGCCTCTGTCAATCAAGGCATAGACGATACAGCTGTCAATCTTGTCCTAGACGTTGCTTCTGTCAATCACGTCATAGACGTGGCTGCTGTCAATCACGTCATAGATGTTGTCGCTGTCACTCACGGCATAGACGTTGCTGCTGTCAATCACGGCATAGACGTTGCTGCTGTCAATCACGGCGTAGACGCTGCAGCTGTCAATCACGGCGTAGACGTTGCAGCTGATCCTCATGTAGGAGACGCTCGCGTCCCAGACGTGGCCGCTGGCGCTCGCGTCCCAGACGTGGCCGCTGGCGCTCGCGTCCCAGACGTAGGCGATGTTGCTCACATTAATGGTCTCACGTTAATGATGCTCACATTGATGGCGTTCTTGTTGATGCCAATCATGCCCTAGACCTAGCCGCTGACGCTTGATACTAGCTGGCGCACATCCAGTCTATGTTAGGGATGTCGCAGACATAGCTGCTGGCGCTCATGTTGGAGGCATAGATGCTGGCCTCAATATCAGCTGGCGCACTTTAAGACTATGTTCTTCTAGGACTTAGCAGACGTAGCTGCTGGCGCTCACGTCTGAGGCGTAGCCGCTGGCGCTCACATCAAAGGCATAGCCGCTGGCGCTCAAGAGAGTTGTAGCCGCTGGTGCGCACGTTGTAGACGTTGCAGCTGTCAATCACGTTGTAGACGTTGCAGCTGTCAATCACGTTGTAGACGTTGCAGCTGTCAATCACGTTGTAGACGTTGCAGCTGCCAATCACGTTGTAGACGTTGCAGCTGTCAATAAGGTCATAGACGTTGCAGCTGTCTTTCACGTCGTAGACGTTGCAGATGTCAATCACGTCGTAGACGTTGCAGATGTCAGTCACGTTGTAAACGTTACAGCTGTCAATCACGTTGTAGATGTTGCAGCTGTCAATCACGTTGTAGATGTTGCAGCTGTCTTTCACATCGTAGACGTTGCAGCTGACAATCACATCGTAGATGCTGCAGCTGTCCATCACGTCGTAGACGTTGCAGCTGTCAATCACGTTGTAGATGTTGCTGCTGTCAATCACGTTGTAGACGTTGCAGCTGTCATTCACTTTGTAGACTTTGCAGCTGTCAATCACGTCGTAGACGTTGCAGCTGTCAATTATGTTGTAGACTTTGCAGCTGTCAATCACGTTGTAGACGTTGCAGCTGTCAATCATGTCGTAGACATAAGCAGCTGTCAATCACGTCATAGACGATTGCATGTCAAATCGTCGTAGACGTTGCAGCTGTCAATCACGTCGTAGACGTTGCAGCTGACAATCACGTCGTAGAAGGTGCAGCTGTCAATCACGTCTTAGACGTTGCAGCTGACAATCAGGCCGTAGACGTTGCAGCTGGCCATCAGGTCGTAGACGTTGCAGCTGGCAATCAGGTCGTAGACGTTGCAGCTGTCCATGACGTCGTAGACATTGCAGCTGTCCTCCATGTTGTAGACGTTGCAGCTGCATGTCAAACCGTCGTAGACATAGCAGCTGTCAATCACGTCATATACGATGCAGCTGTCCATCAGGTAGTAGACGTTGCAGCTGGCAATCAGGTCGTAGACGTTGCAGCTGGAAATAACGTTGTAGACGTTGCAGCTGTCCATGACGTCGTAAACATTGCAGCTGTCCACCATGTTGTAGACGTTGCAGCTGCATGTCAAACCGTCGTAGACATAGCAGCTGTCATTGTCGCTCATGTGGTAGGCATGTTCCCTGGCGCTCACGTGGTAGACGTAGCTGCTGGTGTTCTTGTTATAGCCACTGACCATCACGTTGTGAATGGTGCAGCTGGCAATCACACCATAGACGTTGCAGCTGGTATTCATGTCGTAGACATAACAGTTGGCAGTAATGTCTTAGTTGTTGCAGTTGGCAAGGACATCGGAGGTATAGCCACTGGAGTTTGTCATAGATGTTGGAACTGGTGTATACGGAACAGTTGACCTAAATGTCAGAGATGTAACAGCTGGCACTAACACTGTTGACATAGACATGAAAGTAGTTGCTAGTGCTAATGGCGAAGGCATTGCCGCTGTAAATCATGTCGTAGAGTTTGCAGCTGTCACGTCGTAGACATGTCAACTATAATCTTGTCTAAGAATTTGAAGCTGTCAATCACATCTTAAACGTTGCAGCTGTCAATCACAGCATAGACATTGCAGCTGTCAATCACGTTGTAGACGTTGCAGCTGTCAATCACAGCATAAACATTGCAGCTGCCAATCACATCATAGACTTTGCAGCTGCCAATCATCATAGACGTTGTAGCTGTCGCCCACGTGGCAGATGTTGAAGATGTCAATCACGTCGTAGACGTTGCAGCTGTCAATCATCATAGACGTTGTAGCTGTCGCTCACGTGGCAGATGTTGAAGATGTCAATCACGTCGTAGACGTTGCAGCTGTCAATCACGTCAGAAGCGTTGCAGCTGTCAATCATGTAGTAGACGTTACCGCTGTCATTCATGACATAGACGTTTGCACCTGTCAAGCAAATCGCAGATGTTGCAGGTGTCAATTACATTGTAGACATTGCAGCTGTCAATCACGTCATAGACGTTGCAGCTGCCATGTTGTAGGCTTTACCGCTGTCATTCACGACATAGACATTTGCAGCTGCCAAGCAAGTCGCAGCTATCAATTATGTTGTAGATGATGCAGCTGTCACTCAGGTAGTAGCTATTGCAGCTGCCTATCATGTTGTAGACGTTGCAGCTGTAAGTCACACACGTTGCAGATGTCAATCACGTGGTAGATGCTGCAGCTGGTAATCACATTGTAGACGTTGCAGCTATCTCTCATGATGTAAACGCTACAGCTGTGAATTATGTGGCAGACATTGAAGCTGTCAATCATGTTGTAGATGTTGCAGATGACATTTATGTCGTAGATATTACAGCTGTCAATCAAGTTGTAGACATTGCAGCTGTCAAACACGTAGATCTTGCAGCTGTCAAACATGTCGTACACATTGCAGCTGTCAATCACGTCATACACGTTGCAGGTGTCAATCACATCATTCACGTTGCAGCTGCCAATCATGTTGTACACGTTGCAGATGTCAATCACGTAGTAGATGTTGCAGATGTCAACCATGTCGTAGACGTTGCAGATGTCAACCACGTCGTAGACATTGCATCTGTCAATAACGTCCTAGAAGTTGCAGCTGTCAATCCGCCGGCAAACATGTGATGCCAATCAAGTCGTAGACGTTGCAGATGGCATTTATATTGTAAACATTGCAGCTGTCAATCACGTCGTACACGTTGCAGCTGTCAATCACGTCTTAGACGTTGCAGCCGTCAACCACGTCCTAGACGTTGCATCTGTCAATAACGTCGTAGATGTTGCAGCTGTCAAACACGTCATAGACCTTGCAGCTGTCAAACATGCTTTCGGAAAAGGGCAGGGCTTTTGGCACTGTTATTGCTGCCAGATGTGCGTTGTCGGTTTTAGTGAAAAACCTTGACAACGGGAAGACCATGGGCACCCACTATTGGGTGTGCAGGGCCGTCCGCACCGCCTATAGAAGGAATCCTCCTTCTCCCAGATATAACAAGTTCTGGGATATTAGGCTGGTGTTCAGCATGTTCCAGCGTTGGGGTGCCAATGAAGGCTTGTCCACCCAGTTCTTGGGGTTCAAGCTAACGATGCTGATTCTGCTGGTGTCGGGCCAAAGAGGCCAGGTCATCCCAGCGCTTGATCTCCGCAATCTGACTTGGCTGGATTCGGGGTCTGCGCGTTTCGTTCTGAAGGGTCTGATGAAAACAGCGCGTACGGGGGAACCCCTCAAAGAACTGGTCCTGGAACCGTTCCACGAGGAGGAGACTCTGTGCGTCGTCTGTGCCCTGAAACGTTACGTGCGGGTCACGGAGCCAGTCAGGTTGGACAAGGAAGGGCGAAGGAAACACTCGCTCTTCTTGTCCTTCTGCAAGCCATTTGGCGAGATTGGGCAGGACTCATCAAAGCGATGGGTCCTTGCGCTGCTTTCCGCAGCTGGGGTGGACACCAGGGTATACCGAGCTCACTCCACCAGGGGTGCCAGCACCTCTGCGGGAGGGAGACTCGGTGTATCGACTGCTGTTTTGCTTAGGCATGGGTCTTGGAAAGGTGCCAAGACCATGGCTAAGCACTACAACAAGCCTATCGAGAACCCCAAGCCTCCCAAGACGCTAGCCAGGATCCTCCTGGAGGACTCAATCGAGTAGCTGGGAACAAAATTTTCAGAGCCTTTTTTGGGGGAAAAGACACACCTCAAAAGGGGAGAATTTTGGCCCTTTTGCCGTAACGATAGTTTGTATGAACTCTATTGGCTGATCATAGTCATAAGCCTTACTAGAGGCAGCAGTTATCTGTATGTGATAAAAACTTTTTCTATGTTGGACAATAACACTGCCACAGCTGTGGTGAACTGTATGGCAGTTATGCCTTCTTTGCTAAATAGCAAAATGTCATGCAACCTAGTCAAAACCATATCACAAGGCAATAGAACATCACCTTTAGGTGAAATAAAGTATCTATTTTCTGTTATCCTATATGAGAAGTTACAGTCCTTTATGGGAGAGTAACATTATGGGAAATAAGCAGTGAATCTAGCTGAACTTTGAAGTCTCCTGTGTCAGCAGAATGTTTACTGTACTCAAAGAAGAATATAAGATTAATCGAATACTTACCATGTAAAATAAGTATGAAGATTAATCGTTGTTCTTCGAGATACAGATAAACATATCTGCTGAGTACACAGGCCCACCCATCCATCCCCAGGATGAAGAAGATTACTACTAGTGGTATAATCTCTCACCTACTCATGTGGGTGCTATTTAGACAAAGTAAAAAGAGCACTACTGTGTACTATTTCCAGATGTTTTATTTTCAGCAAAAGATTCACTGCATGTGGGTGCTAATCTGACCACCGGATGTGACGTCACCCTCTCCTGTGTACTCAGCAGATATGTTTATCTGTATCTCGAAGAACAACGATTAATCTTCATACTTATATTACATGGTAAGTATTCGATTAATCTTATATTATACATACCACATGAAAGACATTAGGTGTATTTAAAGTAAGCATAGCTTTCTATTGTTTAACTTTGTTTGATTTTGTACATATATCAGGACATACGGTGACAAGACATTATTTTACCTTCAGGTTGGACCTGGGCCCCAAGTTCTTTCAGATGAGGAGTGTCTACTAGGAGATGATGGGCTTCCCAAGAGTAAAACAGAATAGAGTGCAACTAGTGTGAATTCAGTGTTGTGACAGTCCTGCCATACCCTGGTGCCCTGACCAGTGCCAATGGCCAGTAGACCATGTGATTGTACCCCCTGACATGAGGAATACTTAGGTAATTAGTTAATAAAAAAACCTCTTTGTTAAAAGGCTGACTTATTTAATGCCTTCTAGGCTACCTGCCAAAGGTATGGCTTGTATGGTTAGAGAGTATGTATCTTACACAATCTGCACTGCCAAGTTATCTGGACACCGGTTTGAGAGGGGCTATGCCTGTATACCGCTGCCATATTATATATATCGCATTCAGTCAAGTAACCTTATGCTTTTCGTCTTTCAGTCAGGCAAATATTAATTTATATGTTTTTACTATATATAGTGCATTATATGATAAGATCTTTCATTGCAAACCTGTGTAGGAAAAGGTACTTAATTGATTAGTTGTCTTGTTGTCTAAGAGATTGGTCGTCATGGTTATACTCACCCACTTGATATATGAACTATATATGTGAATAGAAGTGCTTTAGTATTTTAATCGACATTGATGAGTACATGGAAACCTACATTACCATAAGTTAAACTGTTACATATACATCTTAATTGTGTAAAGTAAATTGCATACTAGGCCTGGTTCATTTAGCAGTAGATAAATCACGTCTATGGTCATTAATTCATTATCTCTTGTAGTATTTTACATATGTTAGAATCTTAGGTAGAATGTCCTTATTTTGCTTAGGCATAATAGGCTCCTAGGGGTATCCTATTTTATATACTTAATTGTTATTGCTACTGGTGATCTATTTTATCCTTGACTTTTCTTGCAGACTTTGCTTCATACAGAATATGTTTTAGGGCAATATTACCTGCCCATTTGTTACAAGCTATGCTTTGCAATTAAGCAGTCTTCAGCTAAGGGTTTCTTAAAACTTGTTTTTGTTATCTTTATGTTGACGGAGCAAGTGTATGATGTTTGCATTTGGGATACAGTGGAATAAAGCGCTGCAATAAATTAACATGTTAAGGGTATTAGGAAATAACCCCTTATTTTGTTTTGTAAGGGCATTAATTTAAGACTTTAGTCATCTATTCCCATGTTAATGTCCATACAAATTCATTAGCCAAAAGCGAAAGTTGTGCATATGCTAATCCAAGAATGCATTAGTTTGAGTGTTATAGGTTGATTTATGTCATTATTAACTCACGAAAGACTATTGATTCCTTATTAACTACCCGATTCATAAATTTTGTTGTAAATCGTCACTGTGGCCGCCCACTATTTGTTCACTAAATACTACAATACTTCTATAGTTATACAAATCGTCCAATCTTGTAATCTTTCTCTCGCATCTATTCTTTTTTTTCTATGTGACTTCAAAATGTTGAGAAATAAATGCATCATTTAGGAAATGGTTGGTGCTGGAACTCAGGAAAATTAAATGATACTCAAATTTGGAGATTAGATTACTGATACCTGAACGGTAAGTCTTGTAGGCGTAATGGATAACCACCCATTTATTGAATACAAATAAATGATTGACACTGCAGTCTGGTTGTTCATTCTTTATTCATTATTTCTCGTCCCATTTCTGTAGTGACAAACAATGTCCACAAGGTGGAGAACTCCATAATAACATCTCAACTCGCTACTGGTAGTGATGTAAAGTAAAGGCAGTAACAATAGCACTAAGTTCTAGAGCCGGTTGGAAATGGGGAATCATTAATTTGATTACTCTTCTACACAGCTGAATTTGTTCTATCATAGCTTGGGTAGCAGATAACAGTAAAGTACATGGGATGTACACCGTCGGGATGCTTTCTTCTATTACATAGACCAAACGCTCCTTGTCTTGGTCAGAATTATTTTCTAAGAAAAATGAATTGTCAATGGATCCCGCTCACTTCATTTCCCCCAAGCTGGCCCCAACTCGCGCTTGGACGCGTCCGAGCGACATCGCTGGTATTTAGGAGGCCATGACCGCATCACTTCCCCCGTATATTGGGGGGGATTCGTACGCGGTACCCATCTGCACTTTTAATGCAACAGCACCAAGCGCAGAGGAACTATTTTAACCAGCAATCTTTGGTGCCAGCGATGACGCTCGGGAAACGAGGTCGAGGTGGTGTGAGCTTGCATTTCCCGTTGGTATGTTTAGCCTCCCCCACATATATGGAAAAAAAATCCAAACAAAATTGTATTACGTATGCCCTTATCCTGCTTACAGTCCAGAGGCGATAGTCTTTATATTTCATCCTGGACATGAATACACTGCCAGAAAGATTATTGACATTAAAGAGATTGTACACATAGAAAATACTGGAGTAACATACAGTAGCGGGATTACTACTACAGGGGACTTGGGGGGCGGGGGGGAGTTAACAAACATGTCTTAATTTTGGACATTAGGCTGGTGCTGCTGTACAAAGGGGGCGGAATGCTTTATATGTACAACAGAGGTATGGCATGTGGAACTATGTATACATCATTGAGGATACATAAACATTGCACAGTACACTGCCTAATTCGCCAGTCAAAATATGTCTTATTTGCAGCGACCTATCTCAAGCTTATATTCTGTACTTCATTTTCTGGCAGCAGTTAATTCCATGAGAAAAACCTTCGAGGTTTCCTTTCTTAATCACAAATTCACTGGTGAACTGAGATGTTTAATTACTCGTTGGTTGCACTGAGCTTTGCATATGAAATTTGTTTAAAATAAAAAAAAAGCAGCCCATACATTAATACATTAGCAGGTAAGACCATGGGGTTTGGGTAAAATTGGTCAACACATTGGCTCATGACAGCTCAATTATATACACGTAACATGACGGAAATGAATATGTACCCAAAGAAAGATCTCAACATAAATCAGATCTGAAATAGATTTATAAGATAATGAATATCGTAAGTTTCTATTATATATTGGGCAATCAATAAATATGTACACCTTGTGTACCTTGTGGGAGTTTTCTGAAATAACATGAAGGTTTCTGTTTGTTGTAAAAAGTAATACATTTACCATGGAAACTTAATGTTGAATGCGCTTCTGACAGAATCAGGTTTTTTTGTGTGTATAGTTGTGAATGTATACGTTGCCATATCATTATGCAGATATTTCCAACAACTCCTCTTCTCCATAAGCTTCCTTACATAAAGGAAGAAAAAGGGCTATGTTTCGAGAACCTAAGTACAATAGAAGTTGGTACTCTTGACCAATATACACATCTAGTACCAGTAGAATACAGATTTTGAACCTGATTATGTCACTCAGTAGCACTCCCCAATGATATATCCAGAGCATGTGAAGCCTCACATTAGTCGCCAGGAACTATGTGTTTCCGCAGAGTAAATCGGAATTAATCTTGGTAGTTCATCATTTCACTCTAACAGTCTAAAATGTATTAGTTTCAGCAGATGGCAGAGAACTTGAACTCAAACTCTCCACTGTTAGGTCTGAATGTGACTTTGTACTTGAGCCTTGCCCCGGCGCCCACATTGACAATGCTGGCCGGGTGCTTGAACAAGTAGACGCCCTGCCGCTGATTCCTCTCCCACTGCAACTCCACACCCGGCTTCGGGGGCGCGAGGAGTCCCGTTGACAAAACATTCTTCGGGTCGGTGTAGAAGTCCATCCAGATGGCAACGCCATTGCAAGTTCCAGGACTAAGGGAAGAAAATAACTTTCAGTCACGGTCATATATTCTCGGACTATGCATTGGTGTTACTATGCCTTTCTGCTACATATCTAATGCTATTGTACTGATTAAATAGCTGTGTAATTGTTGTGGAAATCCCTATTGGTCTGAAAGTCGATTGACTCCATATTCTGGATGAACTTGCTTTCACTACAAATGGCTGCAAAATAGCAGGGAATCCTTATAATTTTTGTCAACTTTGTGCAGGAAATTTAAAATTTAAAAAATTCAGCGAAAACAGGAAAAGTGTCATCACTGTATAATAGAGATCTCATGGAATGATAACCAGGAATATCTCTGTGTAATGAAGTATCAGTGTTTCTGCTTCTCACCTGTTGAAGGCGATGACACCTTGTCGTTCTACAGTGCGTAGTCCCACGAGTGGCCGGCAGAAGTCGAGGTGTAGCAGCGCAAAGTGCTCCGTGAGTGGCACCCCCGGGTACTCCCACAATGGCTGTGGCTCCACCGTAGCATCAGCAATGTCTGCCGCGTTCTGTAACAGACAACATATTTATCATTGATTACGTGCTCAAGACTTGGTTTCTCTGGGTAGACGTTATCAGTCAACAACTCTCCCGAGACATACAAAATATATTTTGACGAGAAATAAATCTCCAAACACTCTCAGAAACAATGATTTATCGTGAGAGCGAATCTAGGTGACTGCTTCTTAACTAATTGGGGCTTTAATATGTACCAGTAGTTTTTAGTTTTAGGTGCTCAATTACCATTGACGTAGTGATACGTAACTGTTGACAGATTGGTGACCCTTCTACTTAATCATTGATGACATCTGACAGGGTATATGATTTCACCTGTTGGAAGAAAATTCAGGCAAAGTGCCCTCCAGTGATGCCTCACCCTACTTACTTCGATCAGCTTATCGAAGGTGCCCAGCTCGAAGCCCTCACAGTTACCAACGGGGGCCCGGATCTTCCACAAGTCGTTGAAGTCAACCGCAACAGCTTTCATGGTGGCACAGCAGGGTACGATGCCGGGCGCTTCTGTCAGCATGTCTGCGATATCCGTCCGCGCGTACCAGAAATAGATGTTGTCCCACGGTAATGTAGATGTGTAGAAGTAGGGTTCCGATATCAGGACATTTGCCTAAAAATGGTCATAAAGTCGAGGCTAATGAGTGGCAGACCAACTGTATACTAAGGTACTTTATTTGGAGCAGGGTTTCTTAACATTTGGAATCCCTATTTAAAGAGGCTAGTTCTGCTATTAAGTCAGTTTTGCCAACATTATTACTGCATAAATGTTACCTCGTATGGAATGTGCAGTTTTTCACTAAACAGTAATTGAGATAGTCATCATAAATTCCCTGTAAAACCCACATCTCGCGTAAAACCCCCACCTGGACTTTGCGAGAACACTATAACTTGCAAGTCATACGCGGGAATTTATACTAAGTAGTACTTTATGTTCTTTCGATAAAAGAAAAGTTGCAACTCACCTTCTCCCCTCCCAGATCTTCTAATGTGACTTTGTCTGCACTTTTCTCCAATACAGTTATTCTGTCTTCTAATCCGTTGTGTCTTACGTATGATTCTATCATTCTCTTAGACATAGGTTGTGGTTCTAATGTATATACCTGAAAGAGAACCAGTCATCAGTGTTAGGAGAATAGTATCTTAATCATAAGATTGATGCAGACATTTCGTCACTCTCTGGTTGACAAAGATGTTAATAAACCTTCATTGGAAAAACTAATAAAAGAAATCCTAGGGGAGAAACATAAATTCATACAGAAGCAGGAAAAGCTGCATCTCGGTTTATGGTATTTTATTGTATTCCCTTTCCAGTGCCAGTTCAGGTTAGGGGGTATCCATTATTATGAAAGGAATATTCATAGATTACCAGAGTTCATTCTAGATTGTTTAGACTAAAGAAATCAGGTAGCAAGGTAGAAGTACTTACATGTTTAGCTCCTAGTTTGGCGGCCATGAGAGGCATTAGAGAACTATCACTTAAACACAAACAAATACTTTCACTGGTGATTTTCTGGAAAAGAGAAGAAAAAGAAGTGTAAGTAATGAAGAGGGATTAGTTAATATACACTTACTAACTGATTTACACAAATACATCATGGCATTTTATTACAACAGTGTTACATTTATCACTAATATATTGGAACAAAGATAATCATGGTGCATTTTACACAAACCAATGTAGACTATTATTAGGACTACCGGTAGGAAATATTGAAACTACCGTAGGTAATGTCGTTGTGTAAAAAGGAAATCATATAGAACCTGACACTGTTAGTTTGGACATAAATCTATCATTTATTCCTGCGGTGTTAAAATTATAAATGGTAGGGGTCTCACCTTGGCTAGTGTAGCTACAAAGCGGGTGTTGCGCACGGGGTCGTTGAGCATGCCTATCCGGGGTCGGCTACACACCACGTGTGCCCCACACAGACAGGCGGCCGGGTCAGTGGACGGCTGCAACCTGGCGCTACAGTCCCTACAAGTAATAGGCCGCACAGAGAAGTTAGGCTGTGTGTCCAGTTGCAGATCTTAAAAGCCCGGTCAAACTACGCTGCTTAAGCAGATCCGACCCAACCCAACCAGTCTTATCAAATTTGACTGGCTGGTCTGATAAGAGTTGTGTATGGCAAACTCTTCCGACTGTCAGGTCGGGTTGGGTAGTTTCTAGGTCGGACTACGTTGGGTCGGGTGAAATTACGGTGTGGCCGGGGCTTAATACTATTTTGGGAATACATTTGTATAAAGATTGTAGACATTTCATGAGATATTTTATCATCAGCATCATCTTGTGTGATAGTTAGGACCATATTGATAACGATACGGCTCCCATGATGCAGTTCACCCAAGGCGATTTTGTTGGGTCCTGGTTGGTAGTTACGTTCCCGCCCTGCGCCATGTTGTTCTCCCGCTAAAAGTTGTTCTGCTCACCCCCGACCGATAGGCGGTTATATGTGCAGCAGCGAAGCTGCTGGTCATAGATAAATAAGCGTTACTATGTTGACATATTCTTACCTAGCCCACTACCAGTCTCCCACGTCACATTATATTCATGATGCCTCCTATCAATGACTACATATTCTATTGTAACATTAACGCTGTATAGTTAACGAAAAGTGCTACTTACTTTGGTTTTATTTCTTGTTCCTCTCTGTGGGGAAAAGGAGAAGGGGGTTAGTAGAAAGATACCCAGAGGTATGCAATTAACGTTCTGACGAACAGAAGTTTGTTTAAAAAGGTACCAAATAAATGGGGGGACAATTATGCAGAATTTTAGAGATGCCAGAGAAACTGAAGAGAAATGTATTATCAGGGTAATTCATGATATGAGGTACTTTAGTAGCTTATTGTAGATGTGGTCTTAACATGATTAAAACCTGAAGGGTCGATTTAAGAAGTTATGCAAGTTATTAAAGTAAAAGAACTTGATATGATGCACAGATAAGCAGGTATATGTTATCAGAATCTGGTGTTATTGTTGACCTCCTGATCCTTTCTTGTCGCAGCGGTCAGCTGGGTGTATTGTGTAAACTGTATATATGTTGGCAGTAGATGCAGTAGGGGACTAATGCATGTAATATATAGCCGATACCATCCGCTGATCGCTGATTTCCAGACTAGAGGCTCACTTGCAAGTAGCAGAAGTGAGTCGCTAATTCGTGGAAACAGCGATGCGCCTGGGAGGACACAACGATGATTCTTAGAAGGGAGGAAGCGTCAGTTTTGTACTTACGATCCATTTGGGCAGACGTCGAACCAGAGACTGTAGTCGTCGTGCGCACACTTGAGGATGAACTGCTGTCCCTTCTCCACACTGAGACGTGACTTGGGGAAGTATATGGCCTGCATCCAGTGGTCACGCCACTGTCACACATACAAACAAATTTTAAAGACAACCATTTCTATAGTTTAACATATTTTAGGACAGAACTGTGAAAGGTATCAATCATTGAACCAGGGTAACTAGGTCACATGACAGAAGTGCTCCACATACAGAACAGTTAAGGATGATGGAATATACAACAATGCATACGATAATGACCTGCTAAGACTTTTAGTCTTTACACTGCCTAATCTGTCTAGTAGCAGATACTTGTTAGTACACCAGCAGATCTCAGAGTACCGCTTACCTGCATGTTGTCAGGTGTGGGGTGCGCCCAGCCCGGTGCACACGACAACTGGACCTCATTCTTGGTGTCCATTTCCAAGTCCCACCACATAAAGATGGCGTCGCAGCGTCCGGACGTCGCCGCACGCACCACCTCCTGACTCTCACCGCTAAACTCGATCTTATCACCGCTGCTGTAGTCAAACCTGGTAACAAAGTAATACTGTTATCAGCATTCATTGGCACTTTAACTAGATATTGGTTACCAAACATGGGGTATCGTCATCACAAAGAGAAATAGAGAGAAGAGAGACAGATCTCACAAACTTGAAAAGATGGTTCACTATAGAAAACAATACAAAAGAAAATCCAAGCAATACACCAAGTTTTCTTTCTCATATAGCTAAACATTTTGACATCTTTCTGCCCTATTGCCTACCTAAAGACTTTGACGGGGTCTGAGACTGCGGTAAACATGTCTGGTTTAAGCTGGTCCATCTGAAGGTCATGCACACCGGACGACCCCGGACACTCGCCAATCTCAGGTGGCGGCAAGATGTCAGTGGCTCCCTCTACCTTGATGGGCAGAAACTGGTTCCACCGCAGGATCTGGTCGGACTGAACGATCTGCACGTACATGTTGGCTGCTGTCGGTACCACGATACAGTCTTTCTGAAACAGTTATCGTGGATACTCTATATCATTATTCAGAATTTCCTATATCATTATTCAGAATTTCCTATTTAGTCTAACACAACAAGTTGAGCTGTCAGAGATATAGGAGGGCGGGGGGGGGGGGGGGGGTGTTGTGAATGAAAGATAGCAGGCTTATTAATATAAGTAAAGATCTAATTTGTCCATGGTAAGATTTTCTTAATTGTGATGGGATAAGTTATAATTATTGTCTTATTTCTCACTTTCTGAATAATTGTCTGTAGGTTACCTTGAGCAGCTCTTGATGCGCGTGTGAGAATGTGCCGATAGCGCCTTCCCCGATGAGCTCCGTGTCAAACACCTCCGTGACCAGGATGTTAGCCCGCTCCTCCATGTCACAACCTGTAATACACAAGACAACACTTTAAACTAAGAACTTTTTTTGTTCAATCAGCGCTATCTATGCAGAAACTCACGCTTTCAGCAAACATGTCAATTTCGTGGGTCTTAATAATCTTTCATAGTGTAGATTAAGATTTAAAACCAATGTCTTTTAGAAATTTATGAGCAGTAAAAGTGTAATTTCCCAATATCTAAAAGTTGATTGAGGACAAACAATTTTAACCTAGATCTCGACAATATAAGCAATGGTAATTCATTGATTGTGGCCTACCAGGTCCGACCGTGACCTCTGTAGAGCGTTTGGGTATGAGGCGTATCTTATCTCCACAGCCGTTGTCCTGGATCACCTGCTTTGCACACTCCGCCATTGGCGAGAATGCCTGAAAAATGAAAATATAAAGTCATTATTCAATAACAATTCCCTATTTTTGGACAAGGAATTTCTTTGAAATTTCTTTAGATCGTAATTCCAGCAGTAATATCTAATATTTCTAATGATCTAATATTAATATGTAACCGTACCTATGTAGCTAATATTAAAAAGAGACCAATATTTTGGTTAATTTTTTGTCGGAAATTAACATAATCTTAGATACAGAGATTCCAGTGAGAGAGGAGGGAATTCCTGCAAAAGGAAACGTGGTATCTGTGATTAAAGCACCGTCCCAGATACCACACTTTTATTTTCCTATCTTGTACAACAAGTGCCAACATTTAGCATGATGAGAGATTATACCTCGCAGGCTGTGACAGAGTCGGCCCCGCAGCGGACGGCCATCATGGACAGCAGTCCCGTCCCCGTGCCGATGTCCAGCACGTCCGCGCGCTGACCGCGGCTGTGTATCGTGTCCACCGCATCCCGCAAACCCAGATAGTACTTCTGGTTCTGATGTAGGAGAGAGAATCAGGATTATTAACTATACTATAAATCTATATCACAAGAGAATGTGTATCAGGCTCTCCTATGGGTAATCTTTGCATGTTGTTTATCCTTTTGTTTCCATAATGGACCGAGTTGGAAAATAAACTTTACCAAAACGTGAACTGTATTAAGCATAGATGGAAAGCATTTTATTGGAGACTCACATTTAGTTGGAGATGTTGGAGATAAAAGCCATTCTATTGGAGACTTACCCGTTCTGTGTCGTGTAACATGTCTGCATAGGCTGCCCTGCAAAGACGGAGAAAGGAGACACGTTAAAGAATTATTCTGTCAGAGTCTGTTATGAATGTTTTAAGTACTTTTATTTACTTTCTAATGTTATTTTCTCAGCAGACAATACAATCTCTCAACTGCTGACTCACGCCACCCCCACACCTGTCCATACGCCCCTGGTGCCTGGCCGGTAACCAGGGTAACGGCGGGAGCTGCTCAGTGGGACATATGCTGAGGACGGTCATGTCAACAACATGTACAGAGGAATGCCCTATATCACTGTTTTGTCATATCCATGAGACAACAGCGGTGCGACCTCCTTTTGTAGGTGTTTTTTTTAATGATTTTAGAAAAGTAGGAGAAATAGGTGAAGAGGATGGTACCAGGCTGGTAAAGAGGTCCCATGAGTGGGTGGTTTATGTTTGTCGATAGTGATCCCCTGAGTCTGTCCAAGTCTCACCATTTAGCGCTCTTAGTCAGTGAGTGTGATGGGGCTTTTATTTCACCATTGTCTCAACGTCTGTTGTGATGCTACATGTATATGTTAAGTTACATGTTGTATTGAGTGCTTGTTTATTACGACGCTACACCAAAATGGCCAGTTACACGTTTCAATTGGCATCTCTACGGAGTGCACCCATCCTTATGACCAGCTCCAGGTATCAATCACACACCCTACCTGTGAGTGGACAGGTGCCCGGCTGCTGGCACACACCCACCTCCCTCCTACACCCCCCCCCCCCCCCCCAACACGGGCAGACAGGTTGTCCGCACCCCGCCAGGGGGCAGTCAGACTGGGAGGGGTCAAGGGTGAGGTGAGTTGGGATCACTCCGTAGGTGGTCGTATCAACTCTTACCCCTGGTAATTGTCAGACTGTTGCTATATCATGTCTGTTATGTGCTTTATAATGACAGGCATATTATGTTTTGCATACATATGTATTATGCAAAATGCACACATTTGAGGATCTTCGGATCATTTAACTCCGATCCTATGACTTCCCGTACCTGGATCTGGATACCTGAACAGGTGGGGTACTAGGTTGCTATGACAACAAACCTGTCGGACAGATATAGGGGTGTCCAGGTAAATCTCCCAGGGGTAGGTAGTCACAGTGCAGAGAGGTGGGGCAAATACCCACTGGTCATGGTGATAGTCCACAGGGGTCTCTCCGACCCTGGGAGTTCATGACCAAGGGCATCAGCATCATCATATATCATATGATGTGGCCTAATGACCCCTACATCAACCCCTCTGGACGTCTGGAAGGGGAGTAATATAACATCTGGCACACCTGTATGATAGCTTCATGAGAATGTTGCAGTCAGCCTGTTGTGTTGACTGCTACTTCCAAAGGTTTCCATCTAAATTGTGGGGCTTTAGCCATCCTTCTAACTACATGTGACTTGACTGCTCTGAATTATGCTGGCCTGATTGCAAATATGTAGTAAATGGAATGGTACTGGTAACGGCATGATCGATGAACTAGGCACTCTGAACACAGTGGGGCAACCCAATCTGCAGGGATGAAACTGACCAGTCTGAACATTAAAAAACTTGCAATATTTAAAAAATGGAGGTCCCTGAATTAAGGACACTTATAGATATGCAAGCATAGGTCTTTGGTACTGCACCTTTTAAGTGCCATGTGCTAGTTTTGGCCAGGATAGGAAGGGCCCCACCTCTAAAGCCATGTGTGAGTTTTAACATGGTTTCCCATAACAAATCTCGTCCTCTAGAATCAGCGGGGAAGTTTTGTTTCCCAAAGAGACATGGTAAAAGTAGCCTGCTTGTAGCTACATGTCTTCATAGGCACTTAATGGATGTGAACTCACGCCTGGAGTGGCCAAGTTTGTCGCTAACAGAGTCGTGTACAAACTACCCTGACTGGGGCGCCGTTAGTGATGAGGCTAACTGTAAACACTCCGTAAAGATCCATGACTGCCGCAAAGGGGCCACCACTCAGACACGGCGTCAATTAGTGTGTTTACTCCTGACTTAAGACGGACATCTTGTAATACTATGGTAACTAACCTCGAACTGAGCTTTATGACAGGTGGTAGCCCCATCATTAACAGCCGTGTGTTGGGTATGGAGGGCAGCAGGTAGGATCGGGGGTAGAGTGGGAGGCAACGAGACATACCTATATTGGCAAACTCCAGACAGGAAAAAAGAAAAGCACAGACATGAAAGATAACTTTTTACTGAGGAAGCTAGGCGAGGTACCAATGCAGTAACAATAGTAGCTAGGGTTGGCGCAGGAATCTGAAGTTTGTAGATATGGAAAGGGAGGTGGGATTTACATGAAGAATCTCAGCCTCAGGAGAAAGGCTTATGGGTAAACTATGAATCCTTCAGGAACGATTCTCTATGACCGCTGGGAAATTGAACTAGGCTATTCCACGTATATGCCACGAGGATTTATTGTTGTAGGTATACCGTTTCTATGTTAATGTACCCAGGTGCTCTTTTTGTTACTAGTGGTCCTTTGGCAGGGATTGTGGTATACGAGGGTGGCAAAGTATGAGGGCCAGACCTCAGCTATTTAGCATCGTTCTACATATATAAACTAGACTGATAGGGTAGGCGAGAGAATATGAAATTGCATGCTCCCCCCATCACCCGCAATCTCTCTACATGCATTTTTACCCTCCCAATAATGTCTCCCCGTCTACTGGTATTCCTCCTAGGTACTACTCCTAACTTTGAGCAATTAATATATATGGCCAGAAGGCTCTTAAACATATCAGCTTATTCTGTTGTACGCTTTTAATTAACTGCTCTAAAGTTACACTATGGGATCAGTAATTCTTGGTCTGAACACCCATTAAGCTTTATTGATTGTTTGAGTAGTTTAATGTTGCATGGCCACTACAGCATTTTCAATTCTGCACAGGAATGTAGAAAGCTGCTTGCCCAATACAGCAGTGACCGCACCCCTCTGATGAAAGGGGTTAAGGAGAAACCCCCGTGCCCCGTGCCCAGTTTTCCCTACTCTTTCCCTATGCATTAGAGGGAGGCCTACAGGAGGTAGGGGCTGGGGTGTCTACTAGTGCTAAACGGAGGGTGTATAATATAACTCGTCCCTAAGTACCTGCAGGTAAATATGGCACCATATGTACGCCATAAGACGTACTACACAAGAAGGGGTACTCCTGGACAAGTGCCTACTAAGCCTCATAGGAAAATAGACAGTAATCTTCCGCCCGCGAATAAACCACTGGCTCGTCCACTAGATCTGATCGGTGGTGCAGACAGCAAATCGCTGAGACAGCAGGAATCACAGAGCATTACACTAAAACTATATTATGTTTTAGATCATATTAAATGTATGCATCTCTGAAGTAACTGTTCAAATAAGTAATTGGAGGGTGAGGGTACACTGGAACAGCATTTTCTGATGTATGATGTATGTTAGAAGTTGAGTAGTCGAGGGGGGAACATAATTCCCCTCGAGCTTAACACAAATAATTATATTGGTCAGACTTTTTAACACTGCAAAATAGGTTTATACCGAGTTAAACTGTTTATATACCCCAATAATAGCTTGGTGTAATGCAGATGAATTGGTAACATTTCCTGGTACATGTATGAGAATCAGGGGCGTATCTAGGGGAGGTCCTGGGGGTCTGGACCCCCCCTCCCCACTCTTGGATTTTTAAAAAGAATTTTCTAATGATGTTTTGATCTGCCGCAACTTCTTTTTCCTACTCTGCCTGCCATGCCCACATGTTGACTGTTACCTTGCCTACCCCTCAGGACCCCATCCTGACCTGTGATGCTGTTGTAAGACTACAGCCATCCTCAGGTTGGCACAGTGCCAGAGGCATGTCTTAACTTAGACTTGGGAATCGAGGCCAGGTACATTTATTTATTTGAGAATGTAATGAAGTGGTGCATTCCCGGGAGTATACCGTGTCCTGTTTGCGTGGTTGGTGGAAGAGGGGATGTCTGTTTAGAATGGATAATGGCCACTTACATGGACATCATCATAATGTGAATGCCCCCTAAGATGCATTTTCGACACATGACACATACCTCGCCCAGTTCACTTTATATCTCCCTCTCAAAAGATGGGTAGCCACGGACTGGTCAAGATCAATGGGTGATATGCCATTAGGGAAAACCTATTCCGGTAGCTAATAAAGTTTGACACCGAACAATCTCTATGGTGAATGGTCTTGCAAGTAACACATGTGCACATGTGTAATACACGAGTAACTTGCTAAGAAATGATACTGTGAGCTGTTGATCTTTGGTTGTGGCGTGCTTTATAGTGACCATAGGGTTTCTACTAATTCTAGGGTGACGAGAGATGGGGCTTCCTCACACCTTGACGCTAAACTATAGGGCTTAGGGAACCACAGTGAATGCAATAATACATTGCTCACTATGCCATTGCATTGGTGAAGATTTGAATCGCTCACATCGACTGGCCTAAAATAAGCGCAACCCCTGGTACCAACCCTTGGTGTGTTTCCAAACCCAATACACCCTGGAGTAGCGGCCCTGGAGGCCTGTAACCGTAGTGCCCTGTGTGTAGGGTCTATGGCAGGTGCCTCTGTCCTCCTGCAGGCAGTAAGGGGAGCTGCACACAAACAGTGGCTTCTCCTGTGGCTTCTCTGTTGGGGTACATTGTTGTGAGGGCCCCACACCTGACCTGTCCCCAGGTGTGTGGCTGTGCTATGTGTTAACAAACAAAGCTGTAGCTGAGGCTGGCACCCCCTGAGGGTGCAGCACTTGACAGTCGTAAATACTGCAAGCATTGTTGAATGTGTCACCTCTTCTCAGGGCCTGACAACACTTAAGAAAACCTTTAGGATATTTATCTCTTTTGTCAATTGCTGGTATAAATATCAGATTTTCAATTGTCAGTTTCCTCCTAAAATTCGATGGAACTCAATGATATTGGAAAGATCCAACATTATAAATTGTAGAATCAAGAAATGATATAACAGACGGGAGATGCGATTAAAGTGCACACGCATAGCATCCAAGCTTATCTATGCAATATACACGGAATATGTGAAAAGGCATGGCAAATCCACATTGACTCCAGAATAGAGCAATATACTATGGCTGTAGACTGCTTAACACTGCAGGTGTGAGCCAAGATGGGTGCAGTGACGGGAAAAACAGAATGAGATGCACATGTACGTGGTGTGGAACAGGCAGAAAGCTCAGGGCAAAAGCTGGTCTTGTATCTGCAGGGCCTCACCCCAGACTCACTATGAGGAATAGTTACCATTAATCCTAATTTATCCCCTTACTGTTTGAGACAGTGTCATATAGCCTTTGCAGGCTATGTTATCAGCCGCGCTTAAAATGTGCCAAGGGCATTGAAACTGGCGAGGGTCTACGCCATTCACATACCTCGTCCATTCCCACACACAAAGGTGTCTATCTCTTAAACTATGTCACTAATAGTTGCTGATTTATTTAGTCAATAATTGAATCATACATATGGATTACCCACGGATGTGGAGTATGACCAATAAAAGGTCAGTTGCTGTTGTAGGGTCTAACTACATGTAATGCATGTGGATAAACTGCTGTATCCTGTAACTTGACATGTGTAAGTAGTATTTACAAAAGCACAGTTCATGGAGCAAGATTAATGCATTTATAGTGAGACACACGTTCTGTCCCTGGATTCGGTTAGTTTGCGGTTGACAAGCTAAATTGATATTTTGTTCACAACCACATGCTACATTGGAGGAAGGCATCATAGCATGATTAAGACTGCATGGTACTTTGTGTTTTATGAGCAGCTCGATGTTACTCAATATAGGGTGTTCCTGAATAATTACGTAGGTGAAGTGAATACCGTCAGACAGAGAACAGAAAGTATGGGTGATGTGTCTTGGCATGCTTTCTAATATTTACATTATTCTCCTCGCAAGCCCTACAGACGTCTATCGTCTAACCCAATGGCACCAAGCTATGTCACACTGTGTCTCAACATTTCTGCTTTCCATTACTTAGACATGAGAGAATTCAGGCATGTTTTTGAGAAGTAAAACCGCCAAGACCTATTTCTACTTCTGCTACTGAGACTACATATCTGACATACAGCATCAAGAATCATACCACTGGAAGAGGCACAGCTCATTCTGACCAATATGACTGACATTTGAGGTGTTTCCTCCCGACTTTCTGACATTATGTAAGTTTTTATAGACATTTTACAGATTGGCGTCTCTCATCTTTTTCTCCTTCTGAGATCCTCCCATGAGTCCTCTCGAATAACAAGGTCGGAGCTCAGCCCAAGGACGGGTGTACTGCAGACGTTTTAACCCTGCTTTCTCACAGCACCCTCAATATTGGAGTGTGCAGTGCTGAGAAAAGTTATAGTTTAGGGGTCGAGCACATGTCATAAGTAATTTGATTCAAATAATGCAAAAGTTTGCTTTATAGAAGCAATCATAACGTTTCAAAAGCAGAGAAGATCTTCTGGTATATTATTCTAATAATTGTTTGTTCTGATCTGAACAAACAAGTACATATATTGATTTCGATGATGATGATTTCAGGTATATTGCATTACGCTTCATTTTGGAAAAGTATCATATCCGTTTACATCTTGTTCATAACTTGATTTGTTGGCCATTCGGTTGGGATAAGTGTACTACAAGTGTCTAACCGCTTAATAATTACTGGGCGTTTTAGATAATCACCTGAGTGTTTGAGAATCTGGCAGGTAGCTTTTAAGTGCACACTCATATCTTCCCAGGATATGTGTATACATTTGTACTACAAGTGTCCAACGGCTTAATAACTTTGTTCAAACTAGACGTGTTGGTCTAGGTGAGTAGGTGTTGTGGGTGCTACTGTGATAGGTCAGTAGACTGGACTCATCCATCAGTGTGTGTAGGACCCCACATACCTGTGTCACACCACTCAGGTGCTGCTCCTCATGCTACACCCCCCCCCCCCCCCGGCCCTCAACCCTACCAGCTACTGCGGCTGTGTACCTTTGTAGCCACACCTGCCTGCTCTAACCCGGCACCTCACCTGCCTCCTCCAGGGTTTATAGCCCGGTATTCTAGGGGAAATTTAGAGGTCCACCAAACATTGGTACTTTGGTCTTGAAGGAAAGTCATAATGGGCCGCGGCGCTCTTCAATTTGGCCGGGCTGGTCAAAATCATATTCTATTGCACAAGACAAATAACAAGAGATGTGTGCCCTCGGCGCTTATACAAGACCACCACTCTTTCTACACCCGGCGCTATAGGCGTGTAGCTGGTTGAAATATCAACCAATGAGATAATTCCCTGGTCTCCACTGCGGAATTCTTAGGGGGCATTATGTAACAGCTTGTACCCATTGTGATTGTTGTATCAGTGCTTATCTCGCCAGCTACCAGATCAAGCAATGGTGCCCCCTACTAAGGAACCTGCAACCTCGGTATATCACGACGGTGCTTTAACAATATAAAGAGCAGGAATCGTGGAATCTCGAACATGACAATTTAAGGAGATCAGGAGCCATGTGATAAACTCACAAAGCATGTTTTCCGTAAGAACCCCGCACACAATATGCAGACCCCGTTCACTTTCCGAAAGGCCCCAGTGTTATGAGCAGCTCCCGCCTACAACCACTATGAAGAGCCACTCGTGTCGCCCACACAAATAACCCGTGCCCACACCGCAAAGCGACAACAGCTTGCAGCCGCTCCACCCCTGCCACCTATTAGCCCTTTAAGGGCCGCAACGTGCACTAATACATTATGTCCTTCATAGTCATGATGCATGAATGCAGCCTTGGTAAGTAACTCGTTAGGGCTGCATTCATGCATTGTCCTTACCCGACGGGGTTGATTCACTCAAAAGAGTTGGCATGATGCACTCGTGCAAGAGTAGACTTGCTTGGGCTGCACTCATGCATCATGACGACCAAGGGCATAATGTATTAGAGAACTTTGCGGCCCTTAAAGGGAGAAACTTGGACTGAGAGACAGGTATTTATTTACAAACACAGCCTCCCGTGGGTCTCGGGCCGTCTGTGGGGTAAATCTGAAACGGATCCTAACCACTGCAGCACAGCTGGGGGGCTGGCCAATGGTCTTAATTTGATGTGGATTCTATTTTTCCTGTACACTCCCAAGATGTTTTGTGTGTTGCCTTACGGTTGCAGCCTTGAAATAGCCATGACATACCGGCGTATTCATTTCCATCCTGTTCTATATCATTTCCCATCTTGCTCTTTATAATCTTCAATTTACAATGTGTATTGGCTTCCTAATACATGCCATAACTTTCAAGTATGGGGTCTGACCTATCCGTCTGTCAACCAAACTAGCTACATTTATGGTCAGTCTTGGACTCGTCATATTAACATATGTGACATGTTCTGGGAAAAGGGACCTTAGTGCACCCTGCACTAAGGGCCCTTTTCGCAGATCGTGTCACATATCATTCTACCCTGATATTCAAGATCGAATAGTGACTGAAACATCAACCATATGACACCGTTGCTATTCAAAGATTGATGATAAACTCCCTAGATTATGGAAAAGCAGTATAAGGCATGCTGTGTGGCGGAATCTACCATTTTGCCTTATCCTGCTCTCCTAAGTCAGCGTTTTTGCCCAGTATCCTGCAATAGCCAGAGCCCCCTACTGGGCGTGATAAGTAGTCACCTGAGAGTTGAGAATCTGGCAGGTAGCGTTTAAGTGCACACTCATATCTGCCTCAGCTGCACACGAGAGATGCTGCTGGAACCATCTCAGGATGATAAGGCAGATGTAGTTACACGCCAAATACCAGCGGCAACCGGGAAATGGGCTCCATGGGAGGGGGGTTTAAGAGGGGTGCAGCTGTTATTCAATCTATTGACGAAATCCGATCTTTATTGACGAGAAAACCTGTCATGGTGGCATGGTGAGAAATTAAATGTATTTCACACTTCACACTGGTGCTATACAGGTATGTCATGTTGGACTTCTTGTTGGATTGAACTAATTTCACACGCCCTGAAGAAGCAATAGTAGCTAATAGTATAGTTGGGGGTCAATATACTTTTTTTTCACTAGAGACATCTATTCCTCCTGTTTCCTTTTCTATGAAATTATTTCGAGGATCTTGGAACATAAATACCATTTATGAACCTCCCGGCATTGAAGCTTCAATATGGAAACCAAGAAAACACTGTAGTTTACGTGGCTGGCTGAGGGTTATGTTTCTGCTACCTTGGAGGAATTCCTTTACTCGTACCTGGTGTTATGACAGTAATCCTATAGATAGAAATTCCACATTTCTGGGCCAGCGCTCGGCAGGGATTCGGGCTAGGTAATCCTTGTGCAATCTCACACAACGTGAATGTAGGATTTGGACGTCAGGTACCGGATAATAGTAAAGGTTATTAAAATATACAAAAATACTGGGTACTTTGGAATGTCTGGCTCCGATGGGAGTCTCCAGCAACAAACATGACACAGCTTTTTGTGGTTTTCTGATAGAGTTGGTAAAGTTTGGAAAATTGAAATGCATCATATATATTAAAATTCTGAACCGATTATATTCTGTAGGTTACCAAGGGCAATGCGGGATAAAGGCGAGTCGAGGGGTACCGCAAGTGTAAAAGGTCGGCTAGCATCACAATACAGTGTCTGGGGGTGTAGCCGGGGCATGTCCGGGTGCAGGGCAGTGGATGGGGAGGGGTGTTGGCAAGGGCAAGGAGTGGGCAGCAGAGAGGTGGTGGGTGGCCAGTGGCCTCTGACCGACAGGAAGGTCATGGGAAGGATGTACCAGGGGCACTGGGCAGGAAGGGTGAAATGATGCAGGGAAGACAGACAGTGGGCTTACGTGGCTGGCTGAGTGGGTTTACACCCTATTAAATTAACAGCTATGGTCATTTCAAGGGCGGTGATGGTGATCAAATCCATGAGGTGACTGAAGATAGAAAGCATGTCCCTACACTTTTACCGAAACAATGGTTCTTTTACATCCTACACTATATAGGCACAGTGTGAGATGGACAGGCCTTTGATATGCTGTTAGTCTACCACAGCAGGGGGAAGGTCGCAGCTCAATCAGCAGGGCGCTGCTGAGTCTCAAACCCACGTTCTTGTGAGCGCCAGACGAACGCTCTACCTCTGAGCTAGCTCCCCACCCCAACTGATTGAGGGTTGCTGTGATAAAGTAGGTGGCAGTGGCAACTTGGAGGTACATGTATATGGGTACATATGGGATCTGCCCTCATGAGGAGTAAGCAGAACTGACCACTGTGTACTATGTTGTAGGCCTACCTACGTTTAATACCAGTATTTATCAAACATTGTAGTACAGTCTAGGTTGTGGCTGGCAGGGGTAGGTCTGCTGTGGGAGCTGGGTGGCACAGCGCCTGTTTATAACAGTACGTGGCTGGCATATCGCACGTACGTCTGTTGTCGTGTTTACTGAATGCGTCCACCACCCGGGGAGCTGCCATCTCACCTGGCTGCGCTGTATATAGAGGGGTAATGTGCCTATTGTAGCTCCATGCTAACAGCTATAGCAAAGGGAAGTACCATAAATTCCGGTGTATAACCCGCATCTCGCGTATAACCCGCACCCACACATCAAGAAAAAAACTGAAATGTTCAAATTAACGCCCCTGAATAGAGGGTCCCTATTAGTATGAGGTCAATATAGGTATTTGGAACAATTGGACGCTAGTTCGGAATGGAAACCAGAACTTCACGTGCTATGGGATTGGCGGGTTTCACAAGATGAGCAGTTACAGCATTACAGTACACCATCTTCTTCAGGTGAGCAGCTCCTCACACACTTGCACCTCTAACAGAGCAACTCACTCAACTACTGTCTGGTACCCTTCTTCTTACTGATTCTATTCTGTTTTCTTTGTGCCTCTATTAAAGGTGCTAGTTCCTTTTCTTTTCTTTACCATCAAGAAATGATATACTAATTATAAAGGACCGTCTAAGTTAAGGGGCGTGGCAACCGGGGGGGAGGGGGGTGCCACTTTTGACCAACCCCAAAAAAGGTCAAACCAAAAAGGTCATGTAAAAGGTGGTCAAAAAGGGTCAAAATATCCTTCAGTCGCCCCTACCTTGAAACTGCTTGCCACGCCCCTGGCCGCCGTCTATACTTGATAATGATAAAAAAGTAACTGTACTTTTCTACTGGACAGTCTGGATTGATATGCTATGATATGCAGTGAGCCTCACCAGATACAAGTAGCCTACATTACACAGAAACACACAGAAAGGACATTATGGCCATGCAGAGGCCGTGGTATTAGTGTAGGCACGGCGTAGTGCGCCTGTTGGCACCTCCCGTGACAATGACACATCCATGTGGGCACACACTTTGACCCGTCAGTGAGACTCGGCAGGGCGCTGGTTGGGACAACTAAACCCCCTATTCACACATAGAATGACTTTCTGTTTGAATCCACGAGTAATACACATACATTACATGTTACAGTCATATTAGAACATTACTAGCACTACTAGCCGTGTTTTAGTATTATACAAACTTTGATTGCAGACACGTACACAAATTACTGATCACGATTACTCACAATTTAACTAACGCAAAAGCAATTGTTGCCCGCTTTCTTCCAGGTCTTACCACTGCCAGTAGTACTGATCATTGATGCTGGGGTGATGGTAGATGACATGTCGACCAACCCAGATTACAATGGAGCACGTGACAAGATCCAATGTTTAGGACGTTATAAAACATGTGCCCTACTTCATATGGACCATGATCTGATGAGCATGGTCGGTAGGGGAACGTTCGCAAATAATGTCACTAATTTGGCTGGTTGCCATACCACAAGAGGAGTTATGGCTGTTACAATGAGAGGTTGGTGCCAGGTTATCAGTGCACACAGACAGCTCACAATACCTCTGTCCTCACCCCGAGCTGCTCCCACAGACACCTCAGGTCAGCACCTGGCAGGTCAGGGTACACGGCTGTAACAGGCCCATGTCAGGGTAGGGGACACACTGATGCCGGGAGTCTTCACAAAATTATCAATATACCACAGATCATCATTCCTACTACTTGCAGAGTGATTACTCAAGGTAAGTTCATGTTAATTTGCCGTATTGATAGAGCGTCGGCGCTGGATCAGTGCATCATGCCGGAAGTGTATTGTCATGATGCGCAAAGGCAGCACTGATGAGTGCTGCAACAATGCATCATACACACATGATGGCATAGTGTACTAACTCACTATGCTGCCATTAAAGGGTTGAGAGTCACCAGCAATGTCACTGGGGGACAAGATGGCGGCATCCATGTGGTAACCAGCAATATAGCATACCTTCAGACCTTTGGGCGCCGTTTCTGGCAATGAGTGAACTTCACTTCGGGCATCTACCTCAACTAATTATAAATATACAGCAGTCCAACATTATAGCACTCCAATGCACTATATGGATATATATCTAAAACTGGACATCGACATCCATGTAACAGAATCCTTCTAACAGAAAGCCATATTTAGTAGAAGTAGAAATCCATGAATATCTATATGAAGGAGAACACCATGTTCATGCCTATGAATATGTCTGTGTGTATGTTCATTTCAAAATTCAAGATTGCTACCATTCATTGAATGCCACCATGCTTTCAATGTAATCTCGAATTGCAGTTGCAGTAATTTGATACTAATAAAAAAAGATCTATTCAATTTTTCTTTCATGAACAGTTGGCATCCCATAGATTCAAGATGGCTATCACTCATTAAATGCAATCTTGACTTGTAGTTGCATTTATTTGATACTTTCAAAAAAACAAATCCTATTTGATTTTTTCTTCATTCAACCCATTCAAGATGGCTACCATTTACTAAATGCCACAATGCTTTCAGTGCAATGAAGAATTGTAGTTGCATTAATTTGATATCTATATAAGAAAATTTCTATTTGATACCTTTTTCAAACACAGTTGGCACCCCATAGGTTTAGGATGGCCACCATTCATTGAATGCCACAATGCTTTAAATGCAATCTTGAAATGTAGTTGCCTTAATTTTATACTGTTAAAAAAATCCAATTTGGTTGTTTTTTTCATGAAGAGTTGGCACCCCATAGGTCCAAGATGGCCACCAGTCATTAAATGCCATAATGCTTAAATGCAATCTTGAATTGCAGTTGCATTAATTTGATTCTTAAAAAAATACTTTTTTTTTTCATGAACAGTTGGCACCCCATACATTCAAGGTGGCTACCAGTCATTGCATGCCACAATGCTTTAAGTGCAATCATGAATTGTAGTTGCATTAATCTGATACTGATTAAAAAAAACTAATTCTATTCTTTTTTTTAAATTCATGAACAGTTGGCACCCCATATATTTAAGATGACTACCATTCATTGAATGCTCCGATGCTTGAAATGCAATCTCGAATTGTAGTTGCATCAATTTAATGCTAATAAAAAACAAATTCTTATCGATTTTTCTTTCATGAATAGTTGGCACCCCATAAGGTGACTACCATTCATATTAATGCAAATACAATGCTTTAATAGTCCAGGCAAACTAGCTGATTTTAGGGCCAAACCTCAAACAAATTGCAACAAAAGGTTTTTCACCACAATGCATTTCTATGAAGTCCCTAGAATGACATACTGAAAGTCCTAAGAGTTCCGGGTTGGGGAACACCACTAAATCCAAGATGGCTGCCAAAAAGGGTATCGATTTCAGACTTTTTGCTCTAGATTCTTTATTTATCAAAGGAAGTGGTTGTGTAATAGCTCAAAATGATGGTATTGATGAGAACAATCCATCTAGAAAGGGACATCCAATACAGATTGTCATTGGAGACCCTTTACATCCAAGATGGCTGCCAAAAAGGGTATCGATTTTAGACTTTTTGCTCTAGAATCTTTATTTATCAAAGGAAGTGGTTGTGTAATAGCTCAAAATGATGGTATTAATGAAATCAATCCATCTAGAAAGAGAGAACCACTGCAGATTGTCATTGGTTACTCTTTAAATCCAATATGGCTGCCAAAAAGGGCATCGATTTTATACTTTTCAATCTAAAATCATTATTCATCAAAGAAATTGGTTGTGCAATAGCTCAAAATAATTAAGTTGTGTGTTGAGCAATATGGTATCAATTAGAAACAAATGTTTATGATTATTTGCATGTTTCATCATGAATCAAATTACTAGCTATTGTTACAAAACTAATTACTTATAGGGAATATAATATATATATTATGTCTATTTTTTGTTCATCTGTTAATTGAAAAATGAAAGGTACCAGGTTTAATATCCTGATTCCTACAATTATTTCATTTTCTCTTATTATTGGTTATTGGGGGAGATTGTATTAACTCTTTCCAGCCACATCTATAATAGTTTAAACTCCCTAGAATATGACAGATTGAGGCCCAAAAAACAGCAGTATTGATATTTGGGTTTATCTTGGGGTTAAAATTAGAATCGGCATTTGTGATACATGTTTACAACTGACTGATTTGCAATCAGTATGTAATTTCCTATCATATGGTACCATAATAACAGGTTGTATCTGGTCAAAACATTTGTTTGTGCTCAGGATGATATTATTTGATACCAAAAATGCCCTCCTCAATAGCTCTTAATGGCTAGTTTATGTTTAGGCATCAATATAGGCAGACCCCTTAGGTTCCAGGTATTCCTCCCATAGTAGGGACTTCAGAAAAGTTATATATTCACATGATCAATTCTTTTTCTTCTATGGTGTAGAAGGTGAGAAATGTAATCCAAATCTTATGGGATTTTCCTTCTATCTATCATAGAACCCAGGCAATCATCAAATATGTGCCAATAAAATCCACCAAGTTCCCCTAGTACATTCTCTATATAATTGTTGTCAACTGTTGGAGCTATTAGTAGTAGGGGAGGGTGTTTGGGTCATGGTTGAGCAGAGCTGGTATTTGGGAGGTAGTTATGTAAGGGGTTTGAAGGGCATTTGGAATACTGGGCAGGCTAGGCTGTGATTGACAGACTCTGTTAACATGATTAACCAATCACCTCAGTGGGTGTGAGTAGAGAGTACACCACTTCCCTTAATGACCCAATCATAATTATTATGATGTTATGGTATGGGAACAGGTGAGAGCATCCTCTGATTGCTTCCATTTTTTAACATCATACAGCAACAATTTGGATCATATTGAAGTGAAATCTCGTTATAAGGAGGACGGTTATAAGGAGCAGACAGTTATAAGGAGCACATTTGCTTTGCCAAATCCTTTTCTATACTTTCCTATAGTAAAAAAACACTGTTAGAACGAGCATTTCTTGCCAAAAATTGTTTATAAGGAGCAATATCTTTCATGATTTTTTTATTGAAATAATGTAAGATATATCCTACAGCCCCTGTGATGCTGTGTAGACTAGTCTTTGTCAGGACTTCCCCTGTGATGTGGGCAGCTTACAAGGGTGTAGGCACAGACCTCTTAGGGGGATGGGGCAGGGGAAGGTGGGGGGCTTTGTGAGGGGGCATCCCTCGGTGATGTGGCGGCCTCAGGAGGGTAGGAACGGACCAGTGAGGGGCAGGGGGACAGGAGGAGGCGGGGGGCTTTGAGAGGGTATCCCTCGGTGATGTGGCGGCCTCAGGAGGGTAGGAACGGACCAGTGAGGGGGAGGGGGACAGGGGGAGGTGGGGGCTTTGTGAAGGCATCCCTCTGTGATGTGGCGGCCTCAGGAGGGTAGGAACGGACAAGTGAGGGGGAGGGGGACTGGGGGAGGCGGGGGGCTTTGTGAGGGCATCCCTTGGTGATGTGGCGGCCTCAAGAGGGTAGGAACCGACCAGTGAGGGGGAGGGGGTTACTTTATTTTTAGTTTCTCCCTATACAAATTTATAGCCATGCCTATTGGGAACCAATTACCGGTACTGCAAAAATAACCTTGTTTTAATCAAGTTAAGGTAGGTCGATACCATTGAAAACGGGACCACTGCGCATGTTTCCGCGCATCTACCTTAAACATGTCAGAATGACTTCATATTTGGTAGGTGTATGGTCATATATACTTTCATTACCCATGTAAAATTTTGGACAATTCTGAACAAAATTCTGCTTTTTATTGACAATGTATTGTGTACAAGAACTAAAGGTGTTTTTTTTTTGCATTTCGGACATTTTGTTATCAACCACATTTATAAACTAATAAATGATATAGTTCGGACTGTAAAGGTGAATAGATTGCTTAAATATATCCTGGGCTACATATTGAGACCATTTCATAACATGATTATTAGCATTTTACCCTGATGCAATACTTCAAATATCTTATTTAGCACACTTATGCAGTAATTTTTTACTTCAAAGGCCCAAAACACCAAAATAATGCGCGGGACCCTATGTTAAATTTAGTCTTACTAGTTTCCAAATGATCTTAAATTTCATTTCATGAAGTTTAAGAAAAATGACAACTTTTTTTCTATTGATTTTAATCGATTTTGTGTTTAATTAATTACAAATTAATCCATATTTTCAACCAAACATCGTTTTTTTTACCCATAATGCCAGATCACAGAACCATAAAAGTATTTTTGGAATAAAGAGAAATATCTGGGCCCTCATTGTGTGATGTTTCATATTTTTGTGGTTGCAGGTTATGGCAAAATAAAATTATGGAACTTGTGATATTTTTTGATATTTTTTAGAGAAAAATTGAAATATACTAATTTTTCAAAATTCTGTATTTAAAAAAGTAGCGCGGGACCCCCCTATTTTCTCTTCAGATATTTGTTCTAAATAATCTAAGGCACCTCTGGAAGAAATTTGGAGGAATTCTAAACTTTTTGAGTCAATGGTATCGACCTACCTTAAGTGCAATGCTAGGCCGCTCTAACAAAGTTTCTTTACTATAGAAATGTATAGGAGAAGAAAAGGATATGAAAAAGATGCTCCTTATAACGAAAATCGGTTACAAGGAAGGTTGGTTACAAGGAGCAAATTAGCCTTGCCAAAAGGTGCTCCTTATAACGAGATTTTACTGTACAATCCCAAAAGGAGCCACCAGGATTCATAACTTCATCTTCTGTTTTTGATAAAATATATTATATCACCAATGAAATTGGAATCTTCTCTTAGATGCAGTCACTTATCATAGGTATGGCTAGATATATTCTCTTGACTGCATTTCTGATAGCCTAACAGTAGTTATCAAAATTTCACCCTCTAAGAGGGCAGTCTCATAACAGTGTCTGACACAGCTGCACCACGATGCTGACCTGCAGTGTGCACTGTGCACAGGGGCTCACCTAGAGGTCTCTGGAGTCCCTACCAATAGTAAATGATAAATCACATAGATTATAGAATGTTGGCATAGTGAATATAGGCTCACTAAAATATTAGCATCTTCTCTTTAGCTTGGGATGAATATCTGCAAAGCATATTGAATCTATCATAATCTAATCCAGAGTTCATGTTGAGCATATACTTGGATATGACTAACCGTTCAGCTCATCATAATTCAAACAAGTTAGTCCATGAAGTATGTTATTCAGGAGGGGCTGTTCAAGAGCTTGAATTTAAATATTGCAGAATATAATTATGATCTGGTACATCATCACAAATTGTCATAGGTCTACTAAGAGGGTGATGGAGAAATGGGGCTTCTTTTGGGTCATGTCAACATACCATTTATGTGTGACAATGAACAGACAAGCAGGAATCCTATATCCCTTGTGACCTAACCATCTTTCTTCGATTTCATCGTATGCAAACTATATACGAGAATCCCTTCTTGTATGTATTTCCCTAGACTCACTGAAACCCCTCAATAAATGTGATTGCTGTGGCCAGTCCGCATCCACTTCTGGAACGCTGGTAGGTTCTCCTCCAAACACATCACTCCTCCTACATCCTTAAAATTCTCTTTGTTTATTTCAAGTGCCTGGCCTATTAACATTGTGAAAACCTATATTTCAGTATTTGTACCATCCATCCACTTTCTGTAAACTAATATTACAAGGAAAGCTCTCCTGCATGGTAAAAATGTGGCATTATGTTGATGGTCTAATGACAAGAACCATGCTATATCTATAATGCACAAAGACAAATTATTGTCTTTGTCCATTGTAATCAGACATTGGGATGATAGGGGTTACTCAACTTTAGCTAATGGTATCTGAGAGTTTCTGTTTTGAAAAATTGGTGGGGCAAATATAGACATTCCTTGATGAAAAATATATTGACCATTATTTAATGAAACTATATTTACATAATACTTAGGCCTTGAACCTCTTGGTGAAAGAGGATGGAAACCCCATTGAGGGTTTGATATATAATTTAAACATGGTTTCATGATATCTTGAATTCCTCTATGTGATTGCAGTTCAAATACTATCTACATAATAGATTGTAATCATAGGGTTCACCTTGACCTCTGCCATTGCTCACAGGAATACCTAAAAGGTGCCAGGTGCTTGAACTCTCTGTTCTCTGTTGCTTTGTCACATCTCAAATTGGCAACAGTGACACTGGTGTTCAACATACACAAATAATCCATGCATATATTGTTGCATACTCACAACGCTAATTGCCTCTTGATTAGGAAATAATCATTTCATAATGAAATATTCAAAAATTATATATATTATTTGGTAACTGTTGTTGGTATATTGGTAAAGCACAATACCATAGGTTCTCCTGTCACTGCCATCATTTTGAGCTATTACACTACCAATTTCTTTGATAAATAAATGATTTTAGATTGAAAAGTATAAATTAATGCCCTTTTTGGCAGCCATTTTGGATTTAAAGAGTAACCAATGACAATCTGCAGTGGCTCTCCCTTTCTAGATGGATTGTTCTCATCAATGCCATCATTTTGAGCTATTACACAACCACTTCCTTTGATAAATAAAGAATTTAGAGCAAAAAGTCAAAAATCGATACCGTTTTTGGCAGCCATCTTGGATGTAAAGGGTCTCCAATGACAATTTGTATTGGATGTCCCTTTCTAGATGGATTGTTCTCATCTATACCATCATTTTGAGCTATTACACAACCACTTCCTTTGATAAATAAAGATTCTAGAGCAAAAAGTCTAAAATCAATACCCTTTTTGGCAGCCATCTTGGATTTAGCGGTGTTCCCCAACCCGGAACTCTTAGGACTTTTAGTATGTCATTCTAGGGACTTCATAGAAATGTATTGTGGTGAAAAACCTTTTGTTGCAATTTGTTTGACCTCAAACCTTAGTTTGCCTGGACTATAAGTGCTATCACGAATTGTAGTTGCATTAATCTGATACTAAAAAAAATAAAATTCTATTTGATTTTTCTTTCATCAACAGTTGGCACCCCATAAATTAAAAATGCACCCAGCACCCAGGTCAACAGCTATGTGTACCTCCCCTGCCTGTTCTCCTTCAATGCAGAGTGAAGAGGGTGGGAGGGGGTGACCATCAACAGTGCATAAACACTTTGATTGGATGACAATGCAGTTTTTATATTACAACCCTAAATTTGTGCAACGAAAATCATCAAGAAATACTAAGTATATTTTCCAAAGAATAGCTTTTCTAGAATGGCTCGATACTCAGAAATCCTACTGCGAATAAGAAAAAGTCAAATTCTGATTCTAAACACCTGAAAAGTGAGAAATGCTGGCGTTCACGGTTTATGTAGGAAATGTACTAAAAACACCAAAAATATGCAACAAAACCCTAATTTTCACAAAAACTGTTCAGTAGGATTTTTTCTAACTGAGGTTCCAGTGTTTTCTACCCTCATGTTACACATTGGCATAGAGAATATATTGGCACCTAGTCAGGGTTTTGCCCTAGAAGCAATCTGTGAGGCAAAAAACTGCCAAAATGAGCCACTGGTCTGAAGTATAAAACTGGGCATCGATCACTATAGAGCTACAAAGAGAGAGAATCGATGTCCAGTAATGATATGCAATGTTTGATTAAACCCGCCGGTGAGACAATGTATCATGATTACCGCGGATCATGGTAGCCATAATGATCATTGTAGAGTTGGTAGCTGGAGGAATGAGTAGGTAGTGCGGGGTTACCGGCGGTCAGACTAGGGGTTAATGATGGGTGTATCTGGCAGCCTGTGTCGGCGGTCCTGGTACTTAACGGCCGTTAAACTCTGATAATTATAGAGACAGGTATGTCAATGGGTTTAGGGTTGTGAGAGACATGTCTGACAGTCATCAACTTCAAAATAACTCGTGACTATTAGTACTCTTGGCACATCATCTATATATGTACGTGTAGATGCAATTAAGTGTTTCTGGTGTTCTTGGTTCTCATTGGATAACAATTTTAAATGTTGGTTTATCACTGCCATGATAATTGGGCTACTATTAATATTTGTAGCTACAAACACCCGTCCAAACACTTTGCCGTGGGTTCGACTTCTCTTTTATGAAGAGCGCCTTTAATCAATTAAATTATACTTCAAACTTTTTCTAAATTACCAAAAAGTCGGCTCAAAAGTGTTGTCCAATGGGGGTCACCTTCTGAGAGAGATCAGCTTCCGAGAGTTGTTTTACACTGATTTATATTCAACCGCAGCACATCATAAATTATGCCAAGTCACACTCACTATTCAAAGCGCACCTCTTGTATGTGTACACGTTGAGCAACTCGGTCAGGTGCCGGTGCTGTAAGTAGGTCAGGGTGAGCAGCTCACTGTGATGTGTTACCTGTGCAGCCTGCTCATGTCACTCACGGGGCTGCAGAGGGGGTCTAGGAAAGGGGAGTAGGGGGTGGGTGTCAACAGGCAGTAAGGGTGTATGTTTGAGTGGAGTTGTATGGATGGGACGAGGACATGTAGGATATATCGATGTGTTTGCAATCAGGGATGGAAGTGACCAAGCTAAAAAAAATTGAAATGTTCAAATGGATACTACTTAATTCAGGACTTCGAGACAAACGCAAAATCTTGAAATCAGATAAAAACTTTCAAAAACCATCCCTGTCAATGTCTCGTTGGCATGTCCAATAGCCCAAAGTGTGCAGTACCCCAATTAGAATGTGCAATACCCCATTGGCATACACATACATTATCCCCATCCGAACATGGCATCCCATTGCCATATGCAAGTCAGTTGAGGTAATAATCCAGGTACTGTCTCGTCACTATGAATGCACTTGGGGTCTAGGGGCCGTCATATTTCCCTTAAGCACTAATATAGGATATTGAATACTAGTATAAAGTGCCTATCAAGTAATAGAGCAATGGGGTAAGCGGTAGGGCCCTAAACTGAAGAGCACACACCGTCGCACGTGCTTTATTGTGATGGTCCAGTTTGTGTAATACCCTAACTAGTATGTTTATGTGAATATGCAATACCTCATCTGTATAATGCAATATGGCACGGGCATGTTTGTATTACACGTGCAATGCCTCATGGTATGTGTAATGTGGTTACACGGCGGTTACACGGCTGTGAAGGACGGAAGCACACCTGGACTGGTACTTACTCAAAGCCTCCTCGTGACCCCAGACAAGATTAGGTAGGATGGAGAATCAATCATCCTGATGGAGGGAATACAGACGTCCACACACTCACAGCCACGGTATCAGACCACAGCTTCTTGGAATGGTAACCATTTGGTTATTCATGAACTACCCACACCTTCACTGATTTACCCATGGTTGTGCAAATGGGATTAAGACATGCAGACAAGGGGGCTTAAATTGTAGGCTTTATTGGGCAGAAATGCTACTTCCCGGTGCACAAAACATTTTATGACCTTGGTTAATGTTCTATATGAACATAATATAACTGAATTTAATATGAAATATCCAGGGGGGGGAGGTAAAAATTCCTACCAAAGTAGAACAATTTAGTAGGGGTTTTACATATCTGCTAATATTTCCCCAGGTATTAATGATAGGTCATTGCCCGACCTATAGCCTGTGTACTCTGTAGCCTACACAGGGAGGAGCAGCAGCTCTATCAGTGAGTAGCTCAGTACACTGTCTGTATAAGCGGCTCCTGTACGTAACACGAGCTGCTCCAGGAGCTAAGTTTGTGCCCAGCAGCTGCTCCTGTGCACCACCAGGCCTCCCACACACACCTACAGACACTGTCTGCATGACATGACGGCATACTTCAGGCTCTTTAATTTAATACCAGCGCCTTCGGCGACTGGATTTTGAGATAAAGTAATTCTAGAAAAAGATATTTACAGAAATTGTCCACCCCCCCCCCCCATAGGCCCTGTGTATACCCCCCCCCCCCCCTCCCACGTACCACCCCGAATGCAGGCCGGTGCAGGGCGCAGGAACTGGACATAGCAGCGTCCCACTGCCCCAGATAGCATCACCATGGCAATGAGTCTGTGCCTACCAGTGTTTGTCCGCTGTAGCAACGTCACTCTCCAAGCAGATTCTCTCGGAGATGCCCGATTCAGCTGTATATGTGGGGCTATCTCCACTGTTAAAGTTTCTTTTACTTTAATATTTTCACAGTGAAATACAATGTGTATGTATTGTTAGATTCTGCAGTATTTAAGCAACATTGTTTTACATATTCGTTATTCTAGGGGCCCCTTTTGGTAGAAAACAATGGAGGATTGTTGTGGTTTTGCTACCTCTTGTTACTAGGGGATCTGTGCGAGAGAATTTTGTTTTAAAAGTAGAATTTCTATCCAATACACTTTTATCACGAGAATTAGATGAAGAGGAGAAGGGTGAGTACATGACAAACCCTCAAAATATTATTTCTCGTCAATTTGGGGGGAAAATCGAGTTAGCTTTGAAAAAAGTACATATCTTTAGATAGCCTCTTTTGGTTTATCTGTTCCCGGCGAGCACTCAGGCCTAATTCAATGGGGTGGTTCGCTGGTCCCAACTAATGCCGTTTTATATATAGGGGAACCAATAGAAAACGGTATAGGCCTTAATCACGACGGACTGTGTCAGTACTGGAATTTAAACAGCGAGGTAGAATATGTTGAGGGGAATCTTTAATATCTATCCTTTCAAATCCATATCATTTAAATAACCTTTAAGACGTTGCAATAATTTTAAATCAATATCATTAAATGGAAATGCACGTACTAGGGTCTGTTCTAACATATTGGTTGTCTGCTCACTACTATTTCACAGGCAAATTTAGAACTGCTCCTATATATACGCTCAGCTGACAGTTAACTATTTTTTCCGCAATTGTTTTTATTCCCTCTAATCAATGCTCATGATTTTATTGGTATCTTCTCAGCCATAAATCGAAGGTATAGCTCGTATGCAGCATGTATTTATGTGTATGCATGATGCGACTCAGCAGGAGCCGAGTCCACATGGTACAGTGACATTTAGCAACAGAACACCTGGGTAGACTGAACGCCCTCACGACCCACCACGGTTAGACTTGGCCAAGTCTGTGATCCAGAAGTCGTTTTTACCTGTAATATACTACAGAACAGCAGACATCCAATCTTTGCCCTCTATCAAATTAGCCATGGAGAAATGAAGGGTACCTGGATGGGAGGGGAAGCAGAGTAGGGAATAAACTCAGGGACTAGCATCAAGTAGAGTGCACGTGCTCCGACAACACACGCCCTAAACTAGTCTATAGGGTTGAGCAAGTCTAGCCTCACTTGTACAGGTGAGCAGCTCGCCGCTCCATACAGACAATACTCTAGACCCTAACCCACCCTAACTACCACACACCCTACTCTCTCCCCTGCAGGGCTTTTGCTTCCTCACAACCACATTTTACAAGTGGTAACCTCCAGAGTTACAACACTTGTTACTATAGCGTTCAAAACGACACACGCCCACCCTGCCCACCACCCATCTTACAGGAGGCTCTCCATAATGTGAGCCAACAGCAAGGCGGCAAAAATAACCACGTACTCAAAAACCCTCCCCCCTGAGTCGTGCTGCTCACACGGCTAAGTACGGTACAGGCAGGGAGGGGTCTCCTCACGGGACCGGCCCAGTCCAACAACCTACCTCCTTCACACCCGGGAGATGTCCTTGTACAAGCAGCAGCAGCAGCAACTGGTCTCTGTCAGAACCTCCAATAACGATCCACTGTTTTTGTCTCCAGTGTTGAAGCCGTGTTTAAGTAGTAGACTAGGTCTGAGGGCAGCTCTGGCGGCCCTGGATGGGGGTGAGTGGCTGAGGTAGGGGTGAGTGGTGGTACACCTAGCGCCCAGTGCCGCGTGATCCACCCAGCGTCTACCGCCGCTACCTGCCGTACACACTGCCTCGCGTGTTTCCCGCCAGGGGGAGTTCTGACGCTAGGGGGCACCACTGAGTACGCCACAGATCGGAGATATTGCTCCCTATTGCTCCAAGTGCATGTACACTGGTAGGGAGGGGTGGAGGCGGTGTGGATGCCTGGGACGTGTAGTACACACTGTGTAGTACATGAGAGCATAAGAGCTGAAGAGGTTTTTACATTTTTCTAAACTGGTCCTGTTTCTTTGCATTTCCTTTCATCTTTTCACACGCAGGGTGATTTCCAAAAGAGTTGGTTCTATGTGACTTGTTAAGCACTTGCCATGAGACAGTAGGTGCACCTGGGATTGTGTTCCACCTGCCGGGAGGGAGTACATCTTTGTATGATTACCTGAAACAGGTGTGGTGCACATAGGAGACTAACTGGTTATTTATTGCCACATTTATTCCTTTGCATACGCGCAATTCAAATATATTACATGAAGTGAACATCCAGAAAGACACCTTTTATCATTTCTTTCAATTCTTTACGCAGCTTCTATATATCAGATTGAGAATGTAATTTACCACGGGCTTTGAAGTGACTCTAATATCATACAAATTTCCCCTCACACTCTACATGCCATGATTCATGTTTATACCATGGCTACTCTGCATATTATATATTCTTGAAGAGCGATATGTAATAGATAGACAATGGTTATGAAAAGGTATGTAGAATTAACCACAGCTTGCTGGTGGGGGCCAGACGAGGGCGAAGCCCAAGTCGCCCTACCAGCAAGCTGTGGTTAATCTATATACCTTTTCATAACCATTGTCTATCTGTTTTAAACCAGGGTATGCTATATAACCAAGGTGCGAAGTCTATTGTTCTGCCCCACCACCGTGGTTTAAATATGGGACGTCGAGTAACGTGTAACATGTACGTTGTTTGGCTTTATCATGAAGAGCATCATCGCTATGATTTATCATGGAATTGGAATATATCTCTATGGATCCATTGCCAAAAAAAACTTTACAAACTTAATCAATGGAGTGTTTTACATGTATGTGAATGCCATGAGTCAGGGAGGCAAGGGCAAAAATATATTCAATGTGAATATCATTAGTGTCAGTGCTAATTGGTAATAGTTACGAGAGGATGTGGCATTGTGCCCGTTCACACTCAGTCACCTAATGTACAGTGGCCTAAAGGCCTAAAGGTCTAAAGGTCTAAAGGTCAGGAGAAGGAGTATGTATGGCTCACTGAGATACCTACTGATAGCAGTTTAAGGGCGGTGCCGATTATCTGGTATTCAAAAGTGGTATGGATAATGGACCTATTTCACACGCATGTGATCAGAATAGCAAAGAAACGTCATTTAAATGATATAGTGAGGGTTATAATAGGCGTTTTCTCACATTTTTCATCGTTTCGGTAAATAAAAATACATAGCAAGAAAACTCCCAAAATGTCATGTTTAAATCTCTTCATTTCTAAGGAAAAAATTAGCGTAGGGCATTCTATTAGGGTCGATTGGGATACCTTAATATATATAATCTCTTTTTTTTGGCATTTATCCTTTGGTATCATTACTTTTTATACTACCATACTGTCGACGCCGATTATGTATTCCCTCTGCGCTTGCATTTACAAATTAATGTCCTGAGGCATAAGTACAGCATATACCGTAGGTTCTAAAAGTCTGTCTACCCTGTTTTAACCATGTCCCCTTGATCTTAACCTACCTACTCCGCAACTTATAAAACACCCCACCCCCTCAGACCCTGCCCACCACTCACACCTCGTCTCCTAACCCCTCTGGCACATCTAAGGCAGACAGCTACACGTACAGGCTCCCCCTGCCCGCTCGTCTTTCAAAAACACAACATCAATGTGAGGTGACGGGCGGGAGTAAGGCGAGCTGCTCCCCTCCTCTATGTGTATACACCGACTCAGGTGTAGACGGAGCAGCTCGCGGCTATAGGCGCACAAGGCAACATGTGGCCAAACAGTGTGAAACTATTGCTATTTTTAATAATTTATAGTATCATAATTAAGTCAAGGTTATTGTGGGGAGATGTGTGAGAAATATATCATGCACGCACATCTTATTTCATATTATTTTTATCTTTCTTCTAATTGTGATGAAAAAATTATAATTTGAATAGCAAACACTTATTCCACGGTGGACAATTAAGAGAAAGGACTTCACAGTTTGGTTATTTCACATAGCGGTTCCATCACATAACCGGAAGTTATCTCAGATACCCCCCCCCCCCCCGTTACTGAGCTATGTAATAATAACAATGGTAGAGTGGCTGGTGCCCTAACGTCATGTTTAGTTTGACATACACTCAGTCACTCGTGGGGTATCTATTATTAAAACCAGGTTTATTTTTTCATATGAGCACACCTTCTCGACGCAAAGACCTATAGCTATCCACTGAAGCTAAGCTAGCAGACGGTCACGTCATAAAAACAGGTTGTATACACCCATGATATAGTTAGTTCTGTACATGTATTTATCACATATTTTTCCTTTCTTTCTGACTCTCGGCTATCCTCCAAAGCTGTATGTTTGTAGGTTCTGTTATTTTAGATACAACTAAAGCCACACTCCAACGGGATTACACTGTCACAATACTTTTTCTTTGCGTACGAGTTTATAACATAAGTAATGAATATTTTCCCACTGGAATTTGTTTATTTGGGGACAAGCTTTTCCCCAGTAAATCAGACCACTAAAAGGTTATCACAAGTTACTCTGCTTACACACGAATGAGAGATACAAATGCTCTGAGGTACGTTGTACAACTATGTCCGGGTTTCAAATGACACTGATAGATACGGCATATTAATCCTCTATACTTCATAGAAAGCTTGTTTTTGCCCAATTTATGTGCCCCGCGTGTACACTATGAAATCCCAATACTCAAGTTGCAAACCTCATCACTCATCAATGTGTTTTCACCAGCATAGAAACCCCTGGATATGGTCTTCTATGATAAAGTATAAGTATTCTACGAAGATGTGACGCTATGAACAAGAACTTTTCTAAAAAAGGACTTAAGTCCATACATGTGCATATATTTTTGATTAGTATTGTCTAATATTATCTACTAGCATAACTCACATATACATTTTGCACTTGTAACCAAAGCACTGTCTCAAGAAGAGCTGTACTAAATTAGTTGCACGTTTATCGAATATCATCTGAATGAATAAACTTTGTTTAATAAAAAGCAATAACAGAGCCCGACAAATGTAGTGCCAGAAAAAAAGGTACCCTGCAAAAGTACAAGAGAGACAGTAGAACCACAAGAGAACATCATGCTTCTCCTGATGTCATGAGTGACATCGTTGGTTAATGTCGACTGACATCATTGAGCGACTCGCTTGGCATTAGGGCAATGTCATTCATTTGCCAGCAGGGCTTGGTAGATATTTATATACCTGATTCCATAAGCATATGCGATTCGGTGGGGAGGGGCATTTCGCAAATGCAGAACTATGGGGGTGGGGGTGAGGGGGGGGGGGGGCTAGAGGGTTGGTATTACTTATGGCTATAAGGCCAAAAAAAAAGGTTCGTTACAGGTCACCCGACCGACCATAGGTTATTTTATGCAAAATCATTAATTTTCCCCCATATTCTCATCAAATTTTTTTTAATCTTTTGTTTTTTTAATCTTTTGTTTGAAAAAATGGTGCGAGCAAGCGAAAAAAAAAAAATTTCATTCAATTTTTTTTTTTTGGTCTGCAGATTTTTACTCCAAATCAAGTGGATCGGGCAACATTTTATTTTTTTCCTGACTGAAATTTTTCTTGGGATTTGATAACTCCCAAATTTAGCTCTTGATCAGAAAAAGGCCACCAAAAATAAATAAAATAAAAAATTCAAATTTCTCAGAAAATGGTGCAGGCGCATCCGTAGACACTTTTTTTTTGCAAAAAAAAAAAAGAAGTGCATTTTCGAAAATATGGTGCGGGAAATCCGTAGACCAACTTTTTTTTTTGGTGTGGCCTAACATGGATTTTTATGCATTTCTATGCAATTTTGAATACATTTTCACTTTTCGATACCTTTTTGGTCAATTTTTGGATATGCAGAAAGCTTGGCTTGAACTTCCATGTTCCTCTAGTAACTAGTAAATCAGCCATGAATATTGAGCAACCTTATACAATGTATTGATATCTTGGATGTTATAACAATTTTTTGGGGCGGCCAAAGCTGCAAAGCAAGAAAAGAAGAGGCTACCCTAAATTGCTCAAATCAGATGTATATTTAATAGTAGAATTGCTTGTGCCCTGAGACGTCACTGACATCATTAAATGACAACATCTAATATCGTTGAGGGGCATCACTGACATCATAAGGCCACACCAAAAAAAAAAGTTGGTCAATGGATTTTACTTTTCAAAAAATGGTGCGAGCGAGCGAATTTTTTTTTTTTTTTTTTTAAGAATTTTTTTTTCTCAATGGATTTTGTCGGTGGAAAGCTGGAGCGAGCTAAAATTTATTTTTTTTTAAACCAGCCTCCGACGAAAGTTCTTAGTGGACCCCTAACATAAAAATTTATTGGTTGATCTGGGGGAATTACTGGAAGAAAGTTTGAAAAAAAAAAAAATTCTCAATTTTGAAAAAAATGAGGCGAGCAAAATCCATTGACAATTTTTTTTTCAAAAAAAAAAAAAATTCCATTTCCGAAAATAAGGTGCGCGAAATCCATTGACCAACTTTTTTTTTTTGGTGTGGCCTAAAGTACCATAATCTAAAATCAATGAGTTATGTCATCGGTGCCACCTGTCACTGAGGACATCATTGACATTTTTCCCTTGATATCTTTGCATGACATTACCTGATGTCATTGTGTGACATCATTACTGTGCGACATCATTAAGTGACGTCAGCTGACGTCATCAGGTATCACATGACATAATCTCATATCCTAACTGATATCACCTGACATCATGAGTGACTCATTGATTAATGTCTACACATGTCATCGTACAAGTGCCCAGGATTGAGTGAGGTTGCCTGATATCATTTATATAAGTGACATCATCTGACATAGTAAGACATCACCCCTGAGATCATGTCAGAATGTGTTAATATGACATCAAGCCATTACCATGTAATGTCACCTGAGTAAGATCATTGAGCGACATCATAGTAATGTCCTATGACATTGTAGCTCAGGGAACCTGAACTCTATTATCTCCGTTCCCCTCCGCAATAGAGTTCAGGAAACCAGCGCTCTGAGAGTGGAGGAATGGGGGCGCGCAGGTGGCCATCACTCTCGTGGCTGGTGGGGAAGGGGGGGTGGCCTTTTAAATTTCGTTTTTGATACACTTTTAGGGCTTAGAAAAATCTGAAACTTTTCTAGGTTAAAGAGAAAATGTCAGGCTATCCAACGCAGTTAAAAAAATAAAGAAATTCCAAATAATTATGACCGAAAATGTGCGGGGAAGCACGTGCGCGCACCCATTCCTCCACTCTCAAAGTGCTGGTTTCCTGAACTCTATTGCGGAGGGGAACGGAGATATAGAGTTCAGGTTCCCTGAGCTAATGACATTGTTGACTGATGTCCCCTGACATCATGTGGCCTTACCTGACGTCGTTGAGTGAAGTCACCTGACATTGTTGAGTGACATCTCCTGACATTATTGAGTGGTGTCACCTGACATCATGAAACCTTACTTCAGTCCCCGGTCAACCAGGAGGCTGTCTCATGAGGTCGAGAACCACCTCGGCCCCATTATGTAATTGAGATAACATGGTGTGGTGAGATAGTAATCTGAAACCCCTTGCCCTTGGTCCACCTCCAGATTCTAGCCCCCAGCCTCACTTACTCTTGTACACAATGAGTGATTCTTATTCATTTTTCCAGAGAATCAGAATCTGCTTGGACACTTCTGGCATCTGCATATTAAGACCCCTAATTAGCATAATATTTAATAAGGTCAGGTAAATTACCCTATTTAGCATGGCAATGATGGCAAAAAAACAACCACATAATTATGATAAAAAAAGGGTAAGTTTTTAAAGGAAACATCAGAATGAGAATTTTCAATTTGACCTAATTAGCATAATTTATGAAAACGCTAATTAACTAATTATCTATGCTTTTATTATTGTAAATTAGGAAAAAATAGGAACACATTTATAACAGTAGATAAAATAACGTTCAAATGTAAGGGTTATTTTAGGTTATTGAACCTAAATGAACGTATATACACGTTGAATGAACGTTCTAAGAACGTTCTTACCTGGTTTATTTACATAACTTATCTAAACCTAAACCAGTACAAAAATGAATTAGAATTTCAAAATTCGCAAAGTGTATAGAATACATATTTTAGGTGTTTTTAGAAAAACGTTTGTGTGTGCACTGTGCTTTACCAGAGCCCCTGGCTTTACGTTACAATTAATCCAGAACATTCTGTTTAAGACTTGGACTCACTTCCTTCAGATTAGAAGTCAGGCACTTTACTGAGTGAGCTAGGGAGGCAGGTGTCAGAGGTCGGTTGATCGCAACCTATATCCACATAGCTCTTTACTATCTATATCATAGGGGAACTTAAACTCTATGTACAATCCCAGTGGACACAAACTGTTGTGTGCACGTTTTTGGATATGACTTCTATATAGGTAAACAATACATATATATTGTAGATTCATATAGAAAAGTTTATGCCTGGATATGTTCAGTGCAAGATAATCCTAAAAGATACCAGGGTCCCCAGTTCGACCCCGGGTAGGCCAACCCACTATATAGCCAGAACGTTTCAATTCCAAACTGCTACAACATGCCCCTAATATCCATGATTAAGTACACTCTTATTACTAATTTTAATCCTCGATAACATTTTGGTTCGAGTCCTGTAACCAGCAGTCCCGTATATGGAGAAGAGTGTACTGGACCTGTCCTTTTTTACGTTGTTTCACTTACGTAAACAAACCTGCATATAATGTGATATAAACGTGTTTTAAATGTTTTATAACATCGAATTAGGTAAATTATCCTAAATAAACCCTTACATTGCAACGTTGCATTACGTATTGAAATTACGTTCAAATAACGTAGCTGTGATTACTGGGTTGGACCATGATTGGGCCAATATACGTCTAAAAATCAGACCAATATTGGCATTTAGATATTGGCCCACCACTGCGACTTTCAAAATTAAATTGTGACTCAAGGTATATTGACAAATATCCCTAAAGTAGGTGAAAGAACTTAGCGCCCCCCCCCCAAAAAAAAAATTAGATTAAGTAGATTACCCTTTTTAGCAGGGTAATAATGACCAAAAAACACCAATATCTATATATATTTATATGTTTTTTCATTTTATATATTTTTTCTCAAGTTGGTGGTTCGGCTTATCAGTGCAGGGGTTATACAGTATATTTTGATTTTTCTGTACCATGGCATTCTGGGTAAACAAACATGTTTGGCTGAAAATATGGATTAATTTGCCAATAATAGAACACATAATCGATTAAAAAAGACACCAAAAGAGGTGTATTATCACTCATTTACTATTGAGCTATTGAGAATCAAAGATGCTAAATTACTAAAACTTTTATTTTTGGAAAATTCATATAAAATAAACTACTGAACCGATTTTGACACACTTACCACCATTCTTTATCAATTTTTATCAGCTTCTTTTTTTTTTCTTTTTGAGATAAACCTCATTGCTTTATTGCCTTCGTAAGCAAGATAACATTTTTTCAGTGGGGGATATCTTCAAACTACCTGTGGTACCTACTGATACCCTAGACATGCATACAGACTTGGTTACAGACAGTTACATAACCCCAGCTGTTTATGTGCTACCTCCTGGTCGCTCTGACCACCACGGGGGGTCGGGGGGAGGATCCCCCTTACCCACGCTGGGTAAATCTGGCCCTGGTTGGCAGGGGACTGACTTGATGACATCATTGAGTTAAATCTGTGACTTTGAGTGATGTCTTACATCCAACATCAACTATCATTGAGAGGTCATTGGGTGACCTGACGTTATATAGTGATGTCACCTGACATTATGGAATCGCGTCACCTGTCGTTATGGGGTGACGTCACCTGACGTTATGGAGTGACATCACCTGACGTTATGGAGTGAGGCCTAAAAAAATAATTTGTTGGGTTCCGGTAACATGGCCAAAATCAAACAGGGTCGGTAGGTTGCACTTTTTTTTTAAACAATTCTTTTTTAGTAAAAATGTTGATTTTAGCTGTAAAAATGCTAAAATTGTCATACATTTTTCTGAAAATTAAAAAATGTCTAAAAAAATTTTACCGTAAAACCCCCCCTTTAAGCCGAATTTTTATTGTCATTTATTTTTCATAGAAGCCGAATTTTTCTCCTCAAAGTCACATTCGGCTTATAGGCGGGGTTCAGACAAATTGAATATGGAAAAATTTGGCTAGAAAAATGGGAAGCATATTGATGATAATTACTGTAATTTAGGTAATTTCTCCTTACATTAAAGGTGTTTTCAGGTGAATTAGGCATACTTTAACTCAATATGACGTACATCTGTTAAGAAAAAGTCTGAATGTCTTCAAAAAGGAGTTAGTTTTAGGTTTGGGAAGGGTACCACAGACCCCCAAAAAATCTCAGAGTCACATTCGGCTTATAGGTGGGGTTTTCTAAATTGTCAAAATAATTTCATAGAAGCCGAATTTTCCCTCCTAAACTCACTTTCGGCTTATAGGCGGGGTTGGCTTATAGGCAGGGTTTTACGGTAGGGTCTGGCCAAAAGACGGAGGGTCAGTCGGGATACCAGAACACAACTTTTTTTTTTTAGGCCGTCACCTGACATCATGAAACCTTACTTGATATCATCATGTAATGTCACCTGACGTTATTGAGTTAAGTCACCTGACATTATTGAGTGATGTCACCCGACATTATGGAGTGATATCACCTGATGTAATGAAGTGACGTCACCTGACACCATGAGAGTCAGACCTTACTTGATGTCATCAAGTGATGTAAATGGATAACACAACATCATCAAGTCATGTCATCTGACCTCAGGTGACGTCACCGGATGTCACAAGTTACTCAATCATGTTATTCAATCATTGAGTACCAGTAACATCTTACTTTTGTCTTTGAGTGATGTTTAACATCCAACATCAGCCATCATTGAGACGTCATTGCCTGACCTGACATCATTGAATAACACCACCGGACATTTTGAGACATCACCTGACATGAGATATCACCTGACCTGATCTTACGTCATGCGACCTGAGTGACGTCACTTGATGTCATTGAATGAATGATGTCACCTGCTCTGAGCAATAAAGGGGTCAGAATTTTTGAAAAATGTTGACCTCTCAATGGGGGTGGGGGGGTGTAAAAAATTTCGCGCAAACCCACCCCCCCCCCCCCCCCCCGCTGTTAAAAAATGATCACTCCCTAAGCCCGGGGGGAATTTTGTAGAAAAATGCGCCCTGGCCAGCCGTTCACATGTGTGTACAAAATGTACTAAGGGAGTGCTCATTTTTTAACAACAGGGGGGGTGGTGGATTTGGGGGGGGGGGGGGTAAAAAATTTGGACCCCTTGACCGGGGGGGGGTGAAAAAAATTCAACCTGTTTTGAGGGAAAAAGCCCGCGCGTTACTATGCTACAAAGGGGCGCGAACGCGCGCGATTTTCGGCCTGCCGGGGGGGGGGGGGTAAAAAATTTCGACCCCTCTAGCGGGGGGGTGAAAAAATTTCGCACGCTCCGCGCAAAATCTCACCACCCCCCCCCCCCTGTTGTTAAAAAATGAGCACTCCCTAAGACTAAGTGACCCCCCCGGGGTGCTAAGCTTTACTAGAGACGAGCCTGACGAGGGCCACCCGGTAAGTGACAGTATCAGTGGGCCTGGCTGTTTCAGTGTGACAAGTGCCATGTCTGTGAGCGATATTATGGTATTTCAACTTTACCTGGCCACCTCCTGGTGATAGTCATAGTTCTCGGACTCCACCACCCACTCCATCCTGCCCGTGATAGGACTCCGCCGTGAGATGAAAGCACTCATGTTCCGTACGTTGTGTTTCCCCAACACCAACAGAAGTGTCCGGCTCAAAAGCATCGGCTGTCGGCCTTTTCCTCACGTGTTTGGCCTTCTTCGCTGGTCTTGCAGGCCACCTGTGGGTCATCAGCGACGTAAATCTAGTGCAAAGCAGTATTGATAGATGGCGCCACCAAACGGACGCCCAACCATTCCGAGGGAGATGGGTGGATTAAATTTAGTCTCTGAAAACTTTCAGTCTGTAGCAGAGCAGTCACTCTTCTAGCAGACTCTCAATATAGACTCAAATTTAGTTGTTTGAATTATTATACAATAGCTGCCTGTGACTGAAAATGTCCGTACCTGTACAGAGAGGTATGCCACTTTGTGGCAACATCTATCATTTCAGAATGTGTCCAGTCATTATACCTGTAGATCTACATTGTGTCATGAAACATGGATGATAGTGGATATTTAAATATACAGCAGTCCAACATTATAGCACTCCAATGCACTATATGGATATATATCTAAAACTGGACATCGACATCCTTCTAACATAAAGCTATATTTAGTAGAAGTAGAAATCCATGAATATCTATATGAAGGAGAACACCATGTTCATGCCTATGAATATGTCTGTGTGTATGTTCATTTCAAAATTCAAGATTGCAACCATTCATTGAATGCCACCATGCTTTCAATATAATCTTGAATTGCAGTTGCAGTAATTTGATACTAATAAAAAAAATCTATTCTATTTTTCTTTCATGAACAGTTGGCATCCCATAGATTCAAGATGGCTCATTAAATGTCCCGATGCTTGAAATGCAAACTTTACTTGTAGTTGCATTAATTTGATAAAAAAAACAAATCCAATTTGATTTTTCCTTCATTCAACCCATTCAAGATGGCTACCATTTACTAAATGCCACAATGCTTTCAGTGCAATGAAGAATTGTAGTTGCATTAGTTTGATATCTATTATAAGAAAATTTCTATTTGATACCTTTTTCAAACACAGTTGGCACCCCATAAGTTTAGGATGGCCACCATTCATTGAATGCCACAATGCTTTAAATGCAATCTTGAAATGTAGTTGCATTAATTTTATACTGTTAAAATAATCCAATTTAGTTGTTTTTTTCATGAAGAGTTGGCACCCCATAGGTTCAAGATGGCCACCAGTCATTGAATACCATAATGCTTAAACGCAATCTTGAATTGCAGTTGAATTAATTTGATTCTAAAAAAAATACTTTTTTTTTTCTTTCATGAAGAGTTGGCACCCCATACATTCAAGGTGGTTACCAGTCATTGCATGCCACAATGCTTTAAGTGCAATCACGAATTGTAGTTGCATTAATCTGATACTAATAAAAAAACTAATTCTATTCTTTTTTTTAAATGCATGAACAGTTGGCACCCCATATATTTAAGATGACCACCATTCAGTGAATGCCCCGATGCTTGAAATGCAATCTCGAATTGTAGTTGCATCAATTTAATGCTAATAAAAAAACAAATTCTTATCGATTTTTCTTTCATGAATAGTTGACACCCCATAAGGTGGCTACCATTCATATTAATGCAAATACAATGCTTTAAGTGCTATCACGAATTGTAGTTGCATTAATCTGATACTAAAAAAAAAAAAAAATTCTATTTGATTTTTCTTTCATAAACAGTTGGCACCCCATAAATTGAAAATGCACCCAGCACCCAGGTCAACAGCTATATACGGACAAGTGTACCTCCCCTGCCTGTTCTCCTTCAATGCAGAGTGAAGAGGGTGGGAGGGGTGACCATCAACAGAGCATAAACACTTTGATTGGATGACAATGCAGTTTTTATATTACAACCCTAAATTTGTGCAACGAAAATCATCAAGAAATACTAAGTATTTTTTCCAAAGAATAGCTTTTCTAGAATGGCTCGATACTCAGAAATCCTACTGCGAATAAAAAAAAGTCAAATTCTGATTCTAAACACCTGAAAAGTGAGAAATGCTGGCGTTCACGGTTTATGTAGGAAATGTACTAAAAACACCAAAAATATGCAACAAAACCCTAATTTTCTCAAAAACTGTTCAGTAGGATTTTTTCTAACTGAGGTTCCAGTGTTTCTACCCTCATATTACACATTGGCATAGAGAATATATTGGCATCTAGTCAGGATTTTGCCCTAGAAGCAATCTGTGGGGCAAAAAACTGCCAAAATGAGCCACTGGTCTGAAGTATAAAACTGGGCATCGATCACTATAGAGCTACAAAGAGAGAGAATCGATGTCCAGTAATAATAGTCTCTGTACGTTTGATCACATATTTGGCAACTTATGTATGGGAAATTATTGGTCAACTATTTTGTGTATAAAGCTGTACCAGCAGAGTGACGCTAATTAAGGGAGTGATCATTTGTTGGGGGGGGGGGGGGGGGTTACTAAGGGCAAGAAGGCCAAATCAGAGATATCAATTAACTTCTTTTTTTGTCAATCAGATTGTCACCCAAACAGGGCCAAACAGTCATTTGAATTATTTCTTCCTCTACTAGTCCTACTCTCCCTGGTTCTTCTTTACTTTCTCAAAAGATTAGTAGGAAGAGGATGGATTGGATTGTTTTACACCCGAGGTTAAAAGTTGGGATGTGTTACAATGACGGTGATTGAGATCGACTCTATGAGGTAAATGCAATCCCCATGTTTATTTTACATCCCACAGAAGTAGGCACATTATGAGATAGACAGGCCTTTGAAAATGCTGTATGTTAACTACCGTAGGGCATGAACGTTAGGTAGCCAAACCCGAAAAAGCTGTGCACTCATGTAGATGTTATTTGATCCACACGGCAGTCCATGTATTTTGAAAACACTCCCTCCAAGCATCATGCTCTAAGGCATCGGACACCTTCCATGGCCATGCACTACCGGTAGGTAGGCATGGTCAACACTTCATATACCGGTATCTGTTTTGATAACTCTGCATGCCTAAAAACCTATTTCCTGGGATATGCACAGAACAACGCAACTGGATGTCTGTGAAAATATTTATTTATTTCTCCCTCTTTTTCAAAAGTCTTGAGTAAATACCAAATATCACCATACATACATGTTATGATGTAGCATAATTCTTCAAACTATTACATAGCTCCAGGATCCTTTAATATGTACAACCACGTACATACGTCAGGAGAAATACATGTACACATCAACCGAAAAGAAAAGTTTAAATACAAATGGATCATAATAGATCAGAACAAATCAATAACAGGAATTGGAATGACATGTGTTGAACAGATATATGGGGAGCAGCGATATATTACTACCGGTACACACAGTTCGCGGCAATCTGCTTTTTGTACAGCTTAATTTGAAGCCCATTCGTGTTATATCAAATACACACCTGAACAGTTCACTTTAACTACTTTACTACTGGTACCTACAACCCATTAATTTATTTAATCATCCATTTGTAATAAGCATTTTGACAGTTTGAAATGTAGGCTAGTTACAGGCATCTGTTATGTGACAACAACTGACAATTGTAATGATGGATTCGGGGATAGAGTATGTGTATCATATACTCTGTGAATCTGGCTATAAAACGATAAGATATGGGTAAAGCCCATAGTCAAACCAGTCACCTATACTATAGTGTAGATTCTTACTTTGATCTATCTGCATAACATATTCTATGAACCACCGTTGTTCAAGAAGCAGAAGGCGTTGGTCAACAGCTATCTTCTTTCTTTTTACATGTATTTTGAAAATAAACATCATTTTAAACAAATTTGAGACTGTTCCCTATGAAAGGTACTGGTACATTCAATTTCCCAAATAACAAGTCTCCTAGACCTAGTATCACCAAAGTATCGATGGGTGCACTCATGTGGCATGAATATGGCTGTGTTGAGTGTCCTCAACAACAACGGCGCCTCTCTAACTTCAAGTGCCATGGGCATGGTATCTAGCATATTATTATTGATACATGACATGTATAAGATCGATGCCCCACTCTGAGATAAACACTAAACTGCCTTGTAGCCGTAATGACTATTATGTAGGTATCAGTTGTTTGTTGATATTGTAAGACTTGCAGGGTGAAACTGAAGAGGTGAAGAGAAGCATAGCACACGGCACATGGGACTTGGCTGGACGTTATTGTGGCTGCTTGTGGTCATGGCTCATGCCAACCCAGTCTCTGGGTAAAAAGGACAAACACTAAAGAAAGCACCTGGTGTTGTGACTTTTATACAAAGTGACAATAAAACAGTTGGTGGCACTGTCACTGTCTTCATTCCAAGGAATCAAGCTCTTCCGAACTGAAGGCCAACTATATTGTAACAATATTCTTCTTCTGCTTCAGTCTTCACGTTTCACCACCTTCATCCGCGACACGGAAGGAGTCTTGTACTGTTTCATGGTGGGACCCTGAACCCGGGCCTGTAGTTTCAGGACACTTAAAAAAGAACGCTTTAAGTTCATGTCATGTCGGTAGTCTGTTTAAGTAGTCTGTAGTAGACCGAACCACAAGAAGGCACCGTTCGTGCCGGCTTTTGGTTTCGTACCACGTCGTCACTTGAAATTGGAATACACATCCTTGCAGGGTCCACGACACCCCCCCGTCCGGCACTACGCCGTGCCAGCTCTCCTTCGGGCATACACTCCTAAACACGCACAAAAACCAAGCGTGCTTATGACAAGCCCTAGAAGCAAGGCCACCACATCCCCTCCGTCGAAGGCTGCCGCCCCAGGGAGGAAGAGGGAGACCAAAAGTACCACGAGTTGCACAAATGTTGTCATCTCCGCCATGTTGATTCTGGTGTATGACCGCACGTGATCGTCGAGTCACATGATCTTGGGCGCGGCCAAATGAGCAGTCGATCTTCTAGCCTATCGACAGGAGGGCGAAAGCTGCGGGCAAGCACGTCCCGCGGACTAGGCTAGCGGCTGCCGCGCCACGTCCCCTGCCGCGGCCGACCTACACTGGCTTTGCGGTGGTACCAACCTAAATGCCTAGTCGGCCTCGGAAAAATCAACGTCACACACCTCAGCCTCGTACGCACCAGCCCCAGGGTTAACGGACAAGCCACACTGGGCCTGGTCGCAGATGGAACGTTGGGCTTAGTTTCCGGAAATGGGTGCACTCCCCAAGCACAATTTGGTGACGTGTTGGGGGGTTACTGAATAACGATTGGCGAGTGTAAATGTGGCTTTCTTGCCTCCTTTGCTAGAGAGTTCCAGGTCGAACGATTTGTAGCACTGACCCCAGACTGAGTAATTCCTCAGTCGGGCACGCCGAGACTGCACACACCTTGGGTCTGATATTTGTAATACTTAAAATTACCTGAGAGCTAAGGGAGTGTTCATTTATTATTTACAGGGGGGGTGGTGGGTTTGGGGATGGGGCGTAAAAATTTTGGACCCCTCCTGAGGGGGGGGGGCGCAAAAATATCAGACCCTTTTTAGCAAAGAAGCCCGCGCCTTACTATATTTCAAGGGGGGGCACGAAACGTTCCATGCGCTCTCGAGGGGGGGGGGCGTAAAAATTTTTCGCCCCTCTGCGCGAAATCTCACCACCCCCCCCTGTAAGTAATAAATGAACACTCCCCAAGCCAAATATACCATATTTTAGCTATTGAAATGGAGAAAATTATACAATAGGCCCAAAATAAAAAAAGTCAGCCTAGATTTAGTATAAATCGCCATGGAAACCAGGACATTGATTTTGTGCAGTGAGACCTAAGCCGTATATGAATACTATATATGGTCGTTTCACCCCCATAACCTTCTACTGTTTACATGGTACCAATAAAATATTTAGCCTGTACTATAAACAAACACCTCCAGATTACTATGATCCCAAATAAGCATACATTTAATACTTTTACCCCATCCTGAGGTCCAAATTCCCAAAAATAACAAACTTTCTGAGGGACTATTTGGACATTCTACCCGGAAGTGGCGCATTTCGGGTGGTACCACCTTGCCGCTCGCTGCGAGTAATGCTACAGTCTCGAACCCAGCCAACTCAGGACCAGGTTCTATCTTCTCCACTCCCGGTTGATAGCGGTCAATCGCCCTGGGCATGGGATTTTTCCGTTGATGCAAGTTCGTACCCCTCCCCCCCTGCTACTGCCACAATATCATAGCATCATGCGGCCCTTTAATATCGCAAAACTAAAACAGCCATTCCCCTTACAAATCGTAGCGTCTAGCAGAGCAGAACCTCAGCATCAACTAACTTCAATGAAAACGTCTTCTCCTGAATAGTGATAGAAATGAAAGACAGAACCAGAATCTATAACATATTTCAATTTATTTGGTCCCATTTAAGTAGGGCCTACATTTAAATCATTTATAGAGTTGCCTCTTTAGAAAATGTGCATCATTCCCCGACCAGTAATAGAAACTACTTTAGTCAAATATTATCTGTAATTAAATGCTTGGTTAGATATATTACATATATTTTCTGCTAGGCCTTGAATCTTTTTGAGTTCTCACATTTCATGACCATTGAGAGTATAACTGGCAAGATTGGCGTAAATTCTTGAAAGTGAGATATTTTAATTAGAAGGCTTAGACCTGGTGAGTATTTACTTTCAAATACAGAGGTGGGATAATTTAAGCATAATATAGCCCAGCAAGCACTGAATTATAGGAGAAACCAATAATTATCGATTATACACATGCGTTCCAGACGGAATCAAGTTTTAAAAGCTTGTGAGACAATAAACAATCATGTGCATGCTACGACTGTCTTTACTACCCAAACAATGGCAGCAAGTTTATATCCTAAATTTTATTACAGTATCACATTTCTGAAACTTAACAAGTCAAGAGAGCCTGCATTCATCTTTAGTGAGAATACTCAAATGTGTGTCTAACCAATAACGTCAATGGCTGGAAGGATGAGGTAACTCCTGCTGAGCATCCTTGTGTGCTACCCTATATATATTTGTCCTGAGCACTCAGTAATATCCGTCGGTCCTAAACTAAACCATGAGCTGCCACAAGACCACCTCACTCCCCTCCTCCCATACAATACTTGTTATTGGAGTAACCTTCCTTCGGTAAATAGTACATTCTGTTATACAATATCACACACCAATCTTCAATATCTGAAATGATATCATCCTTAGCAGCGTTGTTAGTATGGAATTAATGTGTATAAAAATATATATTATGAATATATATACCTGATGGGCAGTATTAGAGTAATCCATTATGAAGGAAGTCTTATTTCCACAAATTGTCACAACAACTCTCTCACACAGCAAAACAGTCTCTTTCCACTCCATCCTGGGGTTTCCAAACTATCCGACATCTCCTGAAATAAGACTGGTTAATTTCACATAGTAGCCAACATTCTCCTTTGTATGGCATCCACAACGGCATAAGACAATGCCAGTTTTTAAATTACCATTCGCCTATCACAATGTCTTTTACCCATGCTGCACCAGGTACATCAATCATCTTGTGGATACATATACCATAAAACATCCCATACGAGCCGTGGCTTGTATGCGAATAACAACGCCAGTGTGGTTTATAGGATTGGCTTGAACTCAGGGTGCGACTTGTACAAGGGTTTACTAAAGCAGCATTGTTTTCAGACCCTAGGCGCTGCTTATCCTTAGCACGGCCATAGCGTACCAATGCGGGTAGTAAAATGGGCCCTCCAAAAGCCAGGATTTTGCATTTGCATTGGAAACAATACGCTATGGCAGGGCCCCTCCAGAAAGTCCCGGCAGTCCTAAGGATATAGGATTATCCCAAAGTCTAGCTGCAGCTTATACATGAGGTTTTACACTAACACAAAATGATTAATGTGTAAATACATCTCAGAATAATTGAGTTTTGTCAGGTTTTGTCCTTTGAAGCTGGGTACATTAGTAATTATTTTAGAGATGGTTCCGGACAGTCATGGAGATTGCAAGTACATGCATGAGTATATAGAGTTGTTACCTTAACCCCAAGACACAGTATGAACAGGCATTTGATATGATGTATGTCTTTTATAGTATATGCATACTGTGAGATTTAATAGGCACAGAGACAGTCAGATATAACCTACTGAACGATGTGAAATATCTTATATCAGCGTAGAAGAGAAGTACCATGGCGTAGAACCATCATGATGTCAGTCCAAAGTCATATATCATTTGTCCGCCAGAATCATTTACTCTTTTCTTTTCTGATCTTTTTTAAACTGATCTTAGACCAGAGTGTTTTTGGGTAATTTTTCACCTTGTAGGGGATGGCATGAGCTTTCCAACAATGTATTAACCATATCAATATTCCATCTAGAAGGGATACAGTGATGGTTTTAGCTAGGGTTGTTCATGAAAAGGACAGAACCCTAATTCCCTGTATCTATTCTGATAAGGGAGATATAATAGTAATAAAATTGCAATCATAATTTTGAAAATGACTTTGTGACCAAACTTTAAACTGTAATATAATAGGATTCCCTTTATCGATTTTGACAAAGGTTTCTGTACTTTTCGAATTTTTGTGTAGAATTGTTATGATGTTTGTGTTCCATTTGGTTACCATGGCAACCACAGTTACCTAAAATGGTCATTTTTACAATATCTGTTGCTATGGCAACCAATATGTTGGCACCTTTCTTTTTACCATGAAAACTGCCCAAAGTAAATCTTGACTAAAATAATCATATTAGATTACATTTATTACGATTTTTATATTGAAAATTCAGTAAATATGGGCAAAATTGTACTAATTGTCCCACAAGTTGAGAAGGCTGCACAGAAAAATACACAGGTGTGGATCCCTGTTAGATGGTCATGGTCCAGTGAAGAAGGACAACCTTGACCCTGACCTGGGGCATACAGAGCCAGCAGGCCAGGTAGGCTTAGTATAAACCTAAGTAAACATATATAACCAACTATGACCAATCATACCGGTAGCATTATACTTATATAATTATGGGGTAATTATATACACAGTAAACCAATTATTGAGAAAACTACAGAATGATAAAAATCGGCCAAAAATCGTCCCCTATTAGGCCATTATGCGTAATTGGTTAAGGAAGAGTTAATGACATGTAGCGGTAGTCTATATCAACACCAAAGTCTTCTTAGTTCACATCAGCTCAACTTATCTCCGCATCTTTGAGGGCACACTATTGAATTTTACAGGACATTACATTCTAGGCACACCCTAGAATCCATAAAGGAGAGCTCAACCACTGTATCGATAAAGAACAGCAGTCTTTAAGAATAAGATCTTTAACTCCTCAATATAACATGGTTTATCTTTTTATGCAAAATACATCTATTCTGTTGCATGACAATAATTGTATGGTAAATCTAGTATTTGATACAACAACTAAATGTTATTGCTTTAAAAAAAATTATATATTCAACAGTGACCCATACATATAACACATTGTCTTATGATCTTTAGAACTGCTGGAAGTCATGGTGGATTGTGTGGTTAGATGGTGTATCACGTTAAGTACAGTGGCCTTAGGTGGTGCAGGGACGACACGTCACTACTTGTGTCTGGAAAGGCGGTGGTCGGGCGGATGACATGTTGGCCTCAAGATCACAGCACTGGTCCCCAAGCTACAATTCGTCTTTTACCTAAAAAATTATAGAAGCAGTACATGACCGATTTGTATAGCTGCATTAGGTTCTAAATGAATTCAAAATCATACCATTTCTTTAAAATGGTTCTCTCTTTGATACTATATAATAAAAACCCACCTTTAAGACGACTCCCTATTTTGAGATCAAAAGTTGTGTAAGAAAAATAAATACCAAAACAATCTATCTTTACATAAAGGCTGGGTTTTACGGTATGTATTTTTTTTAGCTTGGTCAAAAACAATCCATGGTACGAGTATGGTACCTTTTTTGTGCGATGGCATGCACAGTGGTGGTTAGAACGATCTGGAGGTTGTGGGACATGCTCCATATCAGATTGGATCTCTGGCACCTCCTTCAGCCGCTTGGCGTATTCCTGAAGTAACAACTTAACCTTTCAGCATATTGTCTATATACATACGCATGTCAGGGTTCCCACAAGAATTTTAGATTGAAATTCCAAGACATTCCATGACAAAAATCTAAATTTTTCATAACATTTATAACATTGTTGTGGGGGTTGGGGGAGCATGGCCCCTTAAACCTATATTACAATATTTAGAAAGCAAATGGTAAACTCTAGGAGATTTTGTAATATTAGGCCACACCAAAAAAAAAGTTGGTCTACGGATTTTGTTTTCCAAATATAGGTGCAGTAGGGCGATTTTTTCGTGGATTTTTTATCCAATTTTTTTTCTCTATGGATTTCAACCTTGAATCAATGGGGCGGGCAATTTTTTTTTTGAGGCAAATTTTTCTTCTTTATTTCACACCAAATTTCCTAGCTCCCGATTACAGAAAAAGCCACCTAAAACATAAATAAATTTTTTTTAAATGCAATTTTCCATGAAATGGTGCGGGCGCTGTCAGTAGACACTTCTTTCGAATTTCGGAAAATATGGTGCAGGAAATTCGTAGTTTTGGTGTGACCTTAAGTTCATTATTTTCATTTTCCATGACATTCCATGACATACGGCAAATTTTGAGTGAATTCCATGACCTTCCAGACAGCTTTCAAATTCCATTATTTTCCATGAACTTGGTACCCTGGTATGTATAATATTTACACTACAGTTTGTGATCCACTCTTTAAACCTCCTTTACAGTTACCATACTATATGAAAACGTTTGACAATTACATGATCACTAGGTTTGAAACAGTGACAGGGGGGTGGGATGGGGATCCTGAAAGCGGTCCAAAAATCAGTGATTTAATTGTTGAACGTTACCTAAGCATCACCTGTGTGTCAATGTGATATTTTGAATCTTGAAATTCCTGGTATTCCAACACTTATGAATAGTTTTATACAGGATCCTTGATGACAACTTCCTTTTGCTCAGTTATCCCCTGTGCCCACATCCATCCTTGGCGGTAAAGCCACACCCCAAACATTGACCATATATATAAGCTGTATACCGTAAATTCTCGCGTATAAGCCTAACTCGCGTATAAGCCGCACCCCTAACTTTGACAAATTATATAAGCCAGAGAGGTGGTCTGAATATTGCGATTTTGGTACTGTAGTATAGTGATAAAAACTCTCGTATAAGCCGCACCCTTTATAGGCATGCTTGGTATCAAAAGAAAGCTGAGTCTGACTCACGTACAAGCCGCGGCTTCTACGCGAGAATTTACGGTAGGCGTTCTGAAAATTGCTCATTTGGTACTGAGCTATACTTATAAAACTCTTGTATAAGCCACACCTTATATGGTTTTAAGAGAAAGTCTGACTCACGTGCAAGCCGCAGCTTCTACGCGAGGTTTTACGGTACTTACCTTAAAGAGTAGAACATGGTAGCAGAAGATGTCCTGAGCCAGGAGGTGGTCCACTACGTACTGCCGGGACTGCCTCACCATCTGCTGCACCTGCAACGTCAATACCAATACAAATGTCAACAACAAGTCCGCTTCTTCTAACTTTTCACTCTTCTGCCCATAAAAGGCAGCTTTTTGCAGCTTAATGCTTTAATGCAGTATGATCATTTGTTCAGGCATAGGATTGGCTTTTAAATAAATATGCAAAAGCAGCCAAAAGATGTTATTTGGGGGGCATTTTTATAATTTTCATGGCATAGAGCCCTCTAGAGCTGATCCTACAATTCCACCATGATGCCCCAATCCAGTGCTAGTGTTACTCGCTGGTGGTACATCATAACCATTAAAGGGAATATCTAAGCCTTGCAGCACAATGCCGTCGGTAAAGAGTTATGCCACAAGGTTCAATTACCACCCTAACATTAGACTAATGTTAGGGAGTGTTCATTTATTAGTTACAGGGGGGGAGGTGGTGGGTTGGGGGGGGCGTAAAAAATTTCCGACTCCTCCTGCGGGGGGGGGGGGGCGTAAAAAATTCTGACCCCTCTTGAGGGGGGCGTAAAAATTTAAGCCCCTTTTTAGCAAAAAAGCTTGTGCGTTACTATAGTTCAAAGGGGGGGCTAAAATTTTTGGGCCCCTTCGGCGAGGGGGGGCACAAAACATTCCACGTGCTCTCGAGGGGGAGGCGTAAAAAAATTTCGTCCCTCCGTGCGAAATCTCACCACCCCCCCTGTAATTAATAAATGAACACTCCCTTATTTTTAATGGGCATAATGAGAGCAAACAATTTCCTTCATTGTGGTAATTATGTTATATGGGGTGTTGTCAAATTGACAAAAACTACATTTTCCTCACATAATTTAAGAAAATTATTTTCTAGGTTTACCCACCTTTTCATCATTCTCCTTTGCCCACTGGAGTTTCTCCGCGACATCGCTGAGATCGGATTTGAGGGGTACGTAATGAACATATGGCTCCAAGTCTTTATAGAAGTGTTCATAATATTTTGAATCTTGTTTCAATATGAGTGACCCACCAGCCATCAAATACGGAAACCGATAAGCAGCAACCGTCCCATCAACATTGATCTGGTATTTAAACTGAAAATTCAATTTTGAAAAATTTGTTAATTCCCTGATGAATGAGGTATATTATTTTAAAGATGGGTTATAAGTTACATAATATTGGCATGATAAATCATTATTCCAAACAGTGCATTATCACATAATAATTGTATTCAACAAGATACATTCTTTTTAAAGCCATAGTAGAGGTGAAAATCATGATGAACACAATAGTTGTGCATATGGATATGCGTCTCTATATTATATAGCATTCCTGCTTGGTAGAGGAGAACCCAAAAGGTAAGGACTAATATCGTTCATTCCTTTACATTTATCATAATACTTTCTTGGAAGTAAACTATAAACCTACCTTGAAGAAGTTAAAGAAGGAAGTATGTTTTACGAGTTCTCCCAATTCTTCCTTCTCATGCTTAAAGAAAAACATTTTGGTCAGTTTAGCATCTAGAAGATCTGGGCTGGCTCTTGACATCTTAACTAGGTTGAGTCGTTCCCGCCTACTGTCACGACCCCTCCAGAATCCCTTTGATTCGCGCTGTTCCCATGGAATCGGTGTGTTCCCTTGCACCGACATGAGATCCAGGCTCACCCTGAGTAAAACAAGAACGCTTTTACTAAACCTTTCTCTGCTGGCCTTTAAACATATCATTGGGACTTAACCACCGGCCCTATGCGATGGGAATATACAACTTTGCAAGTATGTGCTCCCTGGGAGAGTGGCTAAGAAGTAAAATAATTTGTATTGGAGACAGAATTTACACCTTTTTGACAAGGGGACGTAGTAATAATGTTAAATATTTTTAGATTGATTCAAAAATTTGTATTCTTTGTTTCATAGCAGGAGCTCCATACCTTTGATTCGCGCTGTTCCAATGGAATCGGTGTGTTCCCTTGTACCGACATGAGATCCAGGCTCACCCTGCGTAAAACAAGAACATGATTTTGAAAGTTTTTCTTCATCCATTTCATAAGTTGCCATTTCTAGGGACTGTGATGTAGAGCTCCCAAAAAAGAAAGGGGGGGGGGGAAGAAGAAGAAAGTGAAGTTGAAAGTATTTTTCACGTTCATGAGTGTGTGTGTCGGGGGTGGGGGGGTGGTGATATTTCCAGGTGAGCAGGGCGGGGGGGGGGGGGTTGGCGGCTTGTCACCCTTTTGGCTGTTTTATCTATCTTTGGTCCTTGGTTCAACTTATTCAATTGAATATACAGTATCAGTAACATGTATTTTGCTTCTCTGTTGATCTATATATACATTACCTATACAACAGGGAAAATTCTAATCACAGTACTGATACATCCTTACCTACCCCCTAAATTAACTGCATGGATTTCAATAGTGTCATCATTCCCTTCAAAATGCAAAACATTGCTCAGCAACAGCAGGTTTATCCTATTATCCCTAGCAACAATTATACATACTGATCCTAATGCATCTATACTTTTGTTTTGTTCTTGGTTTGGCTCCACTCAAAATCAAAAGAAGAGCCAATGATCTTATTTCAGACATGAACACTTAATTTCAGCGATTCAGTTCACTCCAAACTGCAATGAGTGTTTTGCTTTGTGAAATTACTTTTATGACATCAACATGTCGATGATATGTTGCTAGGCATGGAAGTTGGTCCAATATTTCCCATTGATGTTGCACCAGAACACAATTTCAACCCTCTTGGCAGTAGCCAATGATATCCAGCCATTATGTAGATCTCTAAATTCATTTCAATTGCAAACTTTGTATTGCAGTTCATTTTCTTGTGGGAAGTGTGTGAGTTATTCATGCTATTGAACACAGCATTACACATGCATATCATGCTGTCCCATTCATGTCAATAGTAAATATGTGATGGTTAGATTACCTTTAGTGCATTAACTCAATATTTTGATGCTGGTTAATTGCAATAATTAATTATAAGCTATTAGTCTGATTAGATAAGAATAAAAGTCTTTTTATGCAACCCCTTGTTTATATATTGTTATGAAAGAATAACTACTGCTGAGATGAAGGAAATTTTGTCCTGTTCAATGTTTCTAATTTGTAACACCTAGCATATAATGTGCCTCTACATGAGTATCCACAATTTTTACAATGTCGTTGTGTCGATTTTTAGCAGAAGAACTGTGTCATTGTGTCGATTTTTAGGTATATAAGAACTTAGAGAAAAATCACTGTGGGTCGATTTTTATCCCCGATATTCCTGTGGCCGTCGATTTTTAAAAGGGCCTAAAAGGGCCATGTCGCCGTGTCGCCTGTGTCGATTATTACCCATGTAGAGGCACTATAAAAAAATAGGATATTTACATACCCTCAGCAGTTCAACTGGCTAGAAATGCAATCATAAATAACCCTTTTTAAAGATGGCCGCCACAGCCTTCATACACCAGATCTAAATCGCCTCTTAATGAAAATTTGTTAATAGTATATCAGTCTATGTCTGTGAGAAATTTGGTACCTTCTGAAAAAAATGCACAATGGATTAGCTATGCCGCCTCGCTAACAGGCGGAATACAGAATAGTTCAATTAACTATTTTCACAATGGACAACAGTATAAAGAAAAGTAGATACACTCATATTTGAAAGGGAGGGGAATCCATGGACCTTTACTCGTCTAGCAAGTCTGCAAAGAATTGCTAAAATCCTGAACAAAAACACCATAACCATATCCATGAGGACATAGTACTACCATACCCCAATGCTCAGGATTCTCATAAATTTGGAGTCCTAGATACCCTCAGCACTTTTTTTTCTTTTTCTTTTCTTTTTCTGCTGGGTAGCAATTAGATGGGTAAATGTGGGGCCTCGGCAAACTAAATTCATATTTTAGTGATCAAGAAATTATCAATCAGCAAACATTGTGAAATTTGCACTGCATAATAATTCAAATATAATCACCTTTTGTCATTGCTTAAAGCGGCAGACGAGCTGCTTAAAGTAGGAGCCGCAGATTGTCAGCAGCTTTAACCTACTTTAACTTTAAGCAGAACCTACTTTACGGCTACTTTAATTCCTAGTTCCGGAAAGCTACATAAAGCTGCTTAAAGTAGGAGCTGCACCTTGTCACCAGGTTTAACATACTTTAAGCAGAACCTACTTTTCTGCTACTTTAAGTTCTGCCTAATGTACATTAGGTCCGTATAGGAGGCAGTATAGCACCCCTTATCTGCATCCTGGAGGGGCAGGTGGCTGGAGGACAGGTGTGGAGGTCTCTGTACACTGTAAAAAGTTACTGTATTTAAACAGCACAATGTGCTGTACATTTACAGCACTTTTTGCTGTAGTTGGTATTACAGCACTATTTGCCGTATGATTACAGCATTATGTACCGTAAATTGGGTCTACGGCAATATTGCTGTACATTTACAGCACATTCTGCTGTAGATTTCTGCCACTAGGTGGCAGCAGTATACCATTTTCGTAGTTATTATTCCATCCAACCCTCTCCCGAGTCAAATAAAGCCTCACAAACTCTCAAGACATTGTAGAATAAGAATGGATGACAGAGCCTGAATGAAGTTATCATAAAGTGTATTGATATTTGCAACATTGTGTTAAATAATACAAAAAAACAGCAAAAGTATAGACTAGACACCACATTGGTGGGAAAAGTTAAATCCTTAAGTGCATGGACTGGGAAAAAAGCTGGTATCACAAACAGTTCAGCTGGACTACAGCAGGATTAAATTATTACATTGTGTAGTGTGTATTATCCTAGCTCAAATTGAACTAATGCAGGAAAAGTGCTCTCTGTGCATATACATTAATTGTAAATTGATGATAACAATACTATAAAACCCAAACGCTATACATGTACAGCAAAATCTACTGGAACAAAAGTTGCCAGCAACTTTTGCTGTATATGTAGATGTTGCTGTAAATTTACAGTAGAAGTTGCTGTAAATTTATAGTAGAAGTTGCTTTACATGTACAGCAAGTCAGTTGCTGTACACCTACAGCAAAATCTACTGGAACAAAAGTTGCCAGCAACTTTTGCTGTAGGTGTACAGTACTTACTTCTTACAGTGTACCCTTTATTTTTAGTTATTATATTTATCAATTCTCCTGAAGCTACAATACACATCTGGACCCGTAAAGTCAGAACTACTTGGAACACAGCAAGGTTTATAATCAGGCATCTTGGGAGTTCGGGGGGCATTCCAAAGAGTCCTCCTGGGACTCCCTAGCTTCTCTAGAAACGCCACAGTCCACACCCAATGACAGCCAAAACAACAGTGTACATCAGAGGTCACATGACCCTCTTAGCCAATCAGAGGGAGGTCTCGTGGCGGTCTTGTGACCGTGAGAGCACCCCGTTGTAATGGGGGGGGGGGGGGGGTGCTGCTGAGGGGAGTCCTCACTTCACCACTGCCTGAGCTACTGGACACACTTCCTGCAATGACCTACCTGCTGCCCGCTGATGCTCTTCCAGACTGCCCGGCCAGCTGCCCATCTGGCTGTCCAAGCCTCCAGAACCCGGCCCCAGCCTCTAGAACCCAGCCCCTGTCACCAGAATCTGGCCTAAGCCTCCAGAATCCGGCCCTTACCTCCAGAACCCAGCCCCTGTCTCCAGAATAATCCACCAATCAATTATTTATAACCTGACACTGAATGAAATACAGGTCCATTTCCCCCCATTGAGAAGCAGCTTTAATCAAATCTGTAGTCCATATAAAATCAAAACAAAAACAAAAATCACAAGTCCTTCTTTAATCAGCTATAAGCCACTTTATGCGGGCCCCAAGTCCTTCTTTAATCAGCTATAAACCACTTTAATCGGACCCCCAAGTCCTTCTTTTATCAACTTTAAGCATGATTTAATTCAGACTTTAAACAGCTTTTGGTACCTCGGAAAGAAGGCCATTAAGCATCATTAAAGGATGATTTAAGTCGGACTTCTGGTTCTTTAATTTTTGCTGACAAGTTTGTTTAAAGAGGATTAAAGTTGATTTTTGTCTGACTTTGGTCAACTTTAAGCAAATCGTAAAGCTATGTAAAGCAGGTGTATTATGCAGTGATGCTGTAAGCTTTAATTTGATACCAAATATGTCTACCTTTCCCCATTTTAATCATATTTTTCAATGAAAATTGAAGAAAAGAAAAAAAATCCCCAAAGAGGATTTTAGAGATGCGCGCGATGATGAGAAACAAGGATTTTTTTGGAGTGGCCTAAGTAAATCATACTACAGTGTAAACATATGAATACATCTGAAGTATAACACAATGGTAGATAGATTCATTGAACAAAGTAACAATAACAACTCAAAAGCCAATATCAGTCACAAGGTCAGAGGGTTAACTTGTTTCACACAGCAGTAACAAATAGAACAGATGGCACATTCAATGTGTGCATTACCAAAACTTGGTGTGTGTGTGTTCTACAATTTGCATCTTAACAAAGAATATTTTTCCATCGTATGTCATTGGTTATATATTGTCAGTTATTCACTTGCATTCCACAGTAGTTACAAGATTCCCATCGAAAATGCTAGTTATAAATTCCCTGTTTTTCCCTGGCAGTTTACCAGTTTTAGATTGTCAACAATATATCTGAATTGATTTGATTTTTCCTCCTGCTTTTACCTGAATATATATGTTAAGGAGGCCTAATTCAGTTATCTGTGACCTGCGTAAAAATAAAAAGTGAATAATACAGTAACTAGTACAAAATATTATAGGGGCAACACAAGTTGTCTAAAGTTAAAAATATAATACAAGTGTCTACTTAGTTAGGGAAAATCAGGTATGTCAGGTTAGATTTTAAGATTGAAGCTACATGTGATTGACATATAAAGAGTGGGGCTACCATGAGTAGATGAACGTATTAAGCAAAGTACAAAGGAAAGATTAGAAAGAAGAGGAGTATGAAACTAGCCCCGGTTTCTAGCGAGAAATCACGGTGCTAACATTTAATTGATATGTACATTATGAATATAACATGAACGCAAGCAGGTGTCTTAATGACAACAATACTAATGCGAAGCAATCTTTATCATATCCTGCAGAGGAGGGCATGCTAAGCAGAATAGTTCTCACCAACATGATTGGGATAGTTTCTCTTCATCCACTTCAAAAGTTGGCATTTCAAGGGAGTGTGACATAGAGTTCTTACACCTATCAGACAGGTGAAATACAGAATGGTTCAAATCAGAAAGTAATTCTGCTGTAATCTTTGTTGTTCTTCAACCTACACATGATCAAATATATTGCGGTTCAATGCAAAAGGGTGTAATTGTAGGTCTTAAAGAGAATGGATTACAAACCTGTTGGACTGAGGGCATTATGTTTTGCTAGATTCTGCACTAAGAAATTCAAACTGCAAACAGGACCCTGCGAAATGAATGAAGTAAAGAACAGCACATGTAAGCAATATAATTCCATGCAGTAGCATGCAATAGAATTCTGTCAGCCTAATCTTCCAATACTGCCAATCTTTCAACACAGCCTATATTTCAGCACTGCCACATTCAACACTGCCAAGATAAGGTAATTTCTGAAAAGCAAATTACATGATATCACACAAAAAGTAGAAGACATTACTTCCTGTTCTATTACACCCTTTATATATTTCAACACTTACCGTCCCATAGTCTCTAGTGTTGATCTAGTGACATCATAGGTCGGCATGATGATGTCCATAGTGTCGTCTGAGCCACACCAGGCGAGGATTGGTAGCGGGTTCTCATGTGGTTTCCTTGACTCAAGCGGCCAGTCACCAAGGTTGATGTAGAATTCCATATCCGGTAGGTTGACCTGAAAGACAATTCCAACATCATGAACCTCTGTCAGTTCACAAATTTGATTGGCTTTTCAGCCTCCTTTTAAAGGAGTTGAGAGTGAATCTTTCTAGCAACATGTTGATTTGTGATGGCAGAGCAAATCAATCACCAGGGAAACTTTGTTTTTAACTTGGTGTATTAACAGGTTAAGCTGAGTCAACTTTACAGTAAGGCTATAATCAACTCAAAGTATACCCACCTTCCTCATAAGTGAAAGCAGCATAGCATCCGAGAACATTTTAAACCCAACATGTTTGCCCATCGTACTGCGGTAAAGCTGCAAATGGAGATGGCAGATATGATTCACCTGGACAATAAAGTTAACTCATGGAAAGGACACTTAACATATTACAAAATCAATGGTATATTACAAAGAATAATATCATAAATATTAGTAAATACTACCAAACCATTTAAACATTTCAAGGCTTAATTACCTTCTAGAGGACTAGGTTTTAGTGCATATGAGATATTTTAAGAGTTGCTACTCCTGACACCAATGCAAGAGTAGCCTTCTTTCACCTTACACTTAAATACACTATTATACAACAGTATACAACATACATACCATTATTCACCAATGCTCTACCATTATATCTGAATCAACTAGCGGGAAGCTTGGGCTGCAGACGACTCAGACTGCCCCGAGCATGAACATGCCCCTTTACAATATGCATCCCATTTTAACACAAAACCTTCTTTCACTCCTCACTAATTACCCAAGCCAAATACTTCAAGACCTAAATCAAAAGAAGTATGTCTACAAAAGCACCAGTTCGTAAAATACATATTTATTGCTTTCCTCTAATTATTTCTATTGTGAAGAGGGGCACTTACTTTGTTATCCTTTACAATATAGCGACAGAGACTACGAGATCCTGATTGGTTGAAACGTTGCCAAACCTCTGGGTTAACACGCGACATGTAGATCTCAGAAAAGGGGGCCAGGTCACGATTTATTTGTGGGTAGGAAGCTGGACAATGCATAGCCTTTAACCATTGGTCAGAGTTTGGTACTGGACAGTCACACCCTTCATGGTATACATAACCTATAAGAACATCACCAGAGACATCACCACAGCACAAATCTGTATAGCTACAGTGAGAGGTGTTAATGTATTACTTGCCATGGAAATTAGATTTCTCTTTTTATCAAGTTGGTGGGGTCTGCTTATGTTAGATAATTGGTTAATAATCTTACACATCTGCTTGTCTGATATCAGTTCATAATTGCCTCAATAATGTACAACTTAACTGGTTATTAATCACTGAGTTTACGGTACACACTTGTGTGTGTTGGGGATTTACTCTGGCCTGGTCCTGGGCCAAGAACGTAGGGTATTGTTACCCAGCATGGTGCCTCGGGATCATGGGCCTACTCGTAATGCCGTACATAGTTCCACGTCGCAATTCCCCTTGCCAACGCCTGCTCACACATTGTCCATTAACCAATGACCGAAGGCCACATTGCACCACCCGGTCACTCCATCGAGACGGGGCATATAAAACAGGCCCTGCCTGGTAACACAAGGGCGACACCGGGGAGCGAGACCGGAGAGCCAGACGGAGACGGACACCAGGAGCCGTACAAAGGGAGAGCTGGGCAGTGAGGGCCTGGCAGGACAACATGTGGCTGGAGCAGCGGCAGGAGGACTTGTGACTGGGGCAGGAGACATGTGGCTGAAGGTGCAGGGTCAGCCCTATGGGTGAACCACCTTAACATTACACACAGGTTTGGAATTAAGGCTCAGTGTCATTATTTGTATATATTCATATATATATATCTACATGTAACCACCATACCTATTTGTCTCTATACTGGAGACTTGTATAATAAAACAGTACCTCTCAGCAAGTGAGTTTGATTGACCTTGAAGTGAGACTTATACATTGAAGCCTCGAATGGCAATATATTCATAGTGACCATAAACCCTAGCACGCATATTTACAACTGACTCAATGCCTCGAATGGCACTGCTAGAATCTAACTGGACTCTATTAACCATTTATCAATAGGCTCATAGACAAATCAAGGTCACATACATTACTGTGCAGGAACATATTCACTTACACACCTCACACAAGAGAAGCATATATTTTCACACTGGTGGAGAACCCGGGCATGTATAAGTCTCACTTCAAGGTCAATCAAACTCACTTGCTGAGAGGTACTGTTTTATTATACAAGTCTCCAGTATAGAGACAAATAGGTATGGTGGTTACATGTAGATATATATATATGAATATATACAAATAATGACACTGAGCCTTAATTCCAAACCTGTGTGTAATGTTAAGGTGGTTCACCCATAGGGCTGACCCTGCACCTTCAGCCACATGTCTCCTGCCCCAGTCACAAGTCCTCCTGCCGCTGCTCCAGCCACATGTTGTCCTGCCAGGCCCTCACTGCCCAGCTCTCCCTTTGTACGGCTCCTGGTGTCCGTCTCCGTCTGGCTCTCCGGTCTCGCTCCCCGGTGTCGCCCTTGTGTTACCAGGCAGGGCCTGTTGGGGTCGGCTTGTATCAAACATTATATATTTAACCCAGATATACCTACTCTTCTTTTAAACGGACATTGTTGGTATATTTTCATGCATTTTCAATTTGTCACCATTCTTTAGAAAAATTCATGAAAAGTCTTTTACTTTTGGGAATTTGATCTATGAAACCTAGTATTTTAGGTCATCAAAATTATGTCTCTATGTACATTTCCCTAGAAATTGCAGATATGGCAACTTTGAAGTTAACTTGGATACTTCATGGTTTCATATTACATGTAATAGGTGTGGCTTATAGGATCAGCCCAGGGTCGGGATGAGGCTTATACACACGTTTTTGCTGGTATGGTACGACCACAATGTACAACTAAATACGACTAAATGAAGTACCATGAGGGTATTACAAATCCCGGTAAAATCCACTTGATGACGATGCCATTAAGGGTCGAAACTACAAAAGTAGGCCTAGTCCTAGATAGCACTAGGCCAATAGTTTGACAGCCGTATACTAATATAGTGCCTCTACATGGGTAAAAATCGACACAGGCGACACGGCCCTTTTAGGCCATTTTAAAAATCGACGGACACAAGAAATTTAGGGGTAAAAATCGACCTACAGGGATTTTTCTCCAAGTTCTTATATACCTAAAAATCGACACAATGCCCTTTTGCTAAAAATCGACACAGCGACACAGTCAAAATTGTGGGGACCCATGTAGCGGCACAATATATACACAGTCTGTAAAAACTAGCCCAATCACCCCCAACAAATAGACCAAAAGCCTACACCTCCCATGTCATTCATGAAAACATTAACAGTTGGTATCCACATAATATTACAGCATGGTCCCAGAACCTGCAGAATGCCAGTGGACTCTAAAACAGCAGAACTAGGCCCCACCACAACTGGTGCCAGTGTCTAGCAAACTGCACTTGTACTAGCACAGTGTCAGTATGAATAGGTCAGGGCTTGACCACAGTGTGACCAGCTGACCACATGAACAGCCAATGAGAGTAAGGGTGGGAAATTTGATGCATAATCAAGTCAACTTGGTGAATGCCAGCAGGTTCTAGGGCACTTTTGTAGTCATGGTCCCTCGGGATAACAGCTACCTCGTTCACCTACCTCTTAAAAGTTACAATTTCCAGATATGCCTGAGGACCTTTTTAAGAAAATTTTCTCTCATTAGGAATCTCCTGAGCTTTCCAAATCTGGAAGATTTTTGTCTATACCGTAAAACCTTGCATACATGCCTAACTCGTGTATAAGCTGCACCCTGACTTTGGGCTGATCCTATAAGCTGCAGTGCCCATCTGATTATGGTGACTTTAGTACTGTCGCATAATGCAGATCACTGGGCTTGATTGTACAAAAATTAATTTGATCATAACTCCATAAAAAGTTGCTTTTTTTAAATAGATACAGTACAGGCGAATGTAATAACTTTTAAGAGGCTTTATCATTGATGTATTACATAGGATGAAATGTTCTCTGGTCTTACCATTTAGGCGGTAGGGTGAGCTGCCTACGTGTTCTCCTTCGTATTTGACAGTGACGGTGAGGTCCCGGGAAGTGGAAAACAGCTTATACCGGATGATGTACGATCCGTCATGGCGGTCTAGTTGTTGAACTTGAAGGTGCATCCGCTCACCTCCATCTGATGCAACTGATACAGTAAATGGTGCTTCTCCAACCGAGCTTGTGATACTTGGAAAGAAAAAAGTGAAAAACCAAAAATGAGAAACATCATCAGCTGCACATCTTTAAGGATACTGGATACAATCTAAGTGCCCCCCTGTGGATGCTTTGAGAACCTTCAGAAACTGTTTAGGGGCACCCGAGCTCCACCTGGTGGATGTGCATGCAAACACCAATTTGGAAAATATTTTAGTAGTTTTCTCCAAGAGAGCCTTGAACTTAGGATCTCAGGATTTACAGGCAAACTTGCTACTGACTGAGCTAACCAGACAAGTGTCTGTGAGGACTGCTAATGTTATGGTCACTGTTACTTAGGGTATCCGGAATACAGGCCCTCCTGACTGTAGGCCCCCAGCCTGTAGGCCCCCGGAACACAGGCCCCCTGCCCACAGGCCCTCCGGTTTTGCAGCCCCCTGCCTTTAGGCCACCCTGACCACAGGCCCCCTGTCTGTAGGCACAATCTCACGTCCAACCCTCTCTTTTAAGTCTCACGTCCACTACCTCTTCCTCACGTCCACTACCTCTTCCTCACGTCCACTACATTTTCCTCACGTCCACTACCTCTTCCTCACGTCCACTACCCCTTCCTCACGTCCACTATCTCTTCCTCACGTCCACTACCTCTTCCTCACGTCCAACCCCCTCTTTTAGCCTCTTCCTCCCGTCCACTACTTCTTCCTCACGTCCATTACCTCTTCCTCACGTCCACTACTTCTTCCTCACGTCCACTACCTTTTCCTCACGTCCACTACCTTTTCCTCACGTCCACTACCTTTTCCTCACGTCCACTACCTCTTCCTCACGTCCACTACCCCTTCCTCAATCCACTGCCTGCTCCTCACGTCCACTACCTGCTCCTCACGTCCACTACCTGCTCCTCACGTCCACTACCTGCTCCTCACGTCCACTACCACCTTAATTGATTAGTAGTGGACGTGAGGGGGTGGTAGTGGACGTGAGGAGGTGGTAATGGACGTGAGGAGGAGGCAGTGGACGTGAGCATGGGGGTAATGGACGTGAGGAGGGAGTAGTGGACGTGAGGAAGTGGTAGTGGACGTGAGGAAGTGGTAGTGGACGTGAGGAGGGGTAGTGGACGTGGGGAGGGGGTAGTGGACGTGAGAAAGTGGTAGTGGACGTGAGGAGGTGGTAGTGGACGTGAGAAGGAGGTAGTGGACGTGAGGAAAAGGTAGTGGACGTGAGGACATGGTAGTGGACGTGAGGAGGGGGTAGTGGACGTGAGGAGGGGGTTGTGGATGTGAGGAAGTGGTAATGGACGTGAGGAAGTGGTAGCGGACGTGAGGAGGGGGTAGTGGACGTGAGGAGGGGGTAGTGGACACGAGAAAGTGGTAGTGGACGTGAGGAGGTGGTAGTGGACGTGAGAAGGAGGTAGTGGACGTGAGGACGTGGTAGTGGACGTGAGGACGTGGTAGTGGACGTGAGGACGTGGTAGTGGACGTGAGGAGGGGGTAGTGGACGTGAGGAGGGGGTTGTAGATGTGAGGAAGTGGTAATGGACGTGAGGAAGTGGTAGTGGACGTGAGGAAGTGGTAATGGACGTGAGGAGGTTGTGGCCAGGGGGCCTATGGCCAGGGTGCCAAAAGACCGGGGGCCTAAGATCCGGAGGGCCTAAGGGCAGGGTGCCTGTGGTCAGGGGGGCCTGAAGGCAGGGTGCCTAAAGACCGGGTGCCTTAATTCCGTGTACCGTTACTTAGCATGTCTAGTTTGAAAAACTTTTTTCAGTTTTCCCCAAGAGAGGCATGAACTCACAACCTATGAATCAAGAGGCAGGCATGCTACTGATTGAGCTAACCAGGCAAGTGTCTGTGAGCACTGTTCAGATATATATGTAGGAGCTGATGACTACAAGTGGAATATCATCTAATGATGTAGCTTGTCAGATGGTTCTTGTCCATTTGCTAAACATTGGCACCATTTTTGGTGCTGTTCTTTTGATATATTACACCTATCATACATAGCCATGTTCTGACAGACTTTGGTGAAGAATCTATATGGGTTGATTCCTTTTAATGAAGGGATTATCTTGCAATTTTCAAGCAAGTCCCCAATATCTAACTCAATAGTTTCAACCCTATTGAGATATAATATGTGAATTACATATAGGATCCTGAGAAATATCCTAAGTCACCTAACTAAAGTAATTTACTGTTATGATAAACATCTTGATGCCTTGTTTTAGGTTGAAATGATGTCTAGGATCTCTGTAAAAAGTCCCACCAGGTGGGGTGCATTTACTCTGGTATGGCACCATAAATCTCTTCCATATTTTTTTTCTGTACTATTTATATATATATGAAGATATGGAGCGATTCTCAAGTGGTTTCTATGGGTTTCTGAGATAGTATCCTGTATCCTTAATATATGTTGTGGTACTAATGGTAGTGACCCCCGGTAGTCCTCGGGCAAATACGGGATAGCTCTCCCAGGTGAGAAGACAAACGTTTAGAGCGTTATCTTATTAAGACTATTAAGACAGTCTTATTTGTCTTAACTTTAGTACCTGAAGTCGCCACCTTACCTATATGGCGGTGTGTATTGACTGAGGGAGTCTGGGTTTGTATTTACTTGTATGTCATATATATGTGTATATATATATATATATATATATATATATATATATATATATATATATATATATATATATATATATATACATACTCCGACCAGAGCCTATATAGAGGTACATGTGTATACACATTGGGATGCTATATGGTGCCCTTTTCCCTCCTTGCAAAAGAAAACACCACAGGTGTAAACTTAGTTCTGTAACAGTTTCAAAAAAGAAAAAAAAAGAGAAAGAAAAAGGGGGTGCAGGGGCAGAGCCCCCGAGCAATATTACCAACTTACAGTGGTGCCACATACGGGAGGCAGGGGGTGATGAGCGGACAACACACCATGCACTCACAGACTCTGTAAGTAGGTCAGAATAAGTAAGGATGGCTCCACCTGTCGAATTGTTCAGGAAATAATATTAAGACTATCAAGACTGTCTTAATAGTCTTATTAAGATAACACTCTAAACCTCTGTCCTCTCACGTGGGAGAGCTAACCCGTGCGTGCAGTCCTCGGTCCCTGTAAGTTCTGTATTTAATGCAATAAATACCTTGGGTGCTTTTAAACTAATTTTTATGGCATTTTGATACATAGGAGTTAAATTGTCTAAAGAATTAGTGTGTAAATTGAGTCATTCTTCTAATCAAAAAAATGCCCCAAAAAGGAGGGGGTGCGCTTATTTACATAGAATATGATATATATTAAGCCTGTGTGTTGTGGCGGGCAGCATGGGAGAGTTGGGAGGGGGGTGTCCGAGGTATATTTTAAGGAATGTAGAATGGCGGTGGGAATGATGACATGCAGTGACTGATGTATGGGCATGATAGTCCCTGAGTCCAGGCACTTTTGATTTTGTTTTTGTGACCAAAAGGTTTGAGGGTGGGTTCTTATGTAGAGTTTTCTGCTGAATTCAAAAATCCATTTCTTACAAAAATCTGTTGGTGCATTTTTCCAATATGGCCATCCAAAGTGATGGACGTCATCTTTTTCAGAAATGACTTATTTCACCCTTTGGACTTAACATTTCTGCCTACTGAAGTCATCTATACCTTTTTTTCTTTCTGGCCAGTAACCTAATTCTCTTATTACCAATACATTCATGAATTTCAAGATGGTGGCCATCAAAATGGCAATTTTGGATGATTTGGTCTAGTACACAGAAGGCAGAATTCAGAAATTTTACTATAGGCCACTAAATAAAAAAGTCTACGGATTTCCTGCGCTATATTTTTGAAAAGAATTGTGTCTAGGGACTGAAGTGATATTGATAAGTAAAAGGAGGCAGTTTAGTTTGGTTTAAGATGACTTGTATTTATGAACCATGTGCGCCATCCCGCTCGTCGCCCAAGTGCCCCCAAAGTAGTGACGTCACAACATGTGTACGTCGGTATCACAACATCCCCCTTGTTACAAGAAGAATATTACATGGTGACAGTTTGAGTTTGTGTCCGTGGGGTATCGAGAGCAGCGCTCTTACAATGTACTCTTACATCTCAATTGAATAAGTCCTTAATGTTTGTTATATATGAGTATGAACAAGTCTTTTACTATAGATGAACTTAATTTGTTAACTGTTACATAACAACTACTTAACTAGAAAACATAGGGTAGACTTCCCTTGTTTTCATCCACCTGGAGGCTTTATTCTGTCCTCTGGCTGGCAGGTGGTCCCTAACTGTTTGGGTTTATTCCTGATAGCGTGCTGGTGGTTTGATGGCACGGCCCGTCCTAGTAGTGCGAACTACAGGCATAGGGGCTGTCTCAGGTGTCTTCTGGGGTGAAGCGGTAGCTGCCACTTCTGTGTTGTCGGTCACAGGCTGAGTTTCTTGCCTCATGATGACTTTTTCCCCCCTTCTGTCTTCGCTGCCGAGGTCCAAGAGCTGTGGAATCGGGGCTTGGGGCGTCTGGAGGGTTTCCCGGAGGTGATGCCTGTTGCGGCGCAGCTTGCTGCCCTTTTGGGTCTCTACGATGTAAGATCTTGGCTCCAGGCATTTTTCGACCACTGTCCCTGGTGCCCAAGTCTTTGTCACTTGATCTTGGATACGGACACCTTGCCATGGGTACAGTGGTGCTAATTGTTGGTCTCTCGCAGTGTGATCATAATGCTCTTTTGCCCTTTCGCCTCTACCTTCCAGCTGATCCTTGACTTCCTGATCAATGTTTGTCTGCCTTGTAGGCAATATGGAGGCTACTTGCCTCCCCAGTAGCATCTCCGCTGGTGACGGCAATCGGTTGTCAACTGGAGTAGCCCTCAGGTTCAGGAGGGCCATCTGGACATTCTCTTTTGTCTTGATGCATTTTTTTATCACTGACTTGACCCATCGTATCTGGCGTTCTATGAAACCATTTGACTGGGCATAGTGTGGCGAGGACGTTGTATGATTGATTCCCCAGTGACGGCAGAATTTCTTGAATGTCTCACTGGCATATTGTGGCCCATTGTCGGACCTAATCTCGTCTGGTCGGCCAAAGGTACCGCAGGCCTCCTCCACTATGTCCTTAACTACCTCAACTGTGACGGGTGCTTGTATTTCTTTGACAATTGGGAATTTTGAGTAGTAGTCGGATATAATTATGTATTGGCGCCCCTTTATCTCAAACAAATCTGTCCCTATGATTTGCCAAGCACGGGCTGGAACCTTGCTAGTTAACATCGGCTCCCTTCTGTTATCATCTTGGTCCTCCTGGCATACATTGCAGCCTTTTACCAACCTCTCTATATCATTGTTTATCCTTGGCCAGTAGACTGTATCACGTGCCAGCAGCCGTGTCTTCTCTATGCCTAGATGACCACGGTGCAGTTGGGATATGATATCCCCTTGCATGCTCTCCGGGACAATGATTTGCCTTCCTTTGAATAGGACTCCATCATCAAGACCAATGACATCTCTATAGGACCAGAACACTTGGAGGTCAGTTGGCAGGTCCCCAATCCTTTCTGGCCATCCACGGTACACTACCTCTGCAAGGGCATTAAGCACTGGGCATCGTTGGGTCTCTCGTCGAAGCTCCGCCTGCTTGCCTGGGCTAAAGCTGATGAGGTCAAATGAGATTCCGTCAACACGTAGATCCAGTTTGACTTCCGATTTATTGTTCGGGTTTGGAAGTCGTGATAGAGTGTCTGATAGGACCATCTCCTCTCCTGGCCGGTATACCACACTGTAATCATACCCGAGTATCCTCAGCAACATCCGTTGGAGTCGAGGGGGTGCTGATATAATAGGCTTCCTACAGATCATTTCAAGGGGTTTGTGGTCAGATACAATTGTGAAAGATCTGCCATACAGGTATGTATGGAACCTTTCTACCCCATGCACAAGAGCTAGTGTCTCGAATTCGATGTTGCTATAGTTTGATTGTGTCTTGGTGAGTGATTTGGAGGCAAAGGCTTGCCCTCCTGTATCAATGCTGCACCAAGGCCCTTTTGTGATGCATCCACCTCCAACGCTATTGGTTTGGTGGAGTCATAGAAAGCCACTTTCGCTTGGTCAGATATGGCTCCTTTGAGCTTCTCAAACGCATGCTGATGGTCGTCTGACCACTTGAATGGGACATCTTTTTTGAGCAGATCCCGAAGTATGGCTGCTTGTGTACTGAGATTTGCGATAAAGGATCCTAGATATGTTAGTAGGCCTAGGAAGCGTTGTAGGTCCTCTCGGTCTTGTGGGACTGACATCTCATGGATATCCTTCACCTTGGCCGGATCTGGTGATATGCCATCTTTGCTGTACACGTTTCCAAAAAAGGAAATTGACTGCTTCTTTATAGCACACTTTGCCGAGTTAAAAACAAGACCATGCATCTTGGCAGCTTCCATTAGCTTCAGGAGTCTAGCATCATGCTCATCTTCTGTGGAACCGAAGACACAGATATCGTCAGCGATGCCAACACATCCATCGAGATCCTCCAAAATCTCATCCATTCGTTGCTGGAATATGTCTTGGCTAGTGTTCAGGCCAAATGGCAACCTCTGAAAACAATATCTACCAATAGGTGTGCGGAAAGTCGTAAGTAACTGACTGCTCTCCTCCAGAGGAACACTCCAATACCCAGCCTTTGCGTCCAGTTTGCTGAAGTATTTCGCGCCTGTAAAGAATGGGTTGATTTCCTCTAATGTGGGAGTCTTATGAGGACATCTTTTAACCGCATTGTTGAGATGTTTCGGATCAAGACATACCCTCAAGCTACCATCACCTTTCGTGCTATAGACAATGCTTGAGCACCAGTCGGTATGTTCCCTGACTCTTCTGATTATGCCATTCTTCTCCATATTTCCTAACTCGGCCTTGATTTTGGGAAGAAGGTTAACATTACACTTCCTGGGACGGTCAATGTACGGCTCTGCATCAGGTTTGAGCAATATCTTCGCTGGGTCTTTGAACCTTCCAATCTGGTCAAATTGGCAAGGATATGACTTTTTAAGGTCCTGCAGGGAGTTGACCCTCCGGCTTGGCTGAGCCAATATGGTCTCAACATGACAGTTTATAGTTACTAAGTTGAGTGCCTCACACATAGGAAGACCGAGCACAACCGGTCCTGGCACATCAACAACGTAGAACGTTGTGCGTACCCAGTCTCCTCTGCCGTACTTGCAGTCGCATGTGAGCTTGCCGATACATTTAATGTCTTCACCGGAATAGGCTGTTAGCTTAGTTTTGCCCACAGGTGACAACACGTCATCAGGGTCGATGTGTCCAAACATCTGCTTAAAAGTGCGTACCGTAAATTCGCGCGTAGAAGCCGCGGCTTCTACGCGAGTCAGACTCAGCTTTCTTTTGATACCAAACATGCCTACCGTAAATTCTCGCGTAGAAGCCGCGGCTTGTACGTGAGTCAGACTCAGCTTTCTTTTGATACCAAACATGCCTATATAGGGTGCGGCTTATACGAGAGTTTTTATTAGTATACTACAGTACCAAAATCGCTATATTCAGACCCCATCTGTGGCTTATATAATTTGTCAAAGTTAGGGGTGCGGCTTATACGCGAGTTAGGCTTATACGCGAGAATTTACGGTATATAGGGTGCGGCTTATAAGAGAGTTTTTATTACTATACTACAGTACCAAAATCGCAATATTCAGACCCCCTCTGCGGCCTATATAATTTGTCAAAGTTAGGGGTGCGGCTTATACGCGAGTTAGGCTTATACGCGAGAATTTACGGTACTGGTAATGCGTTACCTTGGGCACCGATGTCAAGCTTCAGCCTGAGACCCTTTGTGCCATCTAACCCTGGACACTTAATGCCGATTGTAGTATAAGCTTCATCGCGCGTAGATCTGGATATGGCGTCGAAACACTTATCAGACATCTTAATGCAGTAGAAACTTTCTGAATAGTTACCAGGGTCACTTGCGTCCGAGCTACCAGGTGTCTCATTCTCCTGAGTAGCTACTGCATGTACATTCTTCCTCTGCTTTCCTGCATTCGGATGGTGTTTCTGGGGCTTGGAACTGGATTTGCTTTGAGTGTACTGGCCTCTGTTGCCAGTGTCTGCGGTCTTTGACCTGCAACATTCTACCCAGTGTCCTTGTTTCCCGCATCCTGAACACTCATCCCTGAATGCCGGACATCTTCGGTATGCGTGGTGGCGACCACAGTTCCAACAGGGCTTCTTTTTGGAGACGTGATCTATAGAAGTCTGGTCAGTCGTGCCCTCGCAAAGAGTTCGGATCTGTTCATTGCCTTTCTCGGTTGCTTCATGCCGTCGGCCAGTGTTGAGAGTTTCTTGCAGTGTCAGTGTTTTGTCTTTATCCAGGAGTTCCCGCCGGAACTCTGCAATGGGAGTGCTCGCAATGACAAGCTCGATAATGCGCTCTTGCAACTCTGCGTCTGTAAACTCACAGCGCAAGCCCTGCGTACGTGCACGTGTGACAAAAGTATCAAGTGACTCACTGCTCTTCTGTCGGTACTGCATCAAATTTAGTCGCTCAATACGAAAATTCACCGCAACTCTCAGCTGTTTCTCAAACAGATCCCATAATTTCTCCGGTTTCTTTTGATCTACTTCGCTAAGGCCAGATGCATTAATATGGCGTAAACCCTCTTCTCCTACACTTATCTTGATTTTTCTGGCTATCTTGGAGGCATCAGTGACTTCGTTATCTTCACATACCAAGAGTAGCCTCTGCTTAAAAAGTGTAAATGTCTCTGCTACATCAGAAGCATCCCAATTCATAGAAGGGTATTTGGCAGCCATTTTGATAACACTAGTTTTGGTATGGTGCACTGGAGCTATTTGTGTCAGTGGCACTATAAACTAGCACTTAACAATCACAGTTTTGGTATAGGCCTAAGTTGCATTGGACACTACACAACTTGTGTATATGACTGGCTCCACACTTGATTGGGTTTACTTGGCAGACTTGGGTGATATGAAGGCTTGGCTTTATGTGGCTGTAAACACACAAGGATAGCCTAGGACATGGACACACAAAGATAGCACATGGTCTGATGTGGGGAAAAGAAAAGGTGCTCTACTCACAATTCTTGGTGTCCCACAACATCAAATATGTGGCACACAGTCTCTTCAAACATCCTTTTACCGCTAGCCACCATGAAGTGTTATTGATAAGTAAAAGGAGGCAGTTTAGTTTGGTTTAAGATGACTTGTATTTATGAACCATGTGCGCCATCCCGCTCGTCGCCCAAGTGCCCCCAAAGTAGTGACGTCACAACATGTGTACGTCGGTATCACAACAGGGACTGCGCCTGCATCATTTCCTGAAGATTTTGATTCTTTTTTTTCTTTTTTTTGGTGGCCTTATCTTTTATTGTGAGCCAGGAAATATCAGTTTGTACAAAAAAAAAGAGAAAGTTTTTCCCTCAAAGTGAGGATTACGCCGTAATGCGGGCATAACTACCGGGCCTGGTCCCATAGCAACTATAGTAACCATGCAACCTCGGTTTCCATGTTACTCCAACGATTGGAACTCTCTGACGTCACTCAATGACGTCACCATAACCTCCGTCGTCGTGCACTTTGAATTCATCACTCGTTTGGATAGGTTGTGTTTAGAAAAAAGAGGTTTCCATGCCTTTTTTTCTTTATTTTTTTCCTCTGCCCTTCGGGAAATTTTGTGAAAATCATGCGCATTCCCACTCCTTTATAGCATAGTAATTAGTATTGGTGGGCCTTTTTTTTAAAGTCAGAACAGTTAAAATCTTGTTAATGCCCCAAGAGTACAACTACAAGAGGGGCCTAAATTTGTTTACCCCCACCCTTCAAGGGGTCCAATTTTTTTACCCCCCCCCCCATTCAAGGGATCCATACTTTTTAAACACACACACCCTGTTGTTGAAAAACAAGCACTCCCTTATTAGATCTTAAGGGAGTGCTCATTTTTTAACAACAGGTGGGGTTGGTAGATTTTTTTAAGGGTGTGTAAAAATTATGGACCCCTTGACCGGGACAGGAGTAAAAAATTTGGACTGCTCTTACCACCTGTATTGCCCTAGACCCCTAAATTCAACACGGTGACATGGGCCTTTTTGGGGCTTAGTGACATGGGACATTATGAATAGATAGATAATGACATGGGACATGCGACATTTCTTAAAATCGACATGGCCATTTCTTAAGATCGACATGGCGACATGACCATTTCTTAAGATCGACATGGGACATGGGGACCCCCCCCCCATCAAGGGCCCCAGCTGTTTTGACCAAAAAGGCCTGTGCATTACTAGCTACAAAGGGGGTGTGAAGACATGGATTTTTGACGCGCAGGCGGAGAGGGGGAATTGTTTGTGTGCTCCGCGCAAGATGAGCACCACTCCCTCTTACTGTTGTTAGAAAATGAGCACTCCCTAATTTTATAATTTCATAATTTTATGATAAGGGAGTGATCATTTTTTAACAACAGGGAGGGTGGCGGTTTCCCGCGCGGAGCGTGCGAAATTTTTACACCTCCCCCGGTCAAGGGGTCAAACTTTTTTACCCTCCACCCCCTTAGGGCCGAAAATCGGCTCGCGGGCGGGCCCTTTGAAGCATAGTAACGCGCGGTCTTTTTGACTCAAAACAGGTTGAACTTTTTTGACCCCCCCCCCAAGATTCAAGATCTAAGATTCAAGAAGGCTTTATTGACTAATGTAAGGATACATTTATGTCAGCACCGAGTTAGCATTGATGGCATTATACACAGTTTTTATATAAGAATATATACAGTTGATGGCTCCTGGCCTGTTTGGTGATATACAATAAGGTTCTACAGCTAGTATTTGAGAGACCTTTCTATTGTCCCGATGTTTGTCATAAGCAGTGGCAAACTTAATATATTTTTCTTCAAAGCTTTTGCGAGCACTTTGAATTTCCGGCAGGTTACAATATAGTATTACCTGCTTAACATTTTGCTTCACGTTACAGTGTGTGCACATATTAGTTAGTGGTTTCTTACCTCTATAACTTCTTGATAAGCTGTCCTGAGTACAATTAGAGTCTATGCGCAGGTTTGTGATAATACTTCTAATATAGGGGGAGTATGTGTGACCTAGATACTCCCACTCCCCATAGGCATAGTTCAAATCATCCTGACAAGTTTCGACGATATCACACTTGCCAGAATTGTCTGAGTCGTTTATATACTGGTTGTATTTTTGAATATGGATATCTGAAAGCCTTCTCTTTATGAGAGATTTGAGTGAGTTCTTGGACCAAGTGCATGGGTCAAGCCAGATGTTTTTACAGCCAACCTCGCACAAGAGATATTGTATGTCTTTCAGCCACTGGTAAGAGGGGTCCAAATTGTTTACCCCCCCCCCCCCCCCGGTCAAGGGGTCCAAATTTTTTTGCCCCCCCCCCCAAAACACACCACCCCCCCTGTTGATAAAAAATTATCACTCCCTAAAAGCTAAATTGTAATTCAATCATGGATGCATATTTACTATAGAGTATAATTCCGACCTAGATTTAGGCCCTATTCATGATTTAATGCACCTACTTGTTGTTGTTGTAATCCTTTGCCTGAATAAAGAAATAGCGGACAGGGGTGACAATGTGAGTTTCTAGTCCAGGGCCCCAAACTATCGTGTTAGCTGGGCTTACCACAGGACTTTTTCGAATAATTTCCTCTGTTTTAGCTTCAGCCTCTCTTGCTTCCTTTTCCAATCGAGCTGCATGGGGGCACTTTGCAGCCCCACCCCCGTTGGCCGGGGTGTCACTAACCTTCCCTAGGACGGTAAAAGTTGTGAGAAAAGCAGCAAAGAGGAAGAGATAGTGGACAGACTTCATCTTGAGACTGACATCTTTTATCTAGGTCATTCAATGCAAGACCCAAAGTGGCACCAGAGTCTGGCAGAGAGGACAGTACTCTCGGTTTGTGTACCCATTACTGCACTGAGCCCCCATGTGGAAGTATAAGAGTGAGGAGTGATTGGGTTTATAAAATTTATTATTGTATTTATAAATTTTATGTAGACATTATACACATTATTGGCCTTTAACAGATAAGGCATGGATAAAATACACAATTTATGTGATATACGAAGACAGTAAAATTAAATAAAATTGGATAAGACAATTCTTATGATAATAAATGACATACAATATTACAGATCGCTTATGATATCACAGGTGTGGGTGGGTGGGAAAAGATGCGTACAGTACAACAATTTACATGCGAATGCGTATACAGGTGTATGTTACGTAACAGGTAAACTATTTGGTTTGAGGTTATTATGTGACTTCTGGTGTAGGGCCGGCAGCAATGACTCCAAATAGCCTCATACCGAGGCGATGTGACGACCATTACTGCACTGAGCCCCCATGTGGAAGTATAAGAGTGAGGAGTGATTGGGTTTATAAAATTTATTATTGTATTTATAAATTTTATGTAGACATTATACACATTATTGGCCTTTAACAGATAAGGCATGGATAAAATACACAATTTATGTGGCCAAAAGCCAAGAGTTTATGGGTGGGTGGGTGGAGAGATTTGTTGTGGCTGTTGTTGTGACGCTGCATTTAGTGATTGAGCGATTGTCCGTGCCACAGTCTCCAGTGAGTCAGTGTGAATGTATTGCCTGTGGGCCTCGGATCGCCATCCCCCGAACCTCTTCACCTCTAACTCTGAGCAGCCCCCCTTGTAGGCCTGGGTTGCTGCCGCTGAGCGCAGAGAGTGAAGTGTGAAAGTTCTCTTTGGGAATCCCAGTTTTAGCAGAGCCTTGTGCCACACTTTCTCTACGTATGTCACTGGAATGGCTGAGCGGTCTCTGTTCATGAAGAATGGGTGTTTCTTGTCTGTAGTGGGTAACCTCCTCAGCACGTCCTCTATGGCGGTCACCGGGCATGTCACTGGGTCGTCGCCCCTGTACAATGTGACGGGCTTCTGTTGATTGTAGAGTTGGAGGTTCTTGGCACCCTTTATTAGAAGGTGGGCGCAGTCTCCCCTCATTTCCAGGTCCCCTCTTGTGAGGTGCCAGGTATCGCGGAACTTCCTGGCACTTGGGGGGAGGACCTCTGACTTCCTGAGGGCCCCGTTGAACAGGATGAGGATGGCTGCTCGCGCCACACTGCCGTGGTGAGTGTCGGGGAGCGCCATCAATACTGCCTTTAGGACTGTCATTGGCACAGGGGGCTTTTTGTTGGATGGGATACCTTTCTGCCTGGCGAGTGCTTCCTTTGCTCTCTTCACCCTTGAGTGGTGAAAGGGGGTGATGTCCACGTCGGCGAGCATCAAGTGCTGTGCGACGTGGGATAGACTGTTCGCCAGTGTCCCTGGGTGTTGAGTCCCTAGCCTCATGAACTCCAGGTACCCACATATGTCCTGGTAAGTCGGCGTGAGCGGGTTCCTGGCGACTCGCCTCATAAATAGATAGTATAGGCGAGCAGCTGAGTGTCTGTTTAGGACGGTGCCCGGCGCTCTGGCGAGTTCCTGGCGAGCTGCTGCTTCCTTCTGGAAGAATCTGTAGGCCGGATCTGCAACATAGAGGTGGAGTAAGTGACCCGAACATGTATGTACAACTTTTTACAATGGTCAACTTATCCTCTCTAATTATTTTACACGCTCTGTTGAGATCTGATCTGCTGAGATGGGCGCGGCTGAGGGCGTCAGCCACGGTATTAGTTTTGCCTGGCACATGGTCATACGTAATTTCAATGTCAAGGAGAGCTTGCATCATCCAGCAAGAACGGGCAACGTCTAACAATAGCTTGTCTTGGCCTTTGCCATTTCTGAATACTGACACTGCTCCCTCATTGTCACATTTTATGCATATGTGTGAGCCCCTGTCTTCTTCACTGAGGAGTGTGTGAAGGGCAACCACAACATTGGCGGCTTCGAGGTGTGTGATATTCTTTACTGGATCCCTAATGGGGGCCACCTGTGTGGCATAAGCCCTGACCCCGTCTGACGCACCTATCCCAGATCCGCTAGCGTCTACGTAGATTGTTTTGTTTGGTGTAGAGCGAGGGATGAGGCCTATGCCATTCCAGGATTCACTAAATTCTTCGAACCATTTGAGGTCTTTTCGCATAGGGGAGTTTATGTTCATGTATTTGCCATTCATGTCCCGGAGACCATCGAGTAGGCGGGACACGAATAGGCGGGCAGGCTTTACACATTTTGCTATATGAAGTAAAACACCAAGAAGAGATTGAAGTTGTTTCTTTGAGATGGATTTCCTCTGGGCATAATACTTGACCTTGCCCTTGACTTCTTGCAGCTTGTCAGCAGGGACTGAGACTGTCATATCTACAGAGTTTATTATAACCCCTAGCCATTTTACCTTTTGGGTGGGTGGCTGGAGTTTTTCAGGTGCCTCTGGTAGGCCGAGCGTGGCGATGAGGTTCCTGGCGTATGTGAAGTCTTTGTCAGCTCTGGAAAAGTTTTCAGACACTATTATAATATCGTCCAGGTACATACGGGCGTATATATTCTCTCGTGCTAAGAGGTCAATGAGGGCTTCTGCCACGCGCTGCATATGGTTGGCGCTCGCGCGGGAACCAAAGGGCACACTAAGGTCACAATAGTAATTTTGATCCCAGTGGAGGCACAGAAGAGGCCAATCAGCTGGATCCGTAATATAGTTCTTGTAACAACGGCTGATGTCTATGCTAGACATTACTGCACCCGTGCCTACTTCGGCCACTTTTTCTAGCACCTCCTGAACTGTAGGCAAGCTATGGTGGCGGGGGTTACCATTGACAGTGTTTTTTAGAATGAACGAATTTATAGATGCCTCGCGTGGGTAGGTCATATCCGTGATGATACGCCTTGCTTCCGTATCTTTTTTCGGCCTGGTCATGAGGGGGGATACGTGTGACCAGGGAGTAAAGGGTGGTGAGTCGTACGGGCCCTTTAAGCCCCCCAGTCCCATCTCTTTGTTTAAGAATTCATCAATATGCTCCCCAAAGTTGTTGGCACTAGGATGGTTGGGGACACCGTCAGTGTTTGACACGGGCCCCATGTATCCCAGTGGGAATCCGTAATTTACAAAGTCAATAAGTTCCCTGTACTTTTCGTCACCACCTAGTAGGCGCTCCCACTCCGGCACGTTTAGAGTGGTTGGTACCGGGAAGCGGGCGCCCAATGCATTGGGGAGTCCTGTTTTTCTAACTATGTCGTATATGAGAGCAATTTCAGGGTTTTTATCTGCGTGTGAGAATTTCGGCCAGAATTGCTGCCTGTACTCGACAAAAGCATTGGGTGAAATATCTACTGACATGTCTATGACATCTGTCTGACACATGGTTTTTATTTTGTCAAAGTCCGGGACCATACCTGAAGTGGCTGTGTCTGGCGGACCGTTGGTGACCGACGTGTGTCTTGGAACGTCTGCGGCATGTTTTGTGCCCTGCGGGTTGTTGGTCCGTGATGCTGCCTTTGATGGTTGCATCAGCGGTGGCTTCAGAGTCACATTGTCATTGTTCGGTGTAAAAATAGCCTTTTGAATCGGCTGTGTGGGAGGTCTGTGCGTGACCGGCCTCTCCCGCCCGGTGTTGTTGCCGCCATTTTCGTGTGGAGCGTGTTGAATGGCGGGAAGGGGTGCACACGTACCTGTGACGTCACGGTTTTCAAGATGGCCGCGCCCTGTGGGGGCCGCCATCTTGGATTCATTGTTTACATATCGTGTATCGATGCCTGTGGGTGGTTTCGACGTATCGATAGCTTGAATGTCGATATATACAGAGTCAGGACATTGCTTCATATCAAATTTAACATGCTGTTTTGGCGCTCCGGCCGTCTCTACACGACGGGGGGCGCCGCCTACCAGTTTTTTGGTGGGCCTTGGTGTCCGTAACCGTGCTGTTGGTGGCCGTTTTGTGGCGGACCGTTGCCCGCGAAGTGGGGGTTGTGTTGCTGTCCCGGATGGCCGTTGCCATGGTGACCATTCTGAGACTGGGTGTGGTTGTTATAACCACCGCCGTTCCTGTAACCACCACCGTTCCCTGACTGGCCCGATGGGTAATGACCGTTGTTCTGGTTGCCATCCCTGAACTTGTTGTTACAGTCAATCAGGTTATGGTTTTGTTGCTTCCCACGTGCGAGGCAGTACATACAGTAGTGGAGGCGTTTGCTTCCTCCCTCGCCGTGATGTGTTCTATGCTTGCAACCCCGGGGTGTGTTGAAATCGAAGCATACCTGCTCACCGTGCTGTTTGTTGTTGTTAGCTGCAGGGGGATTGTTCGTGTTTCCTGCAGCGTAGCTCGGGTTGGAGTTGGACGTCTTGTCCCTGCCCCCACCCGTCATGGATATTTCTACCCTGAAGTTATGTATTTCCTGTTTTTCGATCCACTTGAGTTGGCCCTTTTCTACCTGGTCGAATATGAAGTCCGACCACCGGCGGACGTCAGCCCATGACCTTGACATTGCGTCGTGTGTGACGTTGCCCAGATGTTTTCTGATAAGCACTCTCTCCTCCTCTGACCATGCGCTGTCGTCGTCTTCAACTAGCTTGAGGACGGCGTCTACATATTCTAACGGCTGCAGATCAGATTTCACCTCGAGCTTTTGTCTTATCGTGTTGCAGGAATCTCTTTGTACATACATATATGGCTTCGGCTTTGTCTTGCCGGGGATCAATGTTGATAGAAAGTTGATCTTACCCTCGCTGTATTGTTCGTTGTATCTTTCCCGAAGGAGCTGTTCTTCGACGTAATCTCGGGCTGACGTGTCAGCACGAAGTTGTCGTGGCGTTGGGATTCCGTCCACGTGCTGTTGTTGTTGTTGTGGGCGTGCGCGTGCCTCCGGTTGTAAGGCGGGGATTCCCCCGTCGTATGGGAGTGTGTCGTCTAGTTGAGCGGCGGGCGGCAGTGTGCGGGGTTCGACCCGCTCCTGCTCCCGCTGTCGCTTGCGTCGTTCGTCGTCGTCTCGTCTTTCGCGCCGTCGTTGCTCGTCAACGCGTGCCTGCTCGTCGGCCCGTCGTTGGTCGTCAATGCGCTGAACCTCGGCCCTCATGTGGGCGCGGTGTTGTTGTAGTTCGTCGTCGCGCCGCTGCTCGTCGACTTGGCGCTGGCGTATGAGCTCCGTGCGTTGCCCGCGGCGTTCCTCCCGGTCCTGTGCCTTCCTACGTGCGTCTTCCACGAGAAAATCAAGGTGGGTGTTTATCTCCCCCATCTGAGTTCTCATGTGTGTAATGTCTCCCTCCAGGCCCTCGACCCTCTCGTTCATGGCTTGGACCATGCTGCTGTGGCCGTTGCGCGTGGAGGTCGACCTGAATGAAGCGGCGCTTGCCGTGGAGTTCACTGACGCGTGTCGATGGCGGGAATCCGTCCTCCTGGAGTGTTGGGACCTCCCTGACTGTCTGGAGCTGTTTGACACCGCGGATACCACTGACATGTTTTGTGAATGTGAGTGGTTCCTGTGCCGACCTTGCTGCCTATTCCTCGACGTGTTGAGGGACGAATAGTCGAGACTCAGAGCCTCGGCTTCTTCCTCCAGCCGTTGGATGTCACGGTCGAGTTGGTGTCGTATGGCGGCCCTGGTGCCATGTTCGTGCACCGGCACATGCTCCATGAAGGCTGTGTTGGTTCCTCCTGTGTGTAAGGTTGGTGCCAAGCTTGCCAATAACTCATAAAATGTTCGGTGTAAAATTTCTAAAATAATGTAAAATTCTGGCGCGCTATGGCTGGTATTCGCATGCAGTTGTAGGTTGAGAAAAGATGCGTACAGTACAACAATTTACATGCGAATGCGTATACAGGTGTATGTTACGTAACAGGTAAACTATTTGGTTTGAGGTTATTATGTGACTTCCGGTGTAGGGCCGGCAGCAATGACTCCAAATAGCCTCATACCGAGGCGATGTGACGACATTTACCCTCTCTAAACATAGTGCTGGTTACTTATGATGATTATTTGACAAATCAGGGGCTCTGCCCCTGAACCCCCTAATTTTTATCTATCAAATCTCCATCATTAAATTAATCAGAGACTACTTTTGTGAGGCAGTAGGTGAGTTCGGTATCAGGTTTTTATTGACCGGTGTCGCATCTCAGAAGTCGTCCATCTCAGAAGTCGCTACCGGAAGTTTAACTTAACTTTATTTGCCCAATAGATTGATATACGGCTAAGGGCAGTATCCCTAGGGTTGTTGTTTTTCCACCTTTAATAGAAGAGAGGGATATTATCCTGGTTTTAATTGTTTCAAAAATTTTATTTATTTTTAATGATATATGCGGCCCCCATTGACTTTAGCCTATGTGCGGAATTCTGACATGGAGCGACTTCTGAGATGCGACACCTGATCTACCAGCCTGCCTACTCCCCCAGACCACCCCTCGCAAGGAACAGGCTTCAGTAAAACTTAGCTGGGTCTTTGTGAGGGGTGGGCTCAGGTAGTAGGCAGGCTGGTAGATCCTTCAATAAAAACCTGGTACCGAACTCACCTAATTTCTCAGTTGACCAAGATCTACTTGACCTACTTCGGCTGAGGACATTGTCATCAGAGCATGAAAGACGTATGAGGAAAAGCATTCCGTAAATCAGAGCCATACGGGTCAGCGCGTCAACTCAAATACGGGTCTTGATAGATTGCCGTATAATCGTATTACAATCTGAGCTTGTAGGGTTGAAATCAATGAACTAGTTCTGTGGTTGAAATATTATAGTTGTTTACAAGTTCACTCTCCGAACATATGTTTAGCAATGATCAACGAACGTACATTTCAGATATTGTGATTGGAGAGTGACTGTACTCAACACGCACATGTTGAACCGGCAAGACGAGTGGTGAGCTCTAAAATGTAGATTATTCAATTTATTTGGGTTAAATGCGGATTGATTCTACAACTGGCTTCTCATTATACCATAAAGACTACACAGTACGAATTTTGTGTAGGCTAAACCTTCAATATTTATGTCAGAACCAGAGTTAATTAATACTCCTTTATTATCGCCCAGATCATCAGATTGAGCATCTCAGATAGCCTGATAGGTCATGGCATAGGGAGTACGGTACCAATTCAATTCAATTTTATTCACACATCCCCCCCCCCCAAAGATGACAGGCACAGCAACAACCACCAGGCAAGGCCGGGCGAGACTGCTGCTATACAGTCCCAGGCTATTTCCCTAGCCTAGCCGAGGGCCAAAAAAAAAGTTGTGTTCAGGTATCCATATAGCGACCCTATTTTTTTGGCTCCCACCCAAATTTTTATTTAAATTTTTTTTTTTTTTTAAGGCATTTTTGTGTTTGTTTTCTACCAAAAAACACATTTTTTTTATGGAAATTTTTCCCCCGAAAATTATACGAAAATGGGAGGAAATTTGTCTCAAAATCCTTAAAAAAATTTGGTAAAAAAAAAAAAAATCGACCTACCTACCCTATTTTTTTTGGGCCATGTTACCTGAACACGACTATTTTTTTTTTTGGCCTAGTTCCCATCTGCACTGCACACCAGATGTCACTATATAGATTCTAGATCACCCATTGACTGAACCGAGTCCATTTGAAAATAACCAGAGTAGGGCATTGGCTCCCTAGTCACTTGTGTAAATTATTGAAATGATTATAGCTTAAAAAATTGTGATCTAAACAGCTAGTTCTAACCTAGATTGTTATTCAGATCCAATAATACATATGTGACTATACATGGGTCCCCAAATAAATGGCTGTGGCGCCGTGTCGAATTTAAGCAAAAGGGCAGTGTCGCTGTGTCGATTTTTATCTAGCGCATTATGGTCTATCTGGCTGTGTCCGTCGATTTTTAAAGAGGCCGTGTTGCCCGTGTCGACTTTAAAAAGTGCAGTGTCGCCGTGTCAAATGATCAGATTTTAACCCATGTATAGTCACACATATCTGTACTTTCAATAAAACAATGACAGGGAAATAACACATTTCTTTTAGATTTCATCAAAAATAAAAGAGATCCTATCAAAAGATCCCCTCTGTATTAGACATCTGGAACAACTATACACTTGGGCACAATATGAAAAAATAAAAATGGCATGTAGCAGAGTTTGTTTTTCCACAAAAAAATGTTATCCAAAGAAGAAATTATTTTGAAAAAGGGGTAAGTTTAAGGGGTTGATTTAGATAATAAATCCTTCTCTGGAAAAGAAATAACTAACTTTATTTGAGGTTCATAATGACTACAATGCATTGATTCAACCATATATATGTTAACATGTATTTATTGTACCAGGTACTTAATTTACACAATACCATTCTAAGTATTTCTGGTTTTGAGTCAGTACACCACAACCACTGCCTGCCTGCCTGTGTTGTATATGCACAGGTAGCCAGCACAGCCTGTATACCTAGTCTCCAGAGCAAACACTGCCAAATCCATCCACGTCGCTTCGCTATGTTACCGGGAGCCACCCCAGAGTCTGCTGCGTACGGTTGTTGCGTCGGTCCTCATTGGTGACGCTGGGACCCTCGAACGCTGTGATTGGTCAGCTCACAATACCGGAGGAAAAGCTCCGATATCTGACTTAGTGTGCGACACTCTGGCTCCCAGTAACATAACGTGGATGGATTTGGCAGTGTTTGCTCTGGAGACTACCTGTATACCCATAGGCTGCGCGGACTTGGTGTCTGTGGGGAAGCCTATCAAACTCCTTTAACCCTTTAGCTAAGGGTGATGCCAATTGGCATCATCCACCAAAAAATGGCTGATGCCATTTGGCATCATTTTGAAAGATACAAAAATATCTTTTTCTAGGGGTAAAACTCCAAGTATCTTTTTTTTTTCACAGATTATAGATAGAATATGTTTCTTTCAGCCAACATTCTAAAATATCCACATTTTACTGCCCCCATGGTAGATTTGGGCCTAACATGATATGACATGGAAATCCCCCGTTTTTTGTAGCGATAGGGGGTGAAAGTAACCCGATGCCACGCAAAAAACGGGTGATTTTATACGCTCGAATCAGGACAGGAAGCGATGTCATGCTATGGGGAATTTCGGAAAAAATATTATTTCTCAGCAAAGGGAGATTTCTACTGGAAATGCCTTTAGATAAGTGTGTGTCAGACTAGTACCCTCCCCAATTATATGATGGTTTAGATAGGAGAATCACCTGGAAGAAGAAATCTTCATAGTTTCAAAAGTGCCCATACTTAAAGCATACCGCGCCGTGGTTTCCGGTCCTGATTCGAGAGTTTTTGTGACCCGCACAACTAAAAGTAAACGGGTAGGCTTTCGCCCCCTATAGCAGTTGGGAATACCAATAGTCAAGAGTTTGGGTGAAATTCTTGGACAGTAGTTAAAGGGTTAATAGCAGTTCCTGGGAGCCTCACTTGGCCTACCAAATTTCGTGAAATTAACACCAGGTTGCAGCACTAAATGCCTTAGCACTCGTTGGCCTTGTGCGATGGATGCTGAGTCGCATTCAGTCCCAACTACTGCCATCGAGCATTGACCCAACCGACACGCAGTATAGTAGGTTGGGTTAGCTCAACTAATGTTTATCTAAACTGTATATATATATATTCCACAATCATATTCACATAATTTACGTTGCCCCTTATTAGTATTATCATTGACCCTACCTAGATAAGTCTTGTGATATTGTAATGTATAAGACTGTTAATCAATTGTACGTAAGCCTATAATACTGTTTAAATTTAATCTGCAGGCTTAAACACCCCACATCCGACCTGATAAGCCATAAGCTACCCAGAAAGCTACCATGACAGCTGAGGAGAAGCAGCGGCAGCGTGTGTTCCTGCGGGAGCGGTTCCTCCGCCTGCTCACCTCAGTGTGGGGCGCGCCCATCGAGTTCACACTACATGACCAGACCAAAGTCAAGGGGCGCTTCGCCTCTGCCGACATTGAGCTGCTCCACTTTCAGGTCGAGGACTTGGAGACACCCCTAGGTACACATCCAGCTGCACTTCTAAGGAGCTCAGATGTACTCTCACTCAAAATGGACTTACCGGAGAGAATAACACAAGGCTGTAAGCCTACAGACCCCCTGACACCTCCAGTGCCTGAACAGGACACAAATACACGTGTTGAAGACTCACAGGACAGTAGTGTTAAACAGGAACCCTCTCAAATATGAGCTGAAGAAACATGTTGTGACTACATAATAGTCTTTAATCCCAAGTATGTGCAATATTTTTCAGCATGCCTACTTTTCCGATTGGCTCGCGAGTTATGACTCCAGGATGGTGCTCCAACGCGATACGTTGGTGCAGGTACTAAAGGAGCGTGGTGTTCCTGCTCTCTAAATGTGCTGATTCATTCACATATTCTAATATTCTATATACCGAGTCAGTAAATTGTTCAGAGTTCTTATAACTAAAATGTAGCCCGAGGCCTCCCATGTCAAGCAGTAGTCCAAAATGTAGCTGCATTTATATCATAGTAAAAGCTATTTAGATGGCTTTTGCCATTTTCCATAACAAGTACATGTAACAGCATTTCAATTAAGATTCCAGTCTATCCAAGGCAAAAACGTTAATATGGTGCATTAAAAGCAGCAGATTAGTCTTGTAATGTAAGCAAAGAAATGGCTTTGATGAACAATCATGAACTATGGTAAGGCTCAAGTAATGTCATTAGCATATTTGATAACTCTTTTTCCAAATAAAGAAATGCGTTCTCTCTATCAGACCTGTCATTATATATGTGAGAAAGCTTCATATGAAAAGGTAAGATGAAAGCAAACTTGTGTCTGAACAAATTTATTATAGCAGTCTTGTTGCTTTTTGCAACCTAGATATCTGTTACCATTGTAACCAAACTTGAGGTTTTCAAAATTTGATCAACCACAGAGTAATAATATACTACCCAACTAAATGTAACAATAGTTAAACAATAAAGAATAAATGTTTAACAATAAAGAAAATTAGCAGCAAGATATCCAAATTAATGACTTAAACAATATGATATCGCATGTGGTTTTAATTTCACCATTTCGATCGGGGAAACCCCCAAGATAGTACATATGTAATAAAAGGGGGGACCTGGCAATTTGTCACGCCCTCACAATTTAACTAAACAGATTAATGAAAACTCAAGGGAGGAATGTTTTTTTTGTGTGTGGACCTTGCAAACATGGAAATAACGTATGCGAGATATCTATGGATGACCCCAAAAAATGAAACGGGAATATCCGTTTAATTATGCAGTCACGATTCACCATTGGCTCTGAATCTGATGGGCTCATACAAGAACATGGCAAGGCATTATTTGAAACTGGTAAAATGCATTGACTTGATACAAGACTCACTTTTGATCAAATACATGCCGAGTAAATCAAAATAATTATGCTACACTCTAGTATTTTACAGTATTTACTGTGATATGTGATATATTATAACAATGGTCTCCATGCCGTAAAATAAAATATCTACATTCCTCATTCTCCTACATAACAGGTGACTAACCACACCTATGTATATGCATAAAACAAACAGACTTTGTAAGAATGTACACATTAAACCCTACTGTGCCCAGTACAGCGCTTGGAGCTGACCGCCTGCCTCAACCCATAACATTACAACATCTAAAGACTAATCAAATCTCCATCAGAGCTACCAGAGCCTTGGCGTCTCAAAACATATCAGGCCTCTGCACAATATCATTGACTATATATTACTGTTGGTAGTATATATATATGCGTTGGCTATCCCTTAATATGAGTTTATGTTTAATGAAGGCACAATAACACTCCTATGCGGTTGGCACTGGAAACATTTTACATTTAAAAACATTCTGCATTTATGCAATTGATCAAAAGTAAAACGACAACCGAAATCCACAACGTTTGCATGATTATATTCTAAAGTAACACATTTAAATGACCAGACCATTTGCGATGGGTGTCATGAATAATTAATAACGCGACACACAAAGCACCGGCAAATTAAATACAGACGGAAAAAAATCAGTCTCTTCTGTGGCAGAACCCTATTTAGATAAATCTAATACTAAATCTCAGCAGTCTTTGTAACCTTGGATATCAATCATTTGTTCCACTAGTATAAAGGTCAATACAAGGGCACTTTGAGGTCATGGACATTACCAGCTGTTTCTATGAGATATGATTCATACGATGATCTTGTAAAATATATTTTCATCTACAGTCCCTGAAAATGTGATTTTAATATGTCACAATCCCTTTACTATGACACTCTATATTATCTTTGCACAATGTCATTGTATCAAAAATATAGAAGTGGGCCTGTAAGATCACCCTGACACGAACATACAACTTACTCAGCCAAACATGGCGGATTTTGCATATATTATTTTATCTTATTCAAAGTCTGATAACGCAAGAATACTTTCTTGTGTAGCCTGATCAACAAAATCAGCTTGCATTATCGCCAACTAGGTTCAACTGTACTACCCAGGACTACGGGGGCACATGGCACATGTATGTATAGACAGTGCAAGTATTCAATTGTGAAAGTATACATTTTGTTCTGGAAATTGATTTATGCCCCTAACAGTAGCAGTGGATTCTGCTATGCCATTTTGGAATTAGCTCATTTCATTTACTCGGTCTCCGAGTGCTTTCAACTGTGCCCACGTTGATTCTGGTAGATCTTGTGGGATCTGTTCTTTGAAGTAGGCGTCGATTTGTTGGACTTCCTTCTGCCAGAAGTCCTTGGGTAGCCTGAACAACTCGCCCATGTCCACATTGCCCTGCAGGCCGTCCAAGTTCATGGAACCCTCCTTCGGCACGTAGCCGATTGGCGTGGTTGTCGCGATATCCGCATTGTCACACCGACGGAACACCCAGTCGAGCACTCTGGAGTTCTCTCCAAAGCCAGGCCAGATAAACTTGCCGTCAGTGTTCTTCCTGAACCAGTTGACGTGGAAGACCTTGGGTAGCTTGACGCCCGGCTTGTTCTGCATGCTCAGCCAGTGCCCCACGTAGTCCCCAGCGTTGTAGCCAAAGAACGGCCGCATGGCAAACGGGTCGTTCATGATGGCCTTGCCTAAAAGAGGAAGATAGTGGACCATATCTTAATTTGTGTTTACCATGCACCTAGGTGTATATAGGCCGATTGGATATTTATTTCCAATCCTTATATCTTGAAATGACCAGTTATTAGTTCAACCGTTAAAATATTTCGTTGTTTTATTTCCTTTGATAGAACTTACTTCAGAGCCTTATTCTGACCACAATAAGTTACTGTCATCCATAGTGTATTAGAATCATTCCCTTGAGTTAAAGCGGTGATCTCACCACTTATGTGGTCCTTTTGAATTGAATATAACTAAAACAGCAACAAGTAGACCCTTGGTGAGAATGCGTTCATATCCTTACCTTTGAACTCGGCTGCCGCGGTAGCCTCAGAGCGGACAGATGCCCCCATGAAGACTCCATGGTCCCAGTTGAAAGCCTCGTATATCAGAGGGACTCCTATGTAATAATAGGTAAAAATATTGTTTTATAGAGACAGAAATAATGATTGAGAAAAAAGGAACATTGGAATTGCGTGGTCTCACTGATATTTCTAGCCGCGTTGAAACACATTCTCAGAATTTAATCAGGGTAATAGACATGGTATTTGTTAAACAGTACTCCCGGGACAGTACTATTAGTATAGTATTAGATCGTTAATGGATATCTCGTAGTTTATGACTTAGGGCACATATTACTCCCCAGGGCTGCATCCATGCATCTTGATGACAAATGGCATTAATTAAAACACTGCGATCCTTAATGGGCTTGTAGGCCGGCTTTGATGAGAGTATTAGTATTACTTACCCTCTGGTCGGCGTCCGCCAAACAGAACAGCCTCGATGGGCACCCCGCGGGGACTCTCCCAATCGTCGTCCATCATCGGGCACTGCCGGGCCGGAGTGCAGAATCTGTGGTAATACAGGGACAACATATAACACCATGTAAACACGCACCATATACTCCTCACATTGGACTTTGTGATATCCACTGTGAATAACTGTCATTTTGTACATAATGTATACATGTTGTACATCAAAGAATCGTCTATGCCAAAGGTCAAACATAGTATGAATTCTAAAACTGCAATGATTTCCTGTGAGCCTGTACCCTACACATGTATAAGCATATTTGTAACTGAAAATCAAACTGATGTTATGAATAAAAATAATCTAAAAAAAATAATCACAGAACTGCTTTACTACACATATAATTATTTGGTATTTTGAACTATTTTCACATGTAATAATTATATGAAAAGGGACGATAAATGGGCTGAGCTCATTGAAGTAGGTTGCTACCATTACAGAGTTTAAGTCTTCTACATGTATCAACCTTACCTGGAGTTGGGGTGGGCAGCTGGTTTTCCACTCTCTTTCGTCCAGTTTTCTTGTCCAAGCCATGACTTAATGCTGACGTCCTTTGACGTCTCCTTCTCTAGACCTTCCCAGTAGTAACCGCCGTCACTCGTCTCGGCGACATTTGTAAACATTGTGTTCTTCTGTATGGTGGCCATAGCGTTGGGGTTAGTGCTGTCAGATGTACCTAGAGGAGGAAATGAGCTACTACATTGTCTGCCTAGGAGGATGAACGTGAGCAACTGGCTGAATGCATGACAGGATATATCTAGCTGCAGCCCAGCTGCAGGGGGCTTTCTGACAACCTGGGCTGTTTTCCAGTTAACTTTTCGACCTTTGACAATAATTTCGGCGACTTTCCGACAAGAAAAAAAGATACCAGGAGGATAGATAATTGAAAAGTAGGAAAGTGCTTAAAAAAGTGATTTTTTTTTTGTGACTTGGTGTCCTTTATTTTGGCGGCCTCGAGGGGGCACAATAGATTGTTTTAGAACTATTTTGCTTTGGAATCCTTATATACAACAGGGGTAGACACTAACTTTTTCAGCTGTGGGCCACCCGGGCCCGTAGGTCTAGAAAACTACGGGCCCGGACCAAGATCTGTGGGCCAATGGTCAAAATTATCTTTTCTTTAAGAGAAAAAACATGTATATTTCTGATTGGTCTATGAAAGACTGGAATCAATATGATTGATTCGGGCACATTTCCCTCTTTCCAACGATATATTGCATGACTATAGTTGTCAGGCAAACTTTCTTTAAAGGTCTTCCAAATACTCCTGTGGGCCACTCGGGCCCGTAGGAATGCTATTTTACAGAAAACTACGGGCCCGGACCAATAACTACGGGCCATTGGCTCCCGGGCCAGCGTTAGTGTCTACCCCTGATACAATTCGCCTATATCCAAGGGATTATTCTTTAAGCTTGAACACATGCTTCCAGGATATGCTACGTTTGTATTTAATTCTGAGTATCGAACAATTAAGTGCACCAACCTGGCGCTACTCCGAAGAAGCCGGCCTCTGGGTTGATGGCGCGGAGACGTCCCTCCTCGTCGAACCTCATCCAGGCGATGTCGTCCCCGACACACTCCACCTTGTACCCGGGCATGGTGGGCACCAACATGGCCAGGTTGGTCTTGCCGCACGCACTCGGGAAGGCCGCAGCGATGTACTTCTTCTTACCCTCGGGGTTAGTGATGCCCAGGATCTGAGAAATTAGAGAAGTTGGGAAAATGAGATGTGCTGTGATAGTGTAAATAGTAATCAGAGGCAGATGGCGATGGGAACAACTACCGGTAGTGTTGCAAATGGAAATGGGTGGGAACTTGTAATATATAGTGTTATAATATACTTTAACCTTTCCACCGATCTCTTTCTATATATACCCCATTTCAGGGATTAAAAAGCTTTCTGGTCAAAGATTCACCTGGTCAAAGACGTCACCTGTTCAAAGAGGTTACCCGGTCAACGACTATCAAATTGTATCGATCTCATGAGACACAGCCTGAAGGGCAGCGTCTGATGGGACAGAGTCAGCAGGACAGAGGAGTCACAGAGCTATACCTACCAACATATGCTCAGCTAACCATCCCTCGTTACGGGCAAGAATGCTGCCCAGACGCAGCGCAAAGCACTTCTTGCCGAGTAGGGAGTTGCCGCCATAGCCGGAGCCGAAGGAGGCTATCTCATTGCGATCTGGGATGTGGGCAATCAACGTCTGATCGGGGTTACACGGCCAGTTGTTGACAAGCTTACCTGAGGGAGAGAAAGATCGGGTCTACTATATGAACATGTATAGTGGGCGGGGAGCAATCATGTACAAAACCAAAAAAGGTGAAGTTATCGGTATCATGAGAATTAGATTTAGATTTTTTTTAATATATATAGAGAGAGTACTATAGAGAGAGAGAGTTTACATTTTATTATTAATAATAGTGTGATACTTTCAAGTCTCAGGGATTGACGGGGGTGAAATACATGTCACAAAGAAACACATACACTGGTATTTTACTCATGTTGCAAGTAGAGTAATTGGGGTATTTTCTTGTTTTTGATTCTTAAAATCACAAAGAAACTCATATACTGATACTTTACTCACGTTGTAGAGGCATTGGTGAGCCTACAGAGTGCAGACAACGTACAAAGTCCTCAGTGTCAAGTACGTCCAGGACGTTCTGTCCGACTCGCGTCATGATCCGCATGGAGGCTACGACGTAGGGCGAGTCTGTGATCTCCACCCCTATCTTGGACAGCGGGGACCCCACCGGCCCCATGCTGAACGGGATGACGTACATCGTCCGACCTGAAATCAGCAGTTACAAATGTAGTTCTTCTGTAGGAAATTGAACTTTGGTCCTATAAAGTACTGGTTGTGATATCATAATATTGGGTTCGAGCGTAAGAAACTCGGGAAAGACATTTAGGGATTAACAAAGAGATGCCGTATACCGTAGGTACAATATGAATACATAGCTATCTAATAGATAGTACACAAAAGGGAAACCCCCAATTTTAAACTGGACTCATTACATGCTGCTTGTCGTATATCATATGATATACCTCACTTGACTAGCCCGTAACTACATGGTTAGATTTCGGTCATTAGATTTTGAACAAACGTGGAGTTTAACTACCGTTACGGCTACGTACATCATTCTACGTTGGCATGAAATGTATCTGTACTGACTGCTAGAGTAAGAATTATTGATGTCAAATTATAAGTGTAATGGCTAGAGGACCCTATGGGTATCTGTTGTAAATTTACTGCATTCCAATGTTACATTCAAGAGGGAGGGGGACAGACACGCAATAAAAAAACATTTATTTTTTGCATCAGATTCACGCCTAGACAAATACCTATTTGAAACAATATTTTCGACGAAGTAACGTTGAGATTATGCTTAAGGAAGATGCAGCTATTTCTATTAACAAACAAATTACTCTATATTACATTAACCCTGTAAGAATCGCATAGTGCTTTGATGTGCTATACCTATTGTCGTCGTGAAGCCTGAATGCAGCCCTGGCGTTTTACTTGTCAGGGCTGCATTTTAATATTTATCATGGTGACAAATGGGATCACGCATTAATGCATTATGCGTCCTCTTAACTTATATGACGGGTTAATGTACTATATTCTAGTCTTTACTCACACAGGTAGACAATACATAGAGTAACCAGACTACTAATATATATGTCTAACTGGATAGATAATACATCAAGACACTGTTGGAAGGCTAAATAGAATTAAGGAAAGCTAGATATATGATGAATACATGAGGTACACGAAGCCATATCAATGCAAAAGGCGCTGCCTGACTTGGAAAAAAAATCACCTTTCATATGAAGCTGCCACCCACTGCAATGTAAGATAGAACATGTAATGCAGGGGCATGCCGCATTACCATGACCATTCTGTTGGAAACTGATCATATGAATTTCATGTGTTAAAGTCTGCCATTATAGTAATCATCCCAATCACCAATTTTCACAAAACTTAGTGTCCATGTATTATCATTATTATATTGTTGTTGTCATTATCATTATTGTTTTTATTCAACCTCTGCCAATTCTACTCACTACCAAAAGAGTAATGTTGTCTCAGTTTTGGCCACATAGAGGCAGCGCAATGGGGGTTCTGGTGCAGGATATATTGACTCAGGGTCCTTCCTGAGTCACAGGACTCGTGTTGGATAGAAATGTAAAACTTGGGGAGTTACTCGCCAGAGCTGCATGCACTGATGCATCATACTGAACATTTCTGAGTAAATCAACCCTGTCGGGTTAGCATGATGCCTGAATGCCGCACTGGCGAGTTACTCGCCATGACTGCATTCATACATGATGACAGAGCATTAAAGCATTAACGTAAATACATTATTTAGATCCATGATAAGAGCAATATGCGGCTTAAAGTGTTAAGTCATGCCCCACCTCTCATGCTGCCGGGGAACCTGGCGTTGAGGGCCTCCTCCATGTCGGTGGGAGACATCCATTGTCCTAGTTTGCCCGTCACGCCCTCAGCTGTGGTAGGGATGGTGTCCCGCCGCCGGGCTGTGGAGATGACCGTCCTGCTCTCCACACGAGCCACATCAGCGGGGTCTGTCTGACATATCCAACTACAATGTAGAAACACGAGGTAATCATGCATCTAAGGCAGTTCAATAACATATGGATCTAGATCCATAGAATCGACAGGGTGACATGAGCATTGTGGAGCTTAGTGACATGGGCATGTGTTTTTAATCGACAGGGCGACATTGTGACTATACATGGGTAAAATTCGACACGTGCGACGTGGCGACACGGGGGGTTGTTAAAATCGACACATGCAACACGGGGTGTTTAAAAATCGACGGAGACAAAATTATAGACTAGAATGTATAGAATAAAAATCGACACGGCGACACGGCCCCTTAGCTAAAAAACGACACGGCGACACGGCAATAATTCTGGCTACCCATGTATAGTTACGACATTGCATTTAAAAAGAAACGTCAGGGGCATCGCCTTAATAACAGAAGAGAAAATATTGAGAGGTGGGGGACTTGTAGGAAAGGGGGGGGGGGTCAGGGACCTGCATATGTCCCCCCCCCCCCCGGCCCCCAAGATTTGCTTCTGCTTTGTGTAGTCACGGACTTGGATGGACTGGGGCCCTTGATGGGGGGGAGGGGGGGGGGTCCTCATGTCCCATGTCGATTGTCAGAAATGCTCATGTCGCCATATCGATTTTAAGAAATGCCCATATCGCCATATTGATTTTAAGAAATGCTCAATGCCCAATGTCACTATCACATTTTTCCTCATGTCTCATGTCACTAAGGCCCAAAAGGGTCCATGTCGCCGTGTCGAACTTAAGGGTCTAGGGCCATTTGACTGGTTAACGCGTGTGGAGGGTGGAAGGAAGTGGATAGCGAAGTAATATCAACCCTTCTAGACCGTGTCTGTTGTGGGGGGGGGGGGGGAGGGGGTGGAGGGAGGGTTACATTTTAAAAATGCAAACGAAAAATTTGCATGTTGTGCATGCAGCATTTTAATAAAGGGGTGGGGTCGGAAAGATTCTGATCCACCATGAGCTGGCAAAGAAATGTTTGTTGCGCTCACACGGACGCCTTGAAATTGAGGTGTCCACTCTATATATTTGCTGACATTGTACCCCAGCATTTTACCCCCATACCGTTCTCTTCACAGTCCCATGCACCACCGCTTTCCCCACCCCCTAGCCTTAGTGTCCAGCCTGTTTCTCGAATAAGTTCATGGTCTTAAACTTGTTTGGCCTCCATGGCGACAGTCCCAGTATAGGCCTGGGAGGGATTCATTGGGTAGGGAAAAGTAAATGGGACGTGATGGGGCGGGGGGGGGGGGTGTTCTATTCATCTCCCATTAACCCTTTAAGGGTTGTATATGCCCATTGTTGTCATGATACATTTATGTAACCATGGGGAGTCTACTCACAAGGGCTGCATTAATGCATCATGCCGATCCTTCAAGAGGGTAGCAACTCGTCTTTTATTCATAAAAAATTGAAGAGAACTCATCGGTTTTACATAATGAAGATGCAATTCAGACGAGCGGTGCTAGCAGGGTAGGGTAGGGATGATGCTTGATTGCAGCACTGGCGAGCTACTACCCAGGGGCGCATTCATTATGACAGCATAGGACAGTACTGTATTACTATTATAGTGCATTAAAGTAGTATGCGGCCAATGGATGGCTGTCCCAACTACTAACAACCAATTTCAGCCCTACCAGGGGCAGATCCAGGGGGGGGGGGGGGGGGGGGGGGGGGGGCTGGAGTCTGGACCCCCCGCCCCCTTGATTTTTTAAAAAGATTTTTCTAATGATATTGCCATCCGGCGATTTCGGTACTTTGGTGTATGGTGGACACCCCCCCCCCCCTTTTTTTTTCAAATTCCTGGGTCAGCCCTTGCCTACTCTATTCGCCACTCTTTCTTTTCTCACATTTTATAAAGTAGTGCGATGCTGGTATTTATGCATTCAGTGCACCTCACATTTGAGTCCGTCAGGTACATATATGAGATTAGATAAAGAAAACAAGAAAGGGAAATGAGAACCTATAACATATTGTGTCGTATCTGGATAACTGATTACACTTTACTGATACCTCTACTTAATATAGATAATCTAAGATAATGACAATTGCTCATACATCCAGATACGAGAGCACTGAGATTGTGGCATTAACTTGTTTTTGTTTGTTTGGATAACATTGCAAAGGTTTATTGTCCCGCGAAAAGTACTTGTAGATTGCATTCAATTCTAACAATTCTAAGCTGCACAATGAATATAGTGTGCGCTAAGTTGAGGGAAAGGTCAAGAAAACCAGTTCTATTTATGGCCCACTTCGATCCTGACCGGTTCGGACTGTGGTAGGGAGTTCAAAATAGCGCTGCCGCTGTCGCTGTAGTCTGCCCGTTTCTGTGATCCAATATGCACCCTTCCTAATAGCACCCCCACTGGTGAATTGCATAAAAATATCCCCCCTGACCTCATTTCTTGAGCTATAAAAAACACAAACCCCTCATTTTAATCACAATATCATGGTAGTCAACATGAATGGAGCCATTAGTGGAGAAAGGTAAGAGTTTCTGTTTGATGTGGCCTACAATATTATGGTGACATTCTCCATGTCAAAATGTAATAAATAAATATGACTTGTTAAAACTTGTTACCATGGGGATGTTGGTAATTGTGTTCTTGAAGATATATGTGAAATTCAGATGTGTGTGCCACTGCCCAATGGTGTCCCTAGCCATTTTAAGTTGACCTGTTCAGTCTGAGTTAGAAGGGTGCATAGGGCCAGTGCTACAGTACCCCCAGCTGCTGTGTAGGTGCCCCTCTTCTGCCTACATCACAGAAATGGGAAATATGTTCAGATGCATTCACCATGATATATCTGGATCTAGGTATGATAGAAACCTGATCTTTACAGATCTGAAAAGCTCTCATAGGGATCTATACTAATGGAACCAATATGTATTCTTTAACTCATTTTTCAAAATTTATCAAACTCCCTAACTGTGGAACAAGGAGGATTGGAAGGTGTGCTTGGAGCCCCCATGATAAATGTGGAAGTAGTAATGGCTAAATCAAATCTTAAATATTCACGGACAACAGAATGAGGCATATATACAGGTGCTAATTAAAACATTATTACTATTAGATTTAAAGTGAAACACACCATTGTGAATTACTTCCTTGTTATTTCCTACTGACAGAAATACCTGCCACATTCTGTTCAGCACTAAGGCTGGGGTGCAAATGTCCCCGTGGAGGCAATAAACAGAGCCTTTGCACCCCTATTATACCGGAAGAGCTTCTTAGCAACACCCCCCCCCCCCCCAAACACACACAGAACCTTCTCACTCTCCTAATACTAAAATTGCACCTGGAAATGACCCTGTACTAAAACCGATATTCCAGTGAACAAGGAACGGTTTACAACGTTATATAACGTTTCTCTATGGCTCCTTATTGTGGCAAAACATTATATAAAGTTTTTAAGCATTTTTTTAAAGTAAAATAACTTTTTTTTTGTTAGCTGGGATTGTGTTCAGTACAAAGGCCGGGATGCAAAGGTGTACAAAGGTCCTCCTGCAGGCAATAAACAGAGCCTTTACACTCCTACCTGAAGACGTTCTCAGCAACAACACACGCCCCATACTCCCTATCAGTGTGTAGAAACGATGTTGTTTCTTTACACTGACAATTCACTCTGTGCATTGTGGGTAGCTAACCACTAGCGGTTAATGATATGCATAGGTCCCTGGGCCACCCCCTCCCCAAAATTACACCTTGCCCTCCATGTATTTCCAATACCTGGCAAATATGTACAGGTTGTCAATAGCCACTCCACTCTACCTCACCCCTCACCATATTCACTGGGCTGTATCACTGCTGAGTACTACTCTGAAACTGAAGGTTATTAATAGGTCAGGCCTGATTGCCTTCTTCTCAATACACCCTCCCTCCTCTTCACCATACCCTATTGAAATTCAAGGCACTACTTTCAGGTGTTTACCCATGATGCATATAGTGAATTGTGAGTGACAACATACCGGCCTTGGACGTGTTTGGTCACTCCGGGAGTGTGCACACGCCCCTCCCCCCCCCCCCCCCGGCCCTCCCCCTCCCCCTGTACACACGCACAGAACCTCCTCCCTTTCATAATACTAAAATTGACCCTGGAAATGACCTTGGACTAAAACCGCTTCGCTTTTAATACCAAATTACTGAAACACTGACACATAGTAGTTATAGGACGAGTACCAAGTGTATGCGAAATACAGTAAACCCAGCTTACAAAAAAAACGTTATTTTACGTCAAAATAACGTTTTAAATTTTACATAACGTTATTTCATATTAAAGAGCCTTAGAAAAACGTTGACATATAACGCTATATAACGTTATAAAATGGTGTATAACGTTATTTGTTTACTGGGAAGGGAGCCTTTATCACTGAATACCCCTTCAGCTTGGTACAAGGCCTATAACTTCTTTATACCACTAGCTGTATGCAGACTATTTACAGTGCAACTAGTCGTGTGGAAATCTGCTTTTATGCTACCCATCAATTGATTGATTGGTTATCATTGTATCTTATTTCCAATCGTCCAAAACCACTGTATTAAGGGGCCATAAGTATTATTATTAATTCAGAAATAACCTGAAGAATGTTTCAGTGGAGAGAGTATTTTCACTACAATACTCACAAAGTAGATGAGCCTTGAGAAAATGGTCCCCCCCCCCTTTTTATTCTTCAAAATTTGATATTTTAAAAAAGTATAGCGCGGAACCCCTTACTTTTCATTTTACTGTTTGGCAATTGGGGACATATTTGGAGTAAATAGAATTAGGCCGAGGCTATACAGTGGGAGGGACAATAGTACACAATAGCCTGTACCCTGCATGATATACCTGAAATAACAAATTATGGGTTCACTGCGTACCGCGGCCAGGTACCCGACCAACAGGTCCTAGAAATAGCCCTAGCGGCCAGTGATGGTAATTTTGTAGAGGTCCTAAATGTGCCTTCTGGTCGTTAAGGAGCCAGGGTTAGGCTTAAAGGCGCAAATCTCGGTACCCCTCCAGCGACAGTCGGAATGCTTTAGGGACGGGTACTCAGCCCTATAAATAGGTGCCGTGGGGATTTAAGGGAGTGATCATTTTTTAACAACGGGGGGGGGGGCGGGGGGGGGGTGGTTTTCCGCGCGGAGCGCGCGAAATTTTTTTCACCCCCCCCCGGTCAACGGGTCGAAATTTTTTACCCCCCCCCCCCCCCCAAGGGTCGGAAATTGGCGCGCGCGCAGGCCCTTTGAAGCATAGTAACGCGCGGGCTTTTTGGCCCAAAACAGGTTAAATTTTTTTGACCCCCCCCCCAAGAGGGGTCCAAATTTTTTACACCCCCCCCGGTCAAGGGGTCCAAATTTTTTTGCCCCCCCCCCCAAACCAACCCCCCCCCCCTGTTGATAAAAAATGATCACTCCCTAAAGCCGCAAATCTCGGTACCCCTCCAGTGGCATCTCGGAGGGGAATCGGGACAGGTATACTCAGCCCTATAAATAGGGGCTGTGGGGGTTTAAAGGCATAGCACTCGCTGCCCCGGCAGTAAGACTTGGAGTGCAGGCACGACAGTTTGACAGGTATTCAGCCCTTAAAGGGGCGTGGCAACCGGGAGGGGGGGGGGGGGGCATGCCCTTGACCAACCCTAAGAAAGGTCTAACCAAAAAGGTCAAGTAAAAATGTGTCAAAAAGGGTCAAAATACCCCTCAGTCCCCCCTACTTTGAAACTGCTTGATATGCCCCTGAGTCACTGACAGCCTTTATATACGGCGGCCCCGGGTTTAAGTGACCCTGAGGAGGGTTATTTAGGCCCTGTGCCCTGCTCCCATATAAAAGCCGCGCGTCGTTGACCGGGGGTACAGACGGTTCCTGTCGTGTCAGCAGTTGTTGGTTGGTGGACCCTGTGTGCTGGAGGAAGACGCCGCGTCAGTCTGCTGTACTGAACCCCGGTAAGTGCGCCCCTAACCCGACCCCTTGGGTCTTACCCTGTATCAAGTATAATAGGTTAATGTCCATCACCTCTGTGCGGGATATTTATTCTAAAACCAGGTACTTGTTCCACTGTGCACAATTTACCTGTGGACCAGATTTTTGATCATCATCGCCCAGAGATGGGCACTCTTCATGGTCGGTGATAACTGGTGATGAGGAAGTCCATTAATGTTCATTTCGGATAGTGGCCCTCGCCATCATCATCCAGGAACTGTATGGGTGTTTTACTTTTAACTTTGTTTCTAAACAAATAATAGGATCCCCATCGTTTGAAGCAGCGTATGTAATACATTGTAATAGTTCACATTCCTATCACATACTATCCGGGCAGTAAGTTTGAAGCATATAGCAGCTGACCTAGGGGGTATATTCCTTTAGTTTGCATAAGTATAAAGGATAACCAATTAACTACATGGGGTCTTGAATGAAGTTATTATCTATTGATCACGGATGTACAGTGGCTATTGCTGCAGAGATCCTGTAAGTTTTCCCTGTCCAGGCACTTTTCGGTATTGACATGTCTACTGAGTCGCCACGGTGGCGCGGACCTATTTCAGTTCCCAGATGAGGAAATCAAAATTTGTCGAATTGAGTTGAAATCTCCCTGGGTTTATGATGTGCTATGTCTTAAGCCCAAAAAAAAGAGAAGGTTTGTTTAAGATCGCCCGACCGACCCTATCGAAACAGGGCCGACCCTACGTTTTTTTATGCAATTTTGAAGAAACTTTTATATTTCTAGACTTTTTTGGGGTCAAAAAATTACAAAATTGCTGAAAAAAATATTCCCATTTTTACACATTTGGGCCGATTTTAGGGTGTCTAGAGGAGCTGTAAAAAAAGAATCCGACCTACCGACCCTAGGGTTTCACTCCATGTTACCTGAAACAAACCTTTTTTTCTAATTTGGCCTTATTAAAATGCTATAGCCATATTAGCGCTCCTGTAATCGATAGTTCTGATTTCAGGTCTGATCTGGACGATTTCGAAGATGCGTTTCATTGTGGTACTGGCCCTACTGGCCCTCGTTTCATTGGTCCACTGCGGTAGGTGTTGCTCAACTATTTTACTTCTCTCTCCAGAAATGCACTATCCTTAACCCTTTAAGGACGGTATAATGCCTTAATGAAATAAGTGTGCCTCTTCTGTAACTATTTTTTTGTACCCTGTCTTATGACATTGGAATATAAATCAAAGACTATCTTTACCAAAAACCTTTGCCACCTTTCCCCTTTTTCGACACTGGAGTCTGATGTTTTCCGTGACGTTAAAAACAAAGTAACACCGATTTCCTATTTGATAATGCATCTATATCTAAGCTCATGCATGTTACCTATTCCGAAGTATCCTAAATTGAATCAGGAAGGGTTCATAATATCTGAATTCTGTCATCCCTGTAGGTCTTGCTCCTAGACCAAAACATGAACAAGATTCCAGAATTATTCTATTCTCTTCCTTTGAAACTATCATAGGTCTGGTGAAGCGACGGGAAAGGTCGGTCGCACAGAAAAATGGTAAGTATTCAGTCAACACGTTAATTTCCACAGCTATTATTTGTGATAGTAATGCTACCAATGTCATAATGGTAATTGGATGGAAATGATTAAGATGTGTCAGATTGACATTTAGGGGAAGCTTTCCATAGTAAATGATAGTTCGTGGCTCCACTCTTTAATTCTTTGTTGAGCAGAAACATGATTACTTCTAACTAAATTGAACTAGGACAAAATAACCCTACGTCGTATTCACGGCTGTATGACGTCATCAAAAATTGAAATCTATCATGTAGATAAAGTGCTAAAACATATTCTGACTATCTCCATCTAGGTTATACCAAGAGGGACCTTCTGTCACTATTGCAGCGTAAGTACTGAACTTTATCCATGATGGTTTACACATCATATACGCAATTAGTTTTAGCAATTATACAACAGATGCCACTATTTTATTCCTGTAATACCCATTGGCGGATCCAGGGGGGTGGCCCGACGGGCCTTGCCCCCCCCCCCCCCCAAAAAAAAAATACTAATAATAAAATAAAATTAAATTTCAAAAAAAGAGGAAGAAGAGAAAAGAAAGGAGAAGAAAAGAGGGAAAGAGATAAAGAGACTTTGGAGTATTATTCATAGGGCCTGACTGAGGGCCTCTGATCTGGATGGGGGGAGGGCAGGAGTCTTAAAATATTGTGTCCTAAAATGCATGAAAATGCACCATTTCAAGTCTGTTCTTGGGGGGCATGCCCCCAAACCCCCCTGGTATAGCTAATGCGCTTCGCCCGCGGGAAACACATAGTGACTCCGGGTTGGTCAGGTTTGGGCCCTCCTCTAGACAATCCTGGATCCGCCACTGATACCTAACGGTCATGGTTTTCTAATCTCCCAACTCCAAAAAAAAAGAAGGTACTGTCGGCCCTTTTTTAAGCTAGGGTTGGGTTGCCTGAAACATATTTTAATTAAAATTCCTAAGTGCTTCTTTGTGGATCATGAATGTTAATTAAAACAATAACATTACCTATCACAATTTTCTTTTTTTTCAATGAGCCCTCTCGAGACTCTGTGAAAAGTATATCAGGCATGTTCATTTTTGCATGTTCATTTGGCATTTACAGACACATTTTTCAGAGTAATCATTGAGATGATAATATAGGAAATGATGATTTATTTTTTATGAAATACTGCAGTCCCATTGACTTAACCAGAGAACGCCGTATTGCACACCCCCCGTGAAATAACCCATGGCCGTATTTAACGGCCTGTGACGTCATCAAAAATGGCGGTTTGTTTACATTTGAACGGCTGAGAAAGAAGCCATTTTAGCCTTTTTAGGCTCCCCCCGTCAGAATTTCAATAACTTGAATCAGAAAACATAAAAGATAAATACAAAGGAACACTCGTTTTAGCCTGTTAAATGGGTTATTTCTCTTGTTGAAGGTGGGGCCGCATTTCACTCAGCCTACGGCCTCGTGAAATACGGCCCCACCTTCAACTCGTGAAATAACCCATCTGACTGGCTAAAACTCGTGAACCTTTGTCTATATATGGTAAAGCAGTAGATTGGCACGTCGCCTAGAATAGTGGTAGACCATGAATGCTAATTTAAACATTAACATTACCTATCACAATACACTAAAAACTAGGCTCGCGCTAGCCATTCGCCAATTCGCCTGGGGCGATAGAGAGTTGTAACTGGCGAAAATTTATTGTTAAAGTATCCCTATTTTTCGTCAGATATCACCTAGCTGGCGAAAATAAAATGGTAGTATAAGAACGACCATACACCTGTAAACTAAACAGCAATATATCTGGCGAATCCCACTGGAAATTGGCGAAAGGAAAACGGCAGTTTTTCGCCAATCTGGCGAAAAAAATCCGGACCCTAGCGCGAGCCTAGAAAAATACCTCAAATGTTGGTTATGGTGGGGATTGGACCTTGGGTGGACCCCCATGAGCAGGGTTTCCTATGCTTTTAAATTACCTCAAAATCAGCTTATAACTTTCTCTCAAGTAGGGGGTGGGCTTATAACTGGGCTATAATCTCAATGTTACTCTGTAGGCCCCTATCACGCTCTCTCGTTTTAAATGTTATAAGCTAATACTACTGTTAGTGTATGTAAACTAGGGACAGTACCATAAATAAACAACTGCATTTGCAATAAAAATTCTTGACATTTTCAGGAGCACTCATCAAGACTGCGGTCCGTGGACATGGCTACAGCTCCTCCAGTTACAATGACTACTACAGCTCTTCCAGTTACAATGACTACTACAGCTCTTCCAGTTACAATGACTATGGCTCCTCCAGTTACAATGACTACTACAGCTCCTCCAGCTACAATGACTACCACAGCTCCTCCAGTTACAATGACTACTACAGCTCCTCCAGTTACAATGACTACCACAGCTCCTCCAGCTACAATGACTACCACAGCTCCTCCAGCTACAATGACTACCACAGCTCCTCCAGTTACAATGACTACCACAGCTCCTCCAGCTACAATGACTACCACAGCTCCTCCAGCTACAATGACTACCACAGCTCCTCCAGTTACAATGACTACTACAGCTCCTCCAGCTACAATGACTACCACAGCTCCTCCAGTTACAATGACTACTACAGCTCCTCCAGCTACAATGACTACCACAGCTCCTCCAGTTACAATGACTACTCAAGTGAGTTTTACATTGGATACATGTAGACCTTGCTATCAGTGACCAAGCCACTTTAAGGCAGTATTGACACTAAGACATAATGCCGATAAATATTTTCGGAGGGTACTGCATAAAAGTGTGATGCTTCTCTTTCTTGCAGTGATGGTAGAAGCTAAAGATATTTCTCATTTAGAATCCTTACTTGAAATCTATCATGTAAAGTAAGTATTAAAACATATTCTGAATTTTTCCATCCAGGTTATTTCAAGAGGGACCTTCTGTCACTATTGCAGCGTAAGTACTAAACTTTATCTATGATGGTTTACACATCATATCCGCAATTGGTTTTAGCAATTATACAACAGATGCCACTTTTTTATTCCTATAATGCCTAACGGTCATGGTTTTCTAATTTCCCAAAGTGAGAAAAAATGCTACGGTCGGCCCTTTTTCCAAGCCAGGGTTGAGTTGCCTGAAACACATTTTAATCAAAATTTGTCCTAAGTGCTTTTCTGTGGATAATGCATGTTAATTTAAACATTAATATTACCTATCACAATAGACTAAAAATGCCTCAAATGTTGGTTATGGTGGGGATTGGAGCTTGGGTGGACCCCCATGACCAGGGTTTCCTATAAGTTTAAATTACCTCAAAATCAACTTATAACTTTCTCTCAAGTAGGGGGTGGGCTTATGACAGGGCTACAATCTTACTGTTTCAATGTTACTATGTACCACATTCTCTCATTCTAAATTGTATAAGCTAATAACTACTGTTAGTGTATGTAAAACTAGGGACAGTACCATAAATAAACAACTGCATTTGCAATAAAAATTCTTGACATTTTCAGGCGTACTCGTCAAGACTGAGGCCCGTGGACATGGTTCCTCCTCCACTTACAATGACTACAGCTCCTCCAATTACAATGGCTATGGCTACTCTAGTTACAATGACTACAGCTCCTCCAATTACAATGGCTATGGCTACTCCAGTTATAATGACTACAGCTCCTCCACTTACAATGACTACAGCTCCTCCAATTACAATGGCTATGGCTACTCCAGTTACAATGACTACAGCTCCTCAAGCTACAATGACTACTACAGCTCCTCCAGCTACAATGACTACTCAAGTGAGTTTTACATTGGATACATGTAGACCTTGCTATCAGTGACCGACCCACTTTAAGGCAGTATTGACACTAAGACATAATGCCGATAAATATTTTCGGAGAGTACCGCATAAAAGCGTGATACTTCTCTTTCTTGCAGTGATGGTAGAAGCTAAAGATATTTCTCATTTAGAATCCTTACTTAAAATCTATCATGTAAAGTAAGTATTAAAACATATTCTGAATTTTTCCATCCAGGTTATTTCAAGAGGGACCTTCTGTCACTATTGCAGCGTAAGTACTAAACTTTATCTATGATGGTTTACACATCATATCCGCAATTGGTTTTAGCAATTATACAACAGATGCCACCAATTTATTCCTATAATGCCTAACAGTCATGGTTTTCTAATTTCCCAAATCGAGAGAAAAATGCTACGGTCGGCCCTTTTTCCAAGCCAGGGTTGAGTTGCCTGAAACACATTTTAATCAAAATTTGTCCTGAGTGCTTTTCTGTGGATAATGCATGCTAATTTAAACATTAATATCACCTATCACAATAGACTAAAAATGCCTCAAATGTTGGTTATGGTGGGGATTGGAGCTTGGGTGGACCCCCATGACCAGGGTTTCCTATAAGTTTAAATTACCTCAAAATCAACTTATAACTTTCTCTCAAGTAGGGGGTGGGCTTATGAAAGGGCCACAATCTTACTGTTTCAATATTACTGTGTACCACATTCTCTCATTTTAAATTGTATAAGCTTATAACTACTGTTAGTGTATGTAAAACTAGGGACAGTACCATAAATAAACAACTGCATTTGCAATAAAAATTCTTGACATTTTCAGGCGTACTCGTCAAGACTGAGGCCCGTGGACATGGTTCCTCCTCCACTTACAATGACTACAGCTCCTCCAATTACAATGGCTATGGCTACTCCAGTTATAATGACTACAGCTCCTCCACTTACAATGACTACAGCTCCTCCAATTACAATGGCTATGGCTACTCCAGTTACAATGACTACAGCTCCTCCAGCTACAATGACTACTACAGCTCCTCCAGCTACAATGACTACTCAAGTGAGTTTTGCATTGGATATATGTAGACTTTGCTATCAGTGACCAAGCCACTTTAAGGCAGTATTGACACTAAGACATAATGCCGATAAATATTTTCGGAGGGTACCGCATAAAAGCGTGATACTTCTCTTTCTTGCAGTGATGGTAGAAGCTAAAGATATTTCCCATTTTATAGAATCCTTACGTGAAATCTATCCTGTACAGGAGTTATTAAAATATATTCTGAATTTTTCCATCCAGGTTATTTCAAGAGGGACCTTCTGTCACTATTGCAGCGTAAGTACTGAATTTTATTTCCATGATGATATACATATCATATCCACTATTGGTTTTCGCAAATACACAATGGATTGCACTATTTTTTTTCATATAATGCCTAACGCAGGGATACCAAGTCACCTTTCCGCAAAATTGCATTTGTTACTATTTTTGGGACCCGTAATCATAACAATTTTAGGTTGAAATCGTAACAAAAATCATAACAATAGTATGTCCTTTAGAACACTCTTGCACATAGGTTTGTGCTTTATGCTCCTTATCAATGTAATGATTAATGCATTATCATGCTAAAGCAGACCAGTTTATAGGCAAGCAGTTCCAAAGGAAGGGGATCAAAGGGAAGTCTTCCCATTTTTTCTACCCCTTTTCATTATGTGTTGGGCTTAGTTCAAAGTGGAGGGCTATATCACCTCTCTGTTGCAACACGCAAAGGGGCTAGGACTTTTTTGAATAGACTTTTAAAAAGTCCTAAAAATCGCAATTTGCCACCAGAAATCGTAATGGTCGTAATTGGAGTAAACAAATCGTAAAATGATGAAAAAATTGGCATCCCTGCTAACGGTCATGGTTTTCTAATTTCCCAAATCGAGAAAAAATGCTATGGTCCACCCTTTTTTCAAGCTAGGGTTGAGTTGCCTGAAACACATTTTAATTAAAATTCGTCCCAAGCGTTTTCTGTGGATAATGAATGCTAATTTAAACATTAACAAGGTAGCAAGGTGGTTTTGTGTACTAATGCTGAAAAATTTGCCATGACAGACAAAAAATGCTCGGAGGTCTTACAGATGCTCCCAGGAATTTGAAAAAAGGGGGGGGGGGGGGTCCACCAAACACCAAAGTACCAATGTGCCACTTCAAAAGGATCAAATTAGGGAGTGCTCATTTTTTAACAACAAGGGGGGGTGGTTAGATTTCGCGTGGAGCGCACACATTTTTTTAACCCCCCCCCCTACAGGGGTCAACATTTTTTCCCCCCCCCCCCCGGCAGGCCGAAAATTGTGCGCGTTCGCGCCCCTTTGTAGCATAGTAACGCGCGGGTTTTTTCCCTCAAAACAGGTTGAATTTTTTTTACCCCCCCCCACCAAAAAGGGGGTCTATATTTTTTACCCCCCCCCCCCGGTCAAGGGGTCCAAATTTTTTACCCGCCCCCCCCCCCAAAACCACCATCCCCCCTGTTGATAAAAAATGAGCACTCCCTTATCATTTAAAAAAAATCTTTAAAAAAATCCAAAAGGGGGGTCCGGACCCCAAGGACCCCCCCCCCCTGCATCCGCCCCTGCTACTCTAGATGTGCAGGGTGGGGGTTGCTGAAAGATTTCTGGGCACTAATTCAAGCCCAGGCCTACAGGCGTCAGCAGCAGTGCGCCGCGCGTACATGCTGCCACCTGGTGGGAGATACTGGAACCACTCATTATGGGATAGATGCGGCCATGATGGATACCAATGGCTGTGGTAGAATGGGTGCAAATCTAATCTGCTGTCATCATGCTGTTTAAAAGCATTTTGAGAGATAACTGATGGAAAATGATATAAAACAGTGTTTCTTTGTTACATGTACACGGATATTTTTCATGGATGGACGGTAGGTTAGGATTTCTGAGCCATTCTTTCTCCCTCTTTATCATCTGCTCAAAGCAATGGTGCCGGGCCTTCTTATTTTATCCTCCTCGTGTAGGGAGACAGAGTTGATCATATTTCAGCTGAAACATGACAAATTTCCTTCTTATATAGCCCACACAATGTAGAAATGTCATACTATATTGTCACAAGGTATCCTAACCCCTCCCCTCCCCTTGTTTGCCTAAAATCTGACTTGTGATTATGTGGCTTCCAACCACGGTAGAGACCGCCTGTACGAATGAACCTTGGCCGGGCCATACTCCAGTAACGCCCGTGGTTCACGAGAAAGGCGGACTCACAAATAAAAATGTCGACTGAATTTTGAAACGAAGGGATGGGAGATGTGTAAACTATACAGACATGGGATTATATGTTAGATATTCCAGTGTACCATGAATCGTGGTATACATAATACTATAATATCTTTAGTTGACCATGCCACATAAAAGAAAGGAAAGTATAACATATTTTCGTGGATATTAAGAAAATAAAATGATATTCACTTTTGCTGAAAGGAGGGTTCGGACATTTTTTGGGGTCAAAATGTGAAAAATGCAATAACTAATTAGATATCATTAGGATCCAAAAATTGAATTGGGTGTGCTTTTAGGTCATGATTCTACATTGTATAAGAAAAAAAGGGAAATTCCTGTGCTCTAGGTAGCTTTTTATGGGCATCTGAAAATTTTGAAAGTGCATAACTATAAGCTACGTCGACCCAGCCGGTAGACTAGAAGCTAGGTGTAAATGGTGGAAAGGTATGGCTGAGACCTCCTCGCTAATATTATCTATCACAATACACTAAAAATACCTCAAATGTTGGTTATTGTGGGGATTGGACCTTGGGTGGATCCCCATGACCAGGGTTTCCTATACATTTAAATTACCTCAAAATCAACTTATAACTTTCTCTCAAGTAGGGGGTGGGCTTATAACAGGGCTATAATCTCACTGTTTCAATGTGACTATGTACCCCATTCTCTCATTTTAAATTTCATAAGCTAATACTACTGTTAGGGAACGTAAAACTAGGGACAGTACCATGAATAAACAACTGCATTTGCAATAAAAATTCTTGACATTTTTAGGAGCACTCGTCAAGACTGAGACCCGTGGACATGGTTCCTCCTCCACTTATAATAACTACAGCTCCTCCAGTTACCATGGCTACAGCTCTTCCAGTTACAATAACTACTCGAGTAAGTTTTGCATTGGATATATGTAGATCTTGCCATCGGTGACTAAGCCACTTTAAGGCAGTATTGACATTAAGATAATTGCTGATAAATATTGTGTGCTATCAGAGTGATGCTTCTTGTCTTGCAATGATGGTGGATGCTTATGATATTTCTGCTTTAGAATCCTCACTTGAAATCTATCACAAAAAGAAAGATGCTGTTCAGCTAAAGCTGTATTGTATTGATATAATTCAACCATCATCCCATTTTATTCAGGTCATTTCATGAAATAGGATCGTGCCGACAATTTTTGAATATTCTAGTTTGTCATTTCAAGTCCCTGCAAGTCTCTTTTCTAATTCGAAGCAATCTAATTACCGGATCAATGTTTAAATGTACATTCCTGATAATACAGGTCCATTATCATTGGATATGCTGCTTCTTCATTTATGACAACTGCACTTTTAAATCAAAGAATAATGGGTCTATCCTAACTTTCCCTACTTTCCTTATGCAGGTTATAAAAAGAGAAACGCTGATTTGCTGTCACTTTTGGTGAGTATTCTATCAATTAGAATAAAGATATGAATTGTTCGTTACATCATGTTGCCGCTGTCCAAACACAAATTCCATTTTCTATAAACTGGATAAATATTATTCATCTCGAATGTGATACACATGGCATACAGCTGTCTATATCCTATATCAAATATTATAAAGTGTCCATTCTTTACAAAACGGGTGAGCAGCCGCACATTTGAAATGTGGTGATATTGCCATATTCGCGAACAGCTCATCAAGACTTTTAGGCGATATCTTTGATACTATCCAATGCACGTGGGGACGAACTTGCCAAGTCACTAGACGCCACCCATTTTACCTGTAATCTTAAAAGACCCACTTTTCCAGTTATCTTAATCAGTTTCCAGGCCTATCCTCTAGATGGCAGCACTGTAAGTTGGTAACATTGCTATATATATCGGGGGCTGTGTCCCTGCACCCCCTTTTTCTTTATCTCTTTTTTTTTCTTTTTCTTTTTTTTAAAACTGTAACAAAACTATAACTGAATCTATTTACCACTAAAAGGATGGGGTGGTTAGAACTAAGGGAAAGGAAATTCATACTTGCAGCCTGCCTTACAGTGGCACCATCTAGAGAAGAGCGGGGAATCATTAAGATTTCAGGGAAAATGGGTTTTTAAGATTACAGGGAAAATAGGTGGCGTCTAGTGACTAGGCAAGTTCGTCCCTTGTTGCCTATCCAATCATAAATCCCTTGGCCATCATTCTGGGACTAATGGGGATTGAAATTGGTTTTGCAACTTCCAGGAAATGATAGCTCAAAAATTTTCAAAAATAATGTTACTATACAGTACTCAAAGAGCATATATCTTATAATCTAGGCTCTTCAAAGTGTGATTTCCGACCCATTTAGTCAAAACGGGTCACAGATATCTCATGAGTGTGCCTCTACATGGGCACCTTATATTTATGTCGCCGTTTCGAATTTTAGCAAAAGGACCATGTCGGCATGTCACAAACAGTATATACTATAGTACCTCATGATAATGTCTGTGTCCGTTGATTTTTAAAAGGGCCGTGTCGCCCGTGTCGATTTTTAAAAGGGCCGTGTCACTATGTCGCCTGTGTCAATTTTATTTTACCCATCTAGAGGCACATGAGGCCAAAAAAAAAGAAGGTTTGTTTCAGGTCACCCGACCGACCCTATCAAAACAGGGCCGACTCTACTTTTTTTTATGCAATTTTGAAGAATTTTTTTAATTTTTACACTTTTTTGGGGACAATTTTGTGTTGACAAATATTTTGAAAATTTTCCCCCATTTTTACACTGTTTTTGGTATCGTAAAGGGGCTGTAAAAAAACAAAAAAAAAAGTTTAAAAAAAACAAATCCGACCTACCGATCCTAGATTTTAATCACATGTTACCTGAAACAAACCTTTTTTTTAATTTGGCCTGAGTGACATGCATAGATTCAAGAAATGACTTTACTCTATATTTCTCTTTATACAGGCTGAGCTCAAACGTGGTGGCAATAAGGTTGCCTAACGTGCGGACCGCACCAAACAAGTTGCCTGAATTCACACAGGTTTCCTTTATTGCTTAATCTGGCCTGGGACATCAGAGATATCAAGACATACACCCGTGGACAAGGACATGATGGATGCAGTGCTTCTAGATTGAAGTCGGTACACCATAGAAGCCTGTACCCATGTGCTGAGTCCACTGATGGGATAATCTTTTCATTCACATCATAATAAAGTAAAATTAAACTGCAATAAAAACAGACTTCTCTCATTGACTTGATGATATTTAAGCTATGTAAAGTATTGATTCACTGTAGCCAAAATGTACTCTTAAAATCTGATATGGAATATACCATACTATAATATACGTATTCCATCGACAAATGTAGCACTATTGAGTAGCGGTCTGTTTTGGTTCTGTATTAGTCAATCAGACGTTAGGACAAACCCCAAAAAATAATTGGTCAATGGATTTCACTTTTCAAAAAATGGTGCGAGTGAGCGAAAAAGAACTTTTCTTTTAAAGAATTTTTTTTGTCAATGGATTCTGTCGGTGGAAAACTGGAGCGAGTGACAATATTCTTAGTGGACCCCTAACATAAATATTGATTGGTTGATCTGGGGGAATTACTGGAAGAAAAAAAATTCAAAAAAAAAGTTCTCAATTTTGAAAAAAATGAGGCGAGAGAAATCCATTGACAAAAAAAAAATCAAAAAAAATAATTTCCATATCCGAAAATATGGTGCGCGAAATCTATTGACCAACTTTTATTTTTGCTCTGGCCTTATCTACACAAACACAGGCATGTGGCGGACTGGGCTTGTATCGAATGTATGGGTATGACTATATATAATATATTTAACTTCCTTTATAAGCAAACGGCAAAGTATTGATTTATGCATACAAAAAAATATCTCTTTGGCTCATCAATACCATAATCCGTTATCATGGATATCAACATCTACCGGAAATGTGGAGGCATACATACAGCAATCTGTAGCGTACTTCGCGATTAAAGACCCACATAGTGCTTTAATACCATCTGCCCTTTGTCGTCATGATGCGTCCCTGCAGCCCTGCTTATAGTGTACTTGCCCGGGGTGTACTCTCAGATGCATCATGACAACCCTTTGCGGGTGGATGATCGGAATGATGCTTAACTAGCAAGTTACTTTCCAGGGCTGTAATCATGCATCATGAGGACAAAGGATATAGCACATTAAAGCAGTATTCACCCATTAAATGGTTAACTATCGATAGCTTCTGATAACAGAAGGCTGATAACAATAATATATCACAGTGTGTACACACTGTGCTGCAAACACTTGTCATAATACAGGAACCTGTAATCACAGTTCTACACTGACTCAAAGTCTGTTAGTAAGTAATAGTATGTTTTTTTTATTGTTCTATATGAATTTAAATTTCATCGCCTTTCTATGGGGGATGTTTTTCTCTTGAATAAAATGTTCTTCCTTGTTAGGCTGGTACACGTGACTTCTTTTTTACAGAATCATATTCATGTGTTTGAGCCACACACATATGGACACATGATCTAATCCCGGGCATCAATGACAGTAGTCTGCATAACACATAGCGTCTGGATGACAGGATTTGACATGAATTTTTCTTGCAATCAATGTGGGACAGTTATCAAAATCAACAAGGAACATGGAATTTTCTTATAATCGGCAATCGATGGAGGACATTGTGATAAGGGTAGCTTGACCTAGAGTCAACCATGTACAGATGTCCACTTTAATTACTTAGTTATTCATGTATGGTATTGTCTCTACTTATCCTTTGCTGGAAAGATTAACACATATCGACTGTGATACACAACAAGAGGGCATAGAATACATGCCATGAATGACTCCAAAATCGAGGTGGACATCACCCCATTGACACCTAGACGTTATATAGGGATGTAACAGGAGGCGATGGTAATGACCAGGGATCAGGAAACCTGTATGGAGTGGTACACGGTACTTGTTATCATACATTACCCCACATTACCTCTTATCATATCTCACCTCTGAACCAACAAGAGATGACTGGACACACTGTACTGGTACTGAGGAGTATGCCGCTCTCAAGAAGAAAACTAAATAGTTATCTTGTATCTGTATCTCAACTTGTTATCATGAACAAGCCCCCCCCCCCCCCCCCCCCCGCCCCATCCCGCCCACTATTGAGTCAGTGTAGTCACATATGGTGCAAGTTTGCAGTGATCGTTAATACAATGTATCTCAGGAGTACACCAAATGCCGGGACCAAGTGTGACTATAAAAAGCCTGCCCTGAGGGACTGTACCACATACACCTACCTTGATTATGGACTTGGTTGACCCTGACTATAGTAGCTTATACGGTACTTTCGAAATACAATGTACAAGTTTAACATCACCTTATGGGTAATACATAGGTTACATAATATTGTCATAGGATTGTCACTTTATAGCAAACTGGGCCATACTTCCCCTTGCTATAACATAAATTCATACTAAAGAAGAGTTATAACTCTCAAAGGGAAAAGCAGATCCATCCCAAAAGAATACCAAAAGATCAAGCAGCTGTGTCTGCCCTCAATACGGCACGAAGTATAGTGAACATTATGGGAGTTGTCTAGAGATGGTCGATGATGAGAGGCGCAGGGGGGGTGGGGGGGGGGGGGGGGGGGGGGGTTACGGGGTCACGTACACCACTAGATGTGACCTAGGTGACATGTACGTCCTTACCCAACGCAAGGTCACCACGACCTCTGTACTAGGGACACTTGCTGGGAGTCACTGTAGTGTATATATATGACTTATGAGTGAGTTGGATCCCAGATGTCATATCACAGACCCCGCATAGACCTCATGCGCGATTTGGGCAGAGACCTTCTTCATCGTACTATATTTATAAAGTGAAGGGACCTGTTAAGTTGTCATGGACTAGAGGCTATAATAATATGTTATAATAATGTATCTCCTGCCCACAACACATGCACAGCCCCAGCTAACATGTAGCTCTGATATGTGGCTTTATATGGTATTTATATATACCGGGCTTAGGGCCTGCCCTGTCTCACTCCTAAATCAAATAGAGCAGTTCTTAGTCTCGGTTCTTAGTATTTCTTTATATACTTCTATGTTCAGAAGTTAATAGGTATCATTTATCTCTATTGCTTTGTTATGATAAGGGAACGTTCACAAGTGACGTCACCAGCTAGTGGTTGGGGGTCTCTGGGTTTTATAATAGGTCCCACAATATTGAATAGGTAACATTATTATTGAATATTCTCCAAGTAAAACGCGTACACAGGTCAGGTCTATTATCCATATTATACAATAACCGATTGCTAATTATCATATTAACAGTGCTTGAACTTCCGGCAATAATGCCCAGTGCATGCATACATGACAGATCTCTCTATATGCATATATACCAGTAGATTATAACCATTCACATAACATCACCGACTTTGAATGAGCTAAAGTAGGCAGACCTTTTAGAACAAGTAGACCATGTAAAGGCATTTAAGGGATCGACATTGGATGACCTCGTGGCCTATATCTGTAAAAGTTAGAGATGTTGAACAACATCTTGTGACTCAGCACTTTGACCCTTGCCTACTTTATCCCACAAACCGTGTCCTACTTTAGGGACATGTAGTGGAAGGGGAGACCAAAAGGATATAGACAAATCCTGCAGAAAACTGTTCCAGCTGTTTAATACATGTAGTTAGCTATACATAAACTATAGATTAGTCAATGGTTGGGGACTGAGGAGTTGGCGGGGGGTGGGGGGGGGGGGGGGGGGGGCTTTGACATGGATCACCGAGTGGTTGTAGGTACCCGGCCTTTTTATGATTATAAACGTATTGTTAGGGAAAGGCTGTGAATTTTTTTATCTCCTCTACCCAGTTCCGCACATAAAGCCCCACAGTATTGAGTGTCGCAGTAATAAGGAGGGGGATTCGCGGAATACACATGACGTAGATAAACGTGGATCCCTACAGGCTTTTCTGAAAGGCTCATTGTTCCGTTAACTTCCTATCATTACAATGGTATCTTAAATCATTCCAAGTTGTTCTGATAACACAGTTGATACTGATAGATTATAACGTATTATGTACCTGAAATTTTAAACTGTTCATGATGCTCAGTTACTCTCTTAACCCTTTAATGACCCACCAGTGCTAATGTATGCATCATGTCAACCATGATGCCTGGATCAATAACTAGTTCATTCAGACTAACCCTTATAAATTCATCAAACCCAAGCCTACCCCTATAAGGCCTATACTACGAGTTGCATCACATGAAATATTCAACCGAAAACGTCAATTAAAGGCCGAAGTGGAGAAGGCTTCCATGTGAACAGTCAGTAGTTGAACATGAATCACTCGGTACTAACTTTAAGAGGTGTAGGAAAACTCCGTTCCGAAACGGGACTGCTTGACAAAGACTTTGCAACATATATGCTGTAACGCATGTGTATGATCATATCATGTGTATAAAGTGCATTAACAAAGACCTGCCCCGTAAACAAAAAACGTTATACAACATTGTATAACGTTATACTATGTACAACGTTTCTCTAAGGCTTCTTACTGTGGCATAACGTTATATAAAGTTTTAAAACGTTATTTTGACGTAGAATAAAGTTTTTTTGTTAGTTGTGCCATATCTGCTGGTTATGTAATGCATGTCTATGGTCATATGTATAAAGTGCATTATAGACTCCCACGCAACAATCAAGTAAATCAATATGTAAACAGGATGATATATACCCGGCATCAATAAAAACGCAACCATTGGATACCATTATTGTGTAGGTTATGGCATCATGTGCATATATGCGGCAGCCCGGGTACAGCAGCAACTTTACACGTGTGGAGTTTATATGAAGGGTTACATGTGTATAAGTGTCATCCTGGAGGATAATGGCCATGTCCCAGTGGGATTCCTTTATTGATAATGCCCAGGTGCAGACAATTGCCTCAGCTAAGTGGAAACGGGGGCCAAAGGGCAACAACATATGGCGGTTAATATGCCGTGGTTCGCCAGGTGCTTTACTTTGTTAAGAGGGTCAGTGTATACATGTAGATCTATACTGTGTCCACGTCTAAGGTTGTATAAACGCATTCATACATCCAATATGCCATATTGAATGAATAGGTTCATTATATAAAACACATTGACATAAACAGATGGTTATTATACATGGATGGATATCAAAAGGCAACGCTTCTGCAACACCAAAAAGAACATGAAAGATTGCCTAAAACAATACATGTACCATAGCCGACGTAGGGCGCCACTATGGCTTTATTTTACTCTGGGCCTTTACAACAGTAACAATACCCGGGGCCGGTACAACTCCACGTGGGCCCCATTAATATGTACGCATGTCACGGTAAATCATAGTTATTTTTGATATAAGTGAGAGAATAAATCAATATAAGTTTAATATTGCCCATTCTTCTCTCACTCCACTACATATATTTCTGCTAATTTTTTCATCATTTTACTCAAAAAAATAATTGATGGAGCCTATTGGAATAGTGTGCAATGTTTGGTGACCTCCATTGATAATTCTTGAAGTGTACAGAGGTGCCACTCTCAGGTAGGAAATCTCCTGATTTTGATCAACTTTCAAGTATAATTTAATGCTGACATCTCAGGGGAAGAGTATAGCAATTCGTACAGGTGCAGGAAAAGTGGCTTCCTTCCCAGTAAACACACTACGTATCTTCTACGTAGACTTTAAGTAGGTTTATGTCGGTTTTCTACCAGACATTTGATGAACGTACATTAAACGTAGATAAGAAGGTTAGTAAATTACGTGGATCTACGTATATATTTTACGTATATTTCTGGTAATAATTTACATATCTATAACGTTGAAATGTTTTTGTGTTTCTGGCTGATCGCACCAGGTGGCAGTTTAGCATGTGATAGTACTATGCTGGTAGTTACATAGTACTATTCTTCTAAAATATGCAACAATAATGCTGATATATAAATACTTCACCCAATCTGGCATCTGCATTAAAATGTTTGAATATGTTTAGACAAAATATTTCTTTAGATAATTATATGGTGCCTGTATTACGATGTGTAGCATGCTGCACACCCATTTCATGGCATTGAAGGATATATATATCCAACCTGTTCCAGGTACCACTATGAATAAATACATGAGCCCTGGTGACATCTGATGGCTGTCCTATAATGATGAACTGAAGGGTTTGCCTATCCCTATAGCATTGGATGTGTAAAAGGGGATAAAACTAAAATAATTTGAGTGGAGAATTAAATATTTTCTCTCTGTGTATTTTATAGGTTTTCATTCTTCTACCTAAATATCTGAAAAGAAACGTTTATACAACGATAAAACACGTATTTTCTACATCTTCTGATGTATTTTCTAATTGAATTTCTACGTTGAAAAGACGAATTACTACGTAAAATCTACAAAAACGTTTAATATACGTAGATCTACATTAACGTTTATACGTTTATCTACGTTCAGTATATACGTATTTCTCCTGAAATATCTACAGGGAAACTACGTATTTATTACGTATATGTGTTAACTGGGTTGAAAGTAAAACCTTAATTACTAATACATCATGATTAACCAATTGAGGATAGCCCTGGTGAGTAACTCGCCCTGGCATGATGAAATAATGCAGTGCCGGCGAGTTACTCACAGGCGTTGCATAGCTGCATCATGATGGCACATGTCTTTTTAGGCAACACCCAAGCGTTAATCAAACTAAAAACTACTTACTTGTTCTCATATTTGGACAGGGGTTTCACCATGCCGGCTTTCTGCAGTGTGTTGAGTATGGAGAGGTTTTCGGCCTCTGACCCGTCACAGATGTGGACATTGTCGGGCTGACAGACGGCCGCGTTCTCCTCTATGTATTGGCGCACCTTGGGCGCCAGACGTGACAGGTCGCCATGCACCACGCTCAGCGCCCGGGACGCCTGCACCACCAGCCTCCCTGCACTCAGCGCGCGCCGCGTAGTCCTAAAAAAAGATTTGAAAATCGTCATTTCATATCTACCGGTAATATTTTTATTTACGTTTTTTCCTCTCCATTTATTTTGGAATTTGTATCATCAAGTATACTGCTGCTGGTATACCCGCACGACCATGCCTGTGCTGTGGAGTCAAAGTGTTAAAAATTCTGCCATTTTTAGACGCAGAGTGCCAGAGAAAAGTTTTGCATGTTTATACTCAATTTATTAAGACTATCACTTTTTCTTTGTGGAGGGAAGTGTTAAAAATAAATGTTTTTCCAGTCAGTTCCTCCTGTAAACATTAAATCATTATCTTATAGTCAAGGGTCAGTTTTGGTGAAATCTCCCCCTCCAAAAGCTCAGTCTTACTGTTGGTTTGATACCTGTACAACCCCCCAGCTGTTCCATTGCGGGTATCCCTAAATACAGACCATGCCTTTGCTGTGGAGTAAAAGTGTTGAAATTCTGCCATTTTTAGACCAGAGTGCCAGAGAAAAGTTTTGCATGCTCAATTATTAAGACTCTATCACTTTTTCTTTGTGGAGGGAAGTGTTAAAAATAAATGTTTTTCCAGTCAGTTTCTCCTGTAAACATTAAATCATTATCTTATAGTCAAGGGTCAGTTTTGGTGAAATTGCCCCCTCCAAAAGCTCAGTCTTACTGTTGGTTTGATACTGGTACATTTTGTACAACCCCCCAGCTGTTCCATTGCGGGTATCCCTAAATACAGACAAAACATGAGTGTTGTATCTGCCATCACTAGGCATAGTGATAAGCACCGATAGTGATAAGGGATATTGCGATGGGTATACGTGCCCCTGTGTGAATAACACGCTGATACAGGGGGTCATCTAATTGTTATGCCCTCCCTGTGAGCAATGGAATGGGCGATACCCCCCCCCCCCTCCCGTTTCGCCTTTCATCTCCCCTTTCCAAATTGAGGTGTTGTATCAATGTGGCTTTCTTTAATAGTCTACATGTAAATAATATAAAATGATAGACCTCTTTCGTTATTCAATGTAATTATTTTATATTTATATTCTGCTATCACAGTTTGGTGGGGCTCCAGCTGTGTTGTGTGGTGGTGACCTGTATGGTTTATTGTTTGTGCCTCTTGATGGCAGGTGAAGTCTGCCATTAGCATTATGAGGGCAGCATTACTGTGGCTATAGCTCAGCATGTGAGGTCGGCCTACAGGCTACAGGTAGTAATGTCGGTGTATATCTATCAATTCATACAAAGCAACACATATTATATCAATTAATCACAACTGCTACATGATATAGAGTTGTTTCACTTTGAACCCCCACGTCTCCTATAACAGAGTGTCCCGAGTATTCTTCACATCTTTTTCCTCAAAACGTACCTAGTAACCCTAGCTCAGGGAACCTGAACTCTATATCTCCGTTCCCCTCCGCAATAGAGTTCAGGAAACCAGCACTTTGAGAGTGGAGGAATGGGTGCGCGCATGTGCTTGCCCGCACATTTTCGGCCATAAATATTTGGAATTTCCTTATTTTTTTAACTGCGTTGGATAGCCTGACATTTTCTCTTTAACCTAGAAGAGTTTCAGATTTTTCTAAGCCCTAAAAGTGTACCAAAAACGAAATTTAAAAGGCCACCCCCCCTTCGCCACCAGACACGAGAGTGATGGCCACCTGCGCGCCCCCATTCCTCCACTCTCAAAGCGCTGGTTTCCTGAACTCTATTGCGGAGGGGAACGGAGATATAGAGTTCAGGTTCCCTGAGCTAAGTAACCCGGGCCAGAAGCCTTCTCTTGGCACAGGTAATTGATGTCATTGACAACTGATGGGACTTGCCTGTTGTCACGTAGGCTTATGTTCTAAACTTCCTCATAATCAATGTATAACCATCCCTCCAACATAACTACGTGGCCCAAATAATGTGGGTTCATGCGGTCGTCCATACATATTATATGGCCACCTGCACATTTATATGTTAGTTTGGGTGGTGAGTGTATGGAGGGGGGGGGGGGGTATGCAGTGACAAACCATGTAACGTATACTTTGATCTTCTACTTCAGTATAGAATATAGTCTGACTTGGTCCAGTTGGAGTGGGGACATATCTGTAATAAAGCGTAGTCTACAAGACATGCCATCATTCATAGACAAAAGCCAAAGCCTTATCTACAATATTACCGGTATACATTGCATATTGCATTATTCTAATAATTGGTAAATGGCCCCTTTTTCCTAGTGACCTCGGCCCCTTTATCCTCGCACCCTGCACCTCCCAAAGCCCCCGCCCCATAGGGTCTGGGCCTGTCCATGTTCTGCGCTCTGATTGGCTGAGAGGGGACACACCCCCGCGTCCCGCCCCAGTGCCGGCTAACGGGGACACATACAGTGCTGTCCAGTGTTGGGAAGTAGCATGGAAAATCTATGACTGGAAATACCTCGGGAGTCGAAATCTAGGCTGAAAATGTAGGCCATTATGGATCTGGATTGTGTGGTTGGGTGGGCCTTATAGCCACACGAACATTTAAACAATGACACATATCGAGTGGTTGCTGGCAAGTGGTTGTAACTTGTAGGCATATGGCTTCAAGTAGCCTATAAAAATAAGCTAAAATACTGCCCCAGCGCTGTCTCAATCTCCAGATATCTCTGGATATATACATGGGAGGGGCGGTTATTCAGTGGTATTCGTTTTACAGCTGACTTGTAGTGTAATTACTGTACGACTATGAGCCAGTAGATGTGGTATGGATAGGCCTACCTGGTAGTCCTCCCACTACTGGGTGCCAGTTCCCTCCCACTAACGTCATGCCAGGTAGACATATATACCTGGTATCAAAGTATATTATTATACTTTTATAGGCCTACCTGGTATTAATTTTCATACTATAATAGGCCGAACAGGTGAAATCCTATCAATCAAAGGAGAGGTATGTTATTATATATAATACCCTATTATTTATGTGTTATCTTTCAACTTGCCTATTGTGGCCGTTTTCCCCAAAAGGGATACCCCCCCCCCCACACACACACAAAAAAAAAGGGGGGAAATTTAAAAGCCCCCATAGCCATAGGAATCTTGACATCCCCGGCCCCTCCCCTCTCGGGGGTATAATGTGAAGGCTGACGCCCTATGTTTGAATTACAATTAAAATTGCATGTATATATTCATCATATATTCACAGGCCCAGGCCCTAGGGACATAGGCTTATGGTTTATTAACATAGGCCTATATCCCTAGCCTGGCCTAGGTCTATATAATTGATATCCACTGCACTGCACGCACTGCAGCACGACCCACACACAATGCCATTACCTACAATTGGGCTACACAAGTTAGCCTACTGGGTCATGGTGGTGACCTCCCTAGCATCTGACGACTAGACATTGAACCTACTTTGAATTACAACGGGATCTATGGCTTAGATCTAGGTACACTGTGGAAAAGTTAAAATGTCATAGGCATGGTGCCGGGGCATGGTGCCGCATAAGTTCACCCATCTCCGCGTCATTCATTGATTGAACATTATCATTGAATCACTAGCAATAGCAAATCAATCTCTTAAAATGAACTAGCTGTTTTGAATAACAGTAACATGTACACAGGAACAGTTCATAGAAGCGACATGGATATGTGCAGTGAAACCTACCTTGCTAACAACATGATGCGATAGATGGTCCTCCCTCTTGCCACGTACAGTCAGCTGTGAAGTGCCTGTTCGGCCTCGCCGCTCTGTCGTACCGTCCTAGATCTCCTAGCAGATATTGGGTCTGTGACCGCGGCTGGAGAGTGTCGCGCGGCAAAATAACGGGACCGCGTTCAAGGTAGACCGCTACGATCAAGAGAGCTATCAGCCTATCAGCACAGTGCATACTCCATGACCGTAATTCCGAATTACGGTCATACAAGATGGCGGCTGCAGTTGAGTTCAGTCTATTTCTTCTCCAGTCCATTGTATGAAATATATAACATATTGAAGGCTGCTTTTTGGCCAGGCTGTAGTATATATGACAATGCTACTGACCCAACACTCGGATCTTGTTTATATGTACTGGTTTATGCATAAATCAGCCATTTAGAGCTGGATGGTATGACCGTAATTCAGGCAATGGTATGACCGTAATTCTGTCATGAGAATGTCTGGTATGACCGTAATTCTATCAAAAAGTATGACTGTAATTCAGTGGAATGCTCTCCTACTACAAAAGAATTATGATGGGGTTATGTATGTGCCCCCCCCCACCACCACCTATAGTACTGTAGGGCTAATTAGGGCTACACCACGTGTCAGGCTACCTATATACATTGTACTACATGTATGTGCCCCCCCCCCAACAACACACACAACTGTACTCCCCCAAGACCAAGGTGGGTATCATAGCAAGGCAGTGTACATCTACATATAGCATAGTGTCACTGCTGTCAGTGCCAATGACAGGCCATTGCAAGCATGTTTCGACCCCGGTTTCGACCTGTTTAACTACAGAATACTCTAGTGACAGTCCTATATCAAAAGTCACAGGTGAACACTATGTACTATATTTGGTACTGAATTACGGTCATACTCTATTTGTAAGTGAGAATTACGGTCATACTGTGTGAATTACGGTCATACCTGACCACATGGTTGGCATTTTGTTCTCTAAGGATGTTTGGTTGAAACTTATAGGGAGAGGAGATGTCCTATTACTCCTGGGCACATGTCTCATATATGGGAACGCTGAACAAGGCATTATAAAGCCAGAAATATGACTTCAACTGACCATGAACTGACAGAATTACGGTCATACCTGAGGTGAATTACGGTCATACCATGTTTTGATGCAAACTGAATTACGGTCATACCCACCAGCTCTAAATGGCTGATTTAGGGAGTGATCATTTATTATCAACAGGGGGGGGTGGTGGGTTTGGGGGGGGGGCAAAAAAATTTGGACCCCTTGACCGGGGGGGGGCAAAAAAATTTGGACCCCTCTTGGGGGGGGGGCAAAAAAATTTGACCTGTTTTGAGCCAAAAAGCCCGCGCGTTACTATGCTTCAAAGGGCCCGCGCGCGAGCCGATTTTCGACCCTAAGGGGGGGGGGGTAAAAAATTTTGACCCCTTGACCGGGGGGGGTGTAAAAAATGTCGCGCGCTCCGCGCGGAAACCCACCACCCCCCCCCCTGTTGTTAAAAAATGATCACTCCCTTATGCATAAACTAGTACATATGAACAAGAACGGAGTGTTGGGTCAGTAGCATTGTCATATAAACTACAGCCTGGCCAAAAAGCAGCCTTCAATATGTTATACATTTCATACAATAGACTTGAGAAGAAATAGACTGAACTCACTTGCAGCCGCCATCTTGTATGACCGTAATTCAGAATTACGGTCATGGAGTACGCACTGTGATCAGGGATAAGCCTCTGATCAAGCTAATGAGGGTCTTATATTTCAGGATGGCTGTTTAAAATATATTGACAAGAATAGCTCTTAGCCTTATAGCTTCTTCTTAGACCTAGGCCTGTCACCAAAATTCATGATTTAATATTCTAATCTTACAGAGTAAACTCCATTACATTCCCTCACTATACACATGTACTATTATACTATTATTCTACTAATCTATACCTAAAGGCATACTCATTGAGAAATGATAGAGGCAAACGAGAGAACTGTATGTGGAGTAGGTACAGGGATGAAAGTGATGAAAATTTGGTGAAAAATAAAACCTTGTTTAGACGATTTTCTCGAAAATGTGACCCTTGCTTGTAATTAAAGGGACAGTGTATACGTGGGTTTATCCGCCATTGCTGGCCGTTTTAGGCGACCTCTGACCCTGTTTTGCATAGTAAACCCCACCCACAGGCCACTGCTGGTCATAGTATGCAAAATACCCAATGATCTGGGTCACCTGAAGGCTCAGTCTCATGAGTTTGTAACAGTTGAAACGTCTTTGACCGGTGTAGTCTTTGACCGGGTAGGGATTAAAATGAAGAAAAAAGTAGTATATAGTAAAGAAATTTAAGCTTCAACTTCTTCATGTAATAAACAGTCTATGGTTGTTTTACCCAATTTAAAAAATATATTTTAATGCACATATTAAGGGTCCCTTTTGGGCTTTTTTTCTTCAGCCGGTCAAAGAAGTCACTTGGTACTTTACTTAAACTTTAAACAGCTTATTATTTTTATTGCATAATACTTTAAACAGCTGCACTGTCCAAAGTATTATGCAATAAGAAGTGCCACCAAGTAGGGTTGATTTAGGTAAAATGGGACATCAGGTAAAGTGGGACAATTAACATTAAGGCCATTTTTAGGGGTTGATTTCTTTCCTGGGTGTAAAATCTAATTTTTTTCTTAGAAATATAAGTTTGACCGCTCTTAATTGTACCCATCTCACCAACGTCAAGAGGTAATTATACCTTCTAAATTTTGACATGATATGGGTGAAGAGCTTTTGCCGCTATAAATTCGGATGTACATAAGAAATAGTAAAATTATTTGTTAGTAGTGGTACTAAGAATAGTAACATAATATTTCAAAATGTATGGAAATATTAGATACATATATTGCTTCTTTACATCTTGATATTTTTTTTTTTTGTCAGATATGGAAATGAAGTACACTGGGACCTTAAACGCAAGTGTCCCACTTTAGCTGAAAGTGTTAGGTAAAGTGGGACAGGCAGATTCAGGTTAAGTGGGACACTATATTAATCCCCTTTCTCAGAGTAGCATTACCCCATATGCCTATATTTTCATTTATAAGGAGAAGAAATATCATAGCAAATATCATTACAATACTTAGTTGTGTAAATAATACCAAATTATTAAGTAAAACAGCCAGAATAGGGCTTTGTTAGTGCTCCAGATTGTGGTTTATCAAGTGACTTAACTGATGATCATTATTTAGATGAGTGAACCATTGACGACCATCAGCGAACCATTGACTTCCATCATAATTTAGATAATTATTGTGAGAATTCTTACCTTTAATAATTTTTAATCATACATTATGATGTTAAATGGTAAAATCTGTAGCATATTCATTCGAATTGGTATTTGATATACTTTGAGGCTAAAACCATAGAAATCATTAACCAATACTACTTTCTTATGATTTATAGAAATTATTGCCATTTACAGTTATTTATAGTGATTAATATGCCCGTGAAATGCTCCTGCATTACTACCTCATTAACAAAACATTTCATTTTAGAAGAGTATGAGCTATATAATTGTTCATAACATTATTTAGCACTATGTAAAATAATTTGAGGATAGAGATTCTGTTAGGGTACAAATATGTTCTCATGTAACATAATGTAGTGTAGCCTTGCCCAAAGTTAGGCCCAGATGCACAGTATTTTGGCAGTTTAGCAATTATACTCTGTGTACTTGATTCATCCTGTAAAGGACCCTACATAAATTTCCTTAGTGTTTTTGATGTAGTCCATCAAAATATATATCTCACTTTCAAAAATTGACATTTACTATTTTTGTCATATGGATTATAAAGCATGGGGGTCGATTCTTATCAATTGTCCCACTCTACATGAAGCAAGTGTCCCACTTTACCAAAAATACAAGTAAAGTGGGACGCTTCAATTTTGAAATGGCATCTCTAAGAAATGGGCTATTTAGGCCACATTGGCTAAGGTATTTCATATATCTTTTATATTTTGGTTTTAAGGAATAGATACTGAAACTATTTGATGTGTTTGACATTTTCTACTATAAGTACCAAATGTGTAAATGGCACATGAAGTCAGAGAAAATTAAAGATTTCCCACAACCCATTAGTATTAAATGTGCCTCCCCAGAGTTTTGGCCTTGTCGTCATGTCGATTTTTAGCAAAAAGACCGTGCCACTGTGTCGATTTTTACATATATAGGAATTCATAGAGAATCTCTGTAGGTCGATTTCTATCCCCTTTTTTCTGTGTCTGTCGATTTTTGAAAAGACCTAAAACAGCTGTGTCGGGCATGTCGATTTTTACAGGCACTCAAATGAAATAAAGTTCAGTATAATGGGCACTATCATGGTACAGCTACCTAAGTATGTGGAGGCCGTTATTTGCCCCCCGACAGTCACCCTGTGGCATAGTGACCAATTGCAGGACAGTAGCGCCAATAGTGGTAGTCTGAGGTATACTATGGTCCTTTAACACAATCTAACTGATGGTAGATCGCCAACAATTTTTCTTAATAACTCTTCGGGATAGTAGCCTGATGCTTGGGGAACACAAAGAAAAGAAAAAAAATCTATGTCACAGGATTTATTTGCCCTTTGGAGGGTATTCTAATTTGGATGCATTACATATAGGGGGTCATGAGAAAATCATATTTTTCTACATTTTTCCGCTCAGAAAAAAAATCCTCCAACATCTCAATGAAAATGCAGGCATGCATTTATATGATCATTAGAAACATGTTGAAAACAATAAATTAGGGGGTTACAGGCAAAATATATTTATCCTGAATTACTGAAAACAATTTCTTAAATATATCTACTGTATGAGCCATGGACATGGCAAATAGGAAATTTAGTGATCAGGATGTGTAGAATGCCAAGGTGTGGCACTTGAATGGCAGATAAAGGAACTAAAAAAGAGGGGGAGGGGTTATAGATGTCACTACATTTACCAAATTTTGCATTAAAAAAACTAGGCCTATCAACCAAAAATATGCACTATACAAAATTCAACTGTCCAGGCATCCAAAAAACAATCCTTCTAGCCCTACAAGAACCCCCTGAATAAAAATGACGAAAGTACACCTGTCTAAAAGCCTTCATTTTTTTTTCTCACTGTTAAATGTTCAAATAGCTTCATATAAGATCTAAGGAAAAACAAATCCCAGAGTCTGTTCTGATTCGAATTACACGTTAGATCTTCCCCAATCGATCTTCTCAAACTCAATTTCAATTGGATATAAAACATTAAAACACTTTAAGAATCTGCCACTGCAGATTGTTACAATTAATGTTGTGGTTTATATATTATCTTTATTTCTTATCATAATTAAACTTTGACAGAACAACATGCTCATACATACATGTATTAAATATATTAAGTTCTATATACAACTGTTCTTGTGACATTATGTCTCATACTTGAGGTGTACATATCAGAAGATTCGGTTTTTTTACAGGTTCCCTGGTTTTCATTGTTTGTACCTCGATTAATAGCCTGATATTTCAGCTATTTCCTATCATGACAAATTAGCTCCTCCTCAAATGCAAAAGTTCTCTTCATCAAAAGTGTTCTTTTAGCAAGGCGTCCACAGCATTGGCCTTTTCTATTGAATCATGCATGTCAAGACAAGTTTGCCTGGACTGCAAATACTCAAACTCTGTCAACTGCTTGTTCTCGTGCCTCTCAAACCCGGACATCATCATTTGAGCATCACCAGCTGTAACACAGGGTAAGCGTCTTCCTTTGCTTGATGTTTGTAGAGAATCCCTTCTGGAGAATGGGTTGAAACTCTCTGAACAGGGTGATTTATAACCTACAGTCCCTGGGTATTGGTGATATGGTGTCTGGGTGATTTGAGGGGAAAGATTTGGTTGGCTGGAAGATTTTCTTGCCTTTTTCCTTGGTGGAGCCAAGCCTGTGATCATGTGAGATCCTGAAGTCACAGACCTCCTACTTTTGGCTCCAATTGTCACCGGTGTGCTGTATGAAACTTCCCTTGGAGAAACATACCTGTCGGATAAAGTAGACTGTTCAGAAATGTCTGCAAATCTGGACGAGAAACTTGATTCAATTGGAGATGTCATACAAGCCAGGCCTGACAAAAATGGACTTAGGAATGGTGCACTATCATCATCCAGGCAATGATTTATCAATTGAGAGGTTGCTGGTGACATTCCAGCATAATTGCTAGCTGATTGGATTGGTGTGGAGGAACGGAATAAGATCTCAGACGATTCACTCACAAGCTGGTTCTCAAGTTTTGCAACTGAGGAATCTCCCCAATTGGAGTTGTCTCTAGAATCATTCACTGAGGTTTCTGAGCTACTTGTAAATATTCTAGTTGAGCAGTCGGTGACTAGAGAAGGTGTTAGATTCACCATGCTTTCCCAAGTTGGTGTGGTTGAGTAGCTGAAGTCAAGATGTGACTCTTGACTCAATGCAGCATTTTCATGTGGTGCATTTGTGCTGCAATCAACATTTATTGGATAATGAGCTTCACCATGGTCCTTTTCATACTGAACACTGTCAACCATCTCATATTGCTGTTCACTGTCTATATCATCTGTTTGATCGTTTAGAATCGACATCTTCATGGTTTGCTCCTCTAGAATCTTCTGAGAGCACTGAAGTTCAAAAGGATTAGGGACCTTGTCATCAGCAGTTGGTATGGTTGAGTAACATAAGTCAAGAAGTGGCTTCTGACTCAATGCAACATTTTCTTGTGGTGCATATGTGCTACCATCAACATTTCTCAGATGTTCAGTTTCACAGTGGTCCTTGTCATATTGGACACTGTCAATCATCCCATATTGCTGTTCATTGTTCATATCACCCGTTTGATCATTTGGAACCAACACTTTCACAGTTTTCTGAGAATACTGACCCTCAAACGGATCAGGGAGCTTGGCATCAGCACTTGGTATGGTTGAATAGCTGAAGTTAAGAAGTGACTCCTGGCTTAATGCAGCATTTTCTTTTGGTGCGTATGTGCTACCATCAACATTCCTCGGATAAAGAGCTTCACAGTGATCCTTGTAATACTGAACACTGTCAACCATCTCATATTGATGTTCACCGTCTATATCATCTGTTTGATCATTCGACATCTTCATGGTTTGCTCCCCTAGAATCTTCTGAGGGCACTGAGGCTCAAAAGCATCGGGGACCTTGTCATCAGCACTTGGTATGGTTGAGTAGCTGAAGTCAAGAAGTGGCTTCTGACTCAATGCAACATTTTCTTGTGGTGCATATGTGCTACCATCAACCAGTCTAGGATAACCAGCTTCATAGTGGTCCTTGTCATACTGAACACTGTCAACCATCTCATATTGCTGTTCATTGTTCATATCACCTGTTTGATCGTTTAGAACCAACACCTTTACATTTTGCTCCTCTACCATTTTCTGAGAACACGGAAGCCCGAAAGGTTGGGGGAGCTCAGCATCAGTACCAGGCTCTGGTGTCCTGGTTGGGTCTACATCCACACTGGTTATCACAGCCATACTTACTTCAATGCCTGACAGAAGGTCCTCTGGGTGATCTTCCCCTCTAGGCACTGGTGAAAGCTCTACAGAATTTTCATCTGATGAACACATAAAGTCAAACTCTTGCCACCACTGACTGTTCTCACAGTCTTCCTTGCTTTGTGTGTGAGCAGGTTTCTTTGAGGCCAAGGACTTTTCTAGGTGGGGGATTGCACTCTCAATCCAGTCATCTGGGTTGGCAAACTTATCATTAAGATCTACACTCAACTGTGCATTGTCATCAACTCTTTTCGGTTCATCTACATCTTGATGATCCAGGTCTGATAACATGGGATTTAATTGATCAAACCACTTTGCAAACTGGAGATCCTGTTCACTATGTTCACCGTAGAAGTTCTCCGGGAATGAGACATCATGCAGGAGTGCGTCAATGTCTAGATGGCAATTCAGTATACTGTGATCAGGGATTTCATCAAGAGAACAAACACTTTCCTGTTCAACTCTGTCAACTTTCGTTGTCTTCTGTACCTCATGTGAACTACTAGACTCTTTTAGCTTTTCTTGTTTTTGTTGGTTTATCCTGGCCTCCCTTTCTTTCCTCTTTTTGAAAGTAGGTATATATTTGCTTGGTCTGTATTTTGGGACAACTCTGAATTTTACTTTTGTTGGATCTGTTATGACAATTTTCATTAAGTCATTTGAAGATGTTTTCGGTTGGGGTTTCTTTGTTGGGTTTGGGTTTGGCCGGCGCCCACGATCACACCATGCTGGCTGTATGGGACTTGGAACCTCAACCTGCGATACCGGCTCTGATAGAGGCTTGATTGGAATAGGACTTGACTCTCTCTTTGTCTGATCTGCAAGTGATGTGCATATTGGCATGTTTTATGTACATGAAGTTAATATTCAATCAAGGATATTGATTATATAAAAGTCATTTATCGAAATGTGATACTGTTATATATAACTGTCACGCTATCATTGGGTATATGCTTTTTAGTATGACAACAAAGAGACAATTGTAAGCAACATTATGTAGTACGATCTTGCAAAGGTACGGAACGAGTATGATTATGTAACAGATCCAGCTCTAGAGACATATCAGTACGGTCAAAAACTAAGTAGAGCAGCACATAATTACATAGTTATTGGTAGTCACTACAACATAAAAACTGTTAAACAGTATGAAGATTAGAAGTTAAAGACAGACAATATACATAAATACCCTCTTATACTATCCAGACTATGGTAAGGCCACATCCTTTTTTTTTGGGGGGGGGCATAATTTAAAAAGCAGAGAGGCCGAAATTAATAAAATAAAATAAAATAAAATATAGATTGAAAAAAGTTGGGCCTAGGAATTTTAATCATATATGCACAGAAAACCTGGATATCCCAATGTAGGTTTGGAAAATGAAAAGATGACAATTGAAAAATAATCCTATTTTAGTGAACTGATATCGTTTTTTCCCTTCAAAGATTGAGAAATTTTGAATTATCACAATGAGAGGTAGATCATTATTTTCCTGTTGATTTTAGCTTTCCAGCGGTATATTATACTGCATATAACTTTTATTCCTTTCTTTGGATGTTTTTCTCTACATCACACATTGGAAGGAATAAAATAAAGCCCATTTTCCCAATTGTATTCTGATTTTTGCCTTTCCTAGTGTGATGGGCCCGTAACCTAAATAAAAAAAAAGTGTGGCCTTATCTACCTATCATCAATCAATAGTTGTAGAGTTTTACAAACCTAATGAAGCCTTCCTCTTATCATTGACAGCATGGTTGAGCACTACATGATTATGGATGTGCACAAAGTTCGGAAAAACCTTACGATGCTGAAGGTTTAGCTGCTCAGCTTTGTCATGGAATGGTTTTCTTTCGGCTTTTGTCATACATTTCCATACAGCACCTGTAAACATAGAGGTACTAATCTAACACATCACTGTCGAGGTGAATTGAAGGTTTCCCATCAAAACACCAAAGTAGATTCACATTTAGAGCTATTAATACTAATGAGGGATAATCAGTGTGATTAAAAACAGTTAGACATCATTGGATGGCAAATTTCATATATGTATATGCTCTATCATGTGAAAATTATACTGCACATAATGACATATAACCCAGCCAACATTGCTTATAGTGGGACCCATATGTGTTTTTATTTCGGCAAGCTGATTTGCCCATATCTGGGTCATGGTCCTTTTTGTCCAGGGCTACAAGGCAAAACCCAAATGACTGAGCCAGATTCAAAGTGCCCAGCTCGAGCCCAGACTTATTCCACCTTAGCAGAAGCTATAAGAATGCACAATAGATGGCGATATTTGGAGGAAAATCAGATGTGAGCATGTTTTGAAATATTTACAATGTTTTTATAGGAAAAAAAAAGTTTCCTGGGTTGGCCCATCTGGGCTCCCACTTATAGCCCATGGCAAAAAGGACCATAACCCAGATATGGGCAAGCCCAGCTGGCCCAAGTAAAACATGGATGGGCCACAGGGACCAATGTTGTCTGAGATGCTACTATATTGCTACCACTTTGTTGTCTTCTTATACTTACCTATTGTCCTAAGTATATTAACAGGTTCATTTCCACTTTCTGGTGACAACTTTTGTTGTAAAATTGGTCGTAAGTAACTTGAGAAGAGTAGAAACGCATTTGGGGACCGTTTAACTTTACCACTGCGCTTGTTTACGAAATCTGTAGGCATGCTTGTCTCCTGATTCTGTGAATGGAAATTGAAGTTTTTCATTAAACTAATATTACTTCCCCAATAGTCAGTTTACACTCATTAGAATGTTTGAGTGAAACCAATTGATTAATCTTAGAAAGAATGGGGGGAAATAGAAAGAGACTTTAGTAAAGGTGGCATCTGTAATTATGTTATAACTCAAGGGTTAAAGGGTCTTGAGAAACTATATTCTATAATTGTCTTCCATTGCCCTACTACATAACACTATATATTTAAAGTCACTTATTTGCATACATGCAGGCATATCCTAGCCATGTGGACCTGTATATTCCTAGCTAAATATTTAATGTAGTGTAAAGTTCAAATAACCAACAGAGTTGACTGTCATGCAGTGCAAATATGTATTCCATATTTGGGTGAGCTGTTCCTGTAATGCTCTAACATGTCGACAAGTAGAGAATACAGGACTGCTGTAATCCTTGTACAAGAATCCACTCCCACCCCGATGAAATAAAGGGGTTTAAAGAAATGAGTGAGAAGAGAAATGGCTTAAGTTAGGGGCCTTCCATAAAGTATGTACGCACCAAGGGGGCGTGGGGGGGTCTATTTTCTGGAAAATGTCGCTTACATAAACCATTTGTTTTAATGTGTACAAGAACTTTAGGGGGGTGGGGGGGGTCAATTTCTGGAGAAAATTTGCATACATACTTTATGGAAGGCCCCTTAGGAGGACAATTGGGGAGGAGTTAAGGTCCTCCCAATATATTGGGGAGGAGGACGCCGACTAGTCCGCGAGGGGGCGTTACCTCCGTAGAGTGCCTATATATAAGGGGTGCGCTGCGGAGGAGGTGCCTCAGTCTGCCTGAGTCATTGACTGAGACTAGATGTGTTTCTCTAAATAAAGCCTTATGCTAAGCCATATCATTTGCCACATTATATTCTGTGGTACCGAAATGTTCCCAGACGTGATGAGACGTGGTACCAGATGCAGGGAGACCTTGTACCGAGGCAATCCAAGATGCAGGGAGACATGGTACGAGGGCATTCCCAGACGCGGGGAGACGTGATCCCGAGGCATTCTTGGATGTGGGGAGACGCTGTACTGGGGCGTCCCTAGACACTGGAGAAGGTGGTACCGAGGCATTTTCTGACGCAGGGAGACGTTATACTTGGGCATTCCAAGACACTGTGAGAGATGATACTGAGACATTCCGACATGAGATGAAACGTGGTACTGCTACATTCCTAGATGCGGGGAGACGTGGTACTAAGGCGTTTCCAGACGTGGGAGACATGGTACCAGGTCATTCCATGATGCGGGGAGATGTGGTACCATGCCATTACTAAATCCAGAGAGATGTAGTACACAGTCCTTCCCACAGGAGGGGAAATGTAGTGCACCATTGCCAGACATGGGGAGATATACAAAGGTGTTCCAAGATGAGGGGATACGTGGTACCAGGGTGTTCCCAGACGCAGGGAGATGTGGTACCGAGACATTCTTAGATGCAGGGAGATGTGGTACTAAGACATTTCCATTGAGTGATTGCTTGATTGATTGCTTTGTTTAACGTTGAGATGTACATCAAGTATCTTATGGGACATATCTCAAGTTAGCGAGGTAGCCTTCAACAAATAGTAGTAGTTTTGCCTCGCACTAAGACAGACATTTATATGCTGCTTGCCTAATACAGCAGTGACCACATCTATGGATGACCGCATCTATGAGGTGAGGGAGAAAGCTACTACCGGGTCACATCCCCTTCTCTTTTTGAAAGATAGCAAGTGTTCTTTTATTTGCCTGGTCCTACATACCTTGGCGAGTACCATAGTAGCCAGACAAACGACGGCCTTTTGATATCTCATTTGATTGATTGATTGATTGATTGGATTGTTTTACGTCCAAGTGTGCTATGACGCCTGGGACTTACTCAAGAGTTTATCGGACTCTCGGTCCGTTCTTTTCTCATCTAGGTTGTGTTTAAGTGTGTGAGTGCATGTACGCGTGCATGTGTTTACGAGTCTACTTGTAGCAGTGGGACACGGCTCGTAGCGGTGGAAGAATGCTCGTGGCATCGGGCCCCTCTTTATTGTGCTGCCTCACACAGATGCTGTGCCGCAGACTGTTGACACCTCATCTGACCAGTCCATTATCCTGACACCGGCGGGCCAGTCGCAGCTCCATACCAATCAGGCCAGCAGATCAGGAACTGGCGAGTATGAAAACTACTTTCCATCTGGCCAGAGATCATTATCTCTAGCTTACCGGGCCGAGTCTCAAGGGGGGGGGGGCTGTTTTCCCCCTCTTACATCTTTTCGAACATCTTTGTTTCCCGCAGGAAGGTCAGGAGTTCTTTCTTTACAGTGTTGGTGAAGACACTGTTCATGGACGAAGTGCCACGAAGGTGGTCGTCCCTACTCTTCTTGGTTGCTTGACAAAAGAGCATGAGATGTTCTACGGTCAAAGGTACTTGACATCGCTGACATACCGGTTGGTTTTCACCCCTCATGAGGTGTCCGTGTGTCAGCAGCGAGTGACCTATCCGAAGACGGGCCAGTCTTGTCGATTCCCTCCTGGTCAAGCCTGTATGGTTGTGTCTTTTGCCTATCGAGGGTTCGATGGCTCTCAGTTTGTTATCTTGGTCAGAGCTCCAGCGTCTCTGCCACTCTTGGTTGGTATATTCTCGACAAATCGGGAGGAGGTCTGAGGATGGGATGCAAGCTGAGCTGGGTTTCAGACTCAGGGCTTTCTTAGCTGCATCATCTGCAGCTTCGTTCCCTTCTATACCAATGTGGCTGGGCAGCCAACAGAGGACTACCTCCTTTTGGGTGTCTGTGAGGTGTGAGACCAATTGATTGATCTCCTGCACCACAGGGTTTTTGGGGTCATGTTGGTGTATTGTTTGCAGGCACGACTTGGAGTCGGAGAAGATGATGAAGGCCTTTCGGCTTGACACCCTCATCCACTCCAAAGCACTAAGGAGAGCATGGGCCTCAGCAGTGAAGATGCTGCTTCTTCCATGTAGTGCTCCTTTGCGGGTACCAAAGGGTGTGAATGCAGCAAAGCCAACACGGTTTCCATCTTTCGAGCCATCCGTGAACACCTCAGTGTGACCTTGGTGCCCACGGCTGATTTCTGTCAGTTTTTCCATGTAGGTGTTGGTCTGGGTTTCCCCTTTCTTGTGATCACAAAGGTCAAAGAGGATAGTTGGACCTGCCTGTGTCCACGGAGGGGATCGAGCAGGTCCTTCCTTGATGACCTTTGAGATTGGTATGCGAGCCTCTCTCATCAGGGTTCAGACGTGCAGGGGTGAAAGTGACCAATCTAAAAGTAACTTCATTTTGAGGCCCCTGAATAAAGGTCCTCTATAGTTCTGCCCATTGGAGTTCCATCCACCAAGATACATGTACCACTGCTAGTAGTTCCACCCACTTAGATTACACCCCTCAGAGTTCCATCCAACCAAACCACCCTTTGGACTTGGGATGACCCATGTCCTACTCCTCGAAGCTCCACCTATCTAGATCCCAGCCTTAGTTCCAGCCACAAGAGTTTCACCCTTCTAGTTCCCACTCTTAGAGTTCCACCCACCAAGTTCCGCTCTGAGTTCCACCCACCAAGTTCCGGGTCTTTGAGTTCCACCCAACTAGTTAACTCCTACAGTGGCCTAGGAGGGTCAAATCTTTTTGTAGATTTTGAAATTGCAAATTCACGTCAACCTGCAAAAAATCACCTTGAGTTGGAAGTGAAAACTCTAACTTCATCCATTTACTGTCACCTGTCAACTGTCAATTCAAGTAAAGCAACTTGTGACTGCTATCTTTTAACACTACATCAAACCAAAAACAATGCAAATGTCAAAGTTGAAAGTAAAAACTCCAACTTCAGTCCCTTACTGTCAAGTTTCAACTGTCAATTCAGGAACAACAGCTTGTGACAGGTATCTTTTAGCACTGTAGGTCACTCCATGTGTTCTATGGTATGCTGCAAAGGATTCTGCAAAGGGTTCTGCCACACAGTGTGTGACAAGTTTCATACAAGTGTGTGACAAGCATGTAACAAGTGTGTGAAAAGTGGTACACAAGTGTATTATACATACATATGTGACAAGTATATGATTGTGTATGTGATCGTCATATGAAGAAAGCGTTCTTAAAATGCCTACTTAATAAGATGTTCCTTTCGTAACATCACCCAACTGGCTAATAGTAAGCCGCGTTGCTTTCGCACCGCCCCCACTTCCTGCAGTCTAGGAGAACTTGTTCAGGGATTCGGACACTCCTTGGAAGAAGTACTCCACCCGGTCCGCCACTATCTCCGGGGTTATGCAGCTGAGCTCCGCCGTGAAGATCCCCCCTATCCCCATCTCCTCGACGGTGACTGGCGGGAAGTAGGGAGGAAGGACGGTCTCCCACTCCTCCAAGATCTTAAGGTTCATGGCCGCGTTTGCCACACCTCCAGCTGCCGCTCTGTGCGTGGTATGTCCCGGGGAGCGAGGACGCCTACCATGGCTGAGGGCAGGAGGACATGCAGGACCATGTCCTTCCCCACGTCCAGGGTCGAGCCCATGGGAGGGACGAGGGTGGCGAGTTGTGGTCGGCAGTTGTACTGCACTCCCGTTTCGTGTCCATCCAACCGTAGGCGTGGGGGTAGCGGTTCCAGCGGCTCCAGCTCCTCCATCTCCTCCCCGTCCACGGTCACCTCCGGATCCTCCTCCCAGTCGGAGAGGGCTTCCAAGCCGTCCATTGGCTCCTCTTTCCGGCTGCCGTTCTTCTTGTAGTAGCGGATGTTGCGGCAGCTGAAATCCCCTCCGGGACCCGGTCTCTCAGAGGGTTCAGGGGCAGTCTTGGTAGCCGTCTTGGGGACTTCTTTTCTTGGCGGAAGAGTCTTGGGGACTTCTGCCTTGGGGGGGACTTCTGCGGCTGGAGCTGCTCGCGACTCCCTCTTCTTCATGTCCTCCCTTGCCGCTTCCGCGCCCCTCTTTCTTGCCTCCTCCATGGCCTCCCTCTTTGTCTGCTTCTTGCTCGTCTCCTCCCTCTCTCTCCCTTTCCTCTCTTCCGTCCTCCTTTCACCCCTCTTGCCTTCTCTCTCTCTTCTCTCCTTCTTTTTCCCATTGTCCTCTTTCTCCTGTCATTCTCTCTGGCGATTTCTCCTCTTCTCTTCATCCTCCAGTTTCTCTCTTCTTCTTCTCTCATCCCTCTCTTCTCTTTCTCTGCGCTCCCCTTCTCTCTTCCTTTTCGATCTCTCCTTCTCGTCCGCCTCCTCTCTAACCATCTTCTCTCTGATGATCTCCAACGCTCTACGTCTCTCTCTTAGTTCCTGGTTGTCTCTCTCTTCTATCTCTCGCTCCTTCCTCTCTACTGCTTCTCTTTCTCTCTCTTGCTGCCACTCACTTTCTCTTCTCTCCCTCCTCCTTCTCTCCTCTTCCCACTCCTCTCTCTCCCGTCTTTCCCGTCTTTCTCTCTCTCTTCTCTCTCCTTCTCTCCGCTCCTCCCTAGCCGGCTGCCTCTCCTCTAGTTCCGCCTTCTCCTCCTCCGTGCCCAACTCTCCAGTGTCTTCCCTCTTTCGCCGCTTCTGCTTGTTCCTCTTCTGAGTTTTCGTTCTCTCCCCGTGGCTGCCTGGGTTGCAGGCCATGCGGTGTTGCTGGTACCCCGCCTGACAGAGCAGAGCACTGCAACCACCGCACGACCTACTGAGATGAGTGATGAAGGTGTTGACCGGGATCAGTTTTGCACACGCCATGCAGGGCCTCATGCATAGGTGTGGTGGCACCTCCCCACCACGGAATAAAAGCCGGCACTGAGGACATTCCATCCTGTAAAATAAGAATTATTTTAACATGTGCTCTGGTCGGGCTCATGCCATGTGCCACCTGGTTAGTTGGGTTTGGGGTAGATGGAGATGGGAGTAGTTCTTAAAACGGTTTCTACCCAACTGTTATCTGGCTCCCCCTGCATTGGTCTCACCCGGTCTACATGCACCATTTCCTCTTACTCTTGGGACCTTCCCGAATTTCTATATTCAAGTCACCCACGTTGTTGGTTACTACGAACGGACCAACCCACGGAAGTCGGAGTTTTGGACAAACTCCTTCTTTCGTTGCGGTATCCAGAAGCCATACGCAGCTCCCTCTCTGAAACCTCTGTTCGCTCGCTTTGCTATCGTAGTATCGCTTCTGATGTTTTTGAGCCCCGGCCAGGTTATCCCTGGCCAGGGAGTATGCTTTCGTAAACCACTTGCGGAGGGCAACCACGTAATGGGTCCAACCGGCCTCCGTCTCGTCAGTTTTTGGTAGGGGTGCTTGTATATCCATGGGCATTTGACACTCTCTACCAAACATTAGAATGTTGGGTGTGTACCCGGTTGACGAGTGAATGGTGGACCTGTAGGCTGATCCAATCATCGGCAAATACTCGTCCCAAGCGTCTTGGCGGTCCAGAACCATTTGCCGTAGCATGCGGTTAATGGTTCTATTCATTCTCTCTACTACTCCATCCCCTTGGGGATGGTATGGTGAGGTGCGAGTCTTATCGATCTTCAATAGGGTGCCCATCTGGTGAATGACTTTGGAGGTAAAGTCCGGCCCTTGGTCCGAGTGCAACTGGGCTGGGACCCCTAGCCGACAGAAGACCGTCTCTACCAGTGCCTCCGCCACTGTGACTGCCCTCTTGTCTGGTAATGCTACTATCTTGACCCATTTAGTGAAATAGTCAGCCATAACCAAAATATACAGGTTGTTATAGGCGGTCTTTGGCAGTGGGCCCAATATGTCCATAGCAACCCGTTCGATCGGGGCACCAGTAGTCATATTCTTCATCGGAGCTCTTCGTGGTCGGGCAGGTGTTTTAGCTCTGAAACACCAGTCACAATGCTTACACCAACTGTATATTTCTGAGCTCATGTGATGCCAATAGAACCGACTGTTCCTTGCTCTAGCCAAGGTTTTCTCTGCTCCCATATGACCGGCACTAGGGTGGTCGTGGATGGCAGTGAGGAGAGCCGATTTTAGTGCTTTGGGTAGGACGACCTTAGCCTTAATCTCCCCCTCTACTAGCCAATGATATCTGAGAAGACCCACTTAGAAAAAACATTATTTTCCGGACAAAAGTACCAAAGTTGGTGAAGATATAGGAAATGATATACTTTTCAACATTTTTCCTTGCATCAAGAAAAAAAAGTACTGGAACACCCGTTTTTGGCCATTTTTCAAAATGGCCACCTTTTGGCAGATAAAATGAATTAAATGGTTAAAAAATAGAAGGAATCTCATCTCCCACATCACAAATATTGCTCCTAGAAGGATTGTAACCATACCTATCCCCCCTATATTGAACTCAAGGAATCCAATGGTCTCATTGGTTGGTTGCTATGATAAGTGGTGGCCTAGCAACGGCCATTCTATTTGTTTATTTCCTTAGTAACACACATTTCCAGGATCCTCAGCTTGGTTTTGACCATACCTATCCCCCCTATATTGGACCCAAGGAATCCATTGGTGTTATTGGCTAGTTGTTAGGACATTTGGTTGCCTAGCAACAGCTATTATATTTGTTTATTTGCTTAGCAACACATATTTCCTGGGTCCCCAGCTCGGTTTTGACCATACCTACCCCTCCTATATTGGACCCAAGGAATCCATTAGTGTTATTAGTTTGTTGCTAGGACAGTTGATTGCCTAGCAACGGCTATCATTTTTGTTTATTTGCTTAGCAACACACATTTCCTGGGTCCTCATCTTAGTTTTTGACCATACCTATCCCTCCCATATTGGACCCTAGAAATCCATTGGTGTTATTGGTTTGTTGCTAGGAAAGCTAGTTGACTACTTTAATTTATATCCCCCCCTTATTGGACCCAAAGAATCAATTCGTCTTAAGGGTCGCAGCTGGCACTCTGGGGCAGCAGCTAAATAAACTTGAAGAAAGTGCTGCTGACCCAGATTTGTCCCACACAGAAAATCTAGATGTCCTAGCTCTCAGTCTGAAGTGGCTATCCCAGGTTAGTCATAGAGCCTTTGGTCAGGCATGACAGTATAGGGAGCCAAAAAATGACTAACTTGGTTAGGCTATAGAAACTCAGAGATCGGTTGTACATGTATAGGGAGCCAAAAAATATTAGTGCAGTAGAATACACCCTTTATTAACACTGACTAGAGGAGAGGCTGTATATGGGGTACACAATGTGCAATAATATGTATCATGTGGGTACCTTTTTCTTCCAAACTGATTATTGGCCAGGTCCACAGAGTGGCCTGGGCATAATGAGACAGTGTTGGGTATGTAAGCTAAGTACTAGCTCATAGACCATAGGAACAAAGAGCATAGGTTCCAAACCCCTCTATACCAGTGTTCTACACAGGCTGCATGTGTAACTCAATGGGCGGTCCATGCGCACACACTTCTCCAAAATAGCATGTATACATACAACACCTCTATACGACCTATCCCAGCATGCACGGCTCATTCCGGTCTGTTGCACACTTAATGAACAGCAATCAGAAGGTTTATATTGTTTATAACACCCCCCCCCCCCTCCCCTTCTGCAACAGGAAGTGGTGCAGGGGGTGCAGCTCGTTCACCTTATGTACAATTAGCTATAGTAGGACGACTTTGGCACCAAGCAAGGCCGTCACAGGGTGGTGTTTTTCTCACCTACAGTGCCTACACCCTTATGTACAATTAGCTATATGGGACTAGCGCATTAGGCTATGGGGGCCGCCATCTTGGCTCAGACCCATGCCTTGTGGTTAGGCTCCCGACTTCAGAGCAGTGCATCATGGGAGACTTTCTTATCAGTCCCTTTGTTCAAGGTGTGAGGAGAGGGGATTAGCCTGACAAGGAGATGGAGTTTAGCCCCCGACTACCTCAGGTACCAGGATGTGCTAGTCCCGTATAGCAGTAGGACGACTTTGGTACCAAGCCAGGCCGTCACAGGGCGGTGTTTTTCTCACCTACAGTGCCTACACCCTTAAAGGCGTAGATCACGGTACCCCTCCAGCAGCAGTCCAAGTGGAGTCGGGACAGGGTGTAGCCACTGTAGGCTATAGGGTGTTCAGGCCATTTATACATATTGCAAAAAAGGTGTGTTATTCATGCATACTTTATAGAAGACATCTTTATTAAGACAATGTCGAAGGCATTATAATTCTACCTCCACTAGAACCCTTTTAAATTGATTTCTGTTTGCAATAAGTAGAGTGTTTTGGTCGGACAAGAGAGTCCTCTCTCTGCATGCAGTGGGTTGGGTCATATATAGCCCTCCCCTGCTAGAGTGTGATTGGTGGTGATCCACTTGCAGTGGAGGGTGTCTTACATATGGAATCTACTACTTCTCAGTAAAGGTGGCTCCACATATGTGTAAATCCGGGAGCTTATCATATTTTAATCACTTCAGTATTCAGGTAATAGATGGTAGACATATGAAGAGTTTGGATGCAAAACGACATAAGCGCCATGATAAAAAATAGAGACAAAGATCTGACAAAAATGAAGATAAGGGAGAGTGAAATACAATCCTCAAACAATCTTTCTAAGATTTACTATTTTTCATATCATTAGCACCTACTCAGTATACACTCTGCTACCAACATTCAATAATTGACCCCAGGGTGTCTGTACAAACAGTACTATATGCTTCAATTCTGGGATGGAGATATGTCATTTTGCATCCAAACTCTTCATATTTAGCATGTAAATATATGTGCCTACACTTTTATACCCCTCCATTTCGAAGGTGATTTCGCGTTTTTCATGAGATATTTTGCTGTAAATTTAGTTCTGAGAGTCCATTTAAAATGTAGGATATATGTAAATGTAGCCCTATATTTTAGCATTCTAATGCAAGCAATGCTAAACTGATTACTCAAACAGCCTCTCCCAGAAATTTGATATAGTAGAGTGTGTTTTCTGAAAGGCTTCCTAATTGCAGAGCCAAACCAGGGGACCTGTACACACAACACTGTCGACCTAGTTCTCACTTACTCATTACTATAAAACTATTATACAAAATGTACATTTATAACCTACAAAGACTGGACATGTAGCTGACTTCCATAGCTGTCCATTGGTACCCATGTATACATATATTGAATATATCTAAGTATCATAAATGGTAATTATAGTTGGAGGAAGGGGGAAATGCGCAAATGTCTGTGCAGTGGCAGAGCGGTCTGAATGGCCTACTGTAGGTGAGAAAAACACCGCCCTGTGATGGCATGGCTTGGTACCAAAGTCATCCTCCTGCTATAGCTAATTGTACATTGTTATTTGATAAAAGACACAACTAGAATGACAGAACTTAAATTGACCATACTCGATGAGGTAAGGATATTCTTGGTCATACTGCATCGTCACATTTAACCCTTTGAAAACGGCATCATGCCTTAATGCATCATGCCCTTGGTCATCAAGATGCATAAATGCAGCCCTGGCGAGTTCCTGGTGAGTAACTTGCCAGTGCTGCATTCAAGCATCATGCCGACCCTACGGACTTTAGACACTCCCATAGGGTCGGTATGGGAGGGAGGGAGTAGTGTATAGGTGTGTGGTGGAGGAGGGTAGGAGCAGGGTTGTATGTAGCAGACAACAACTACCAGTAGTAACTACCATGGTAACAAAACTATTGAGATGCATAAATTCAGAAATGCCATCCTCTGTATCACCAGATAGTGGACCTGGTCCTCACACCTTTGGTGTGGTAATAACTAATATGAATATCTCAATCAATAATCCTCTATCTCAATCCTCATCCTAATCTTTGCATTCTCGTTACTGGCTGCCCTTATATTCATATATTTGTGGATATTTTTCCTATAACATTTAAACTCCCATGCCCCTGTACTTCCTTCTATGAATGTAATACTTTCATAACATCTTCACAAATAGTTAGAAACTTGAATGCCAACATACCAATAAGGGGGGGGGGGGGTCATGGTAAAGGCACAAAAGAGCATACATGAAAACAAGGGGGTGGGGTTAAGAGCCATTTTAGCATACTCTATATGTACACATTTTCACTCTTTTTGTGAGAGAAATGAAGCAATTCAAAGATTATTTTGTGGATAAAACTGACTTGAATTATTGTCTGTGGAGGTAAACCAAAATCTGTCAAATTTGTTGTCAAAACTTCTTCTATGTATTTCTTTTTGGGGTGGGGCCTGGGTCGGGGGAAGGGACAATAATTACATCGCAGAAGAAAGAAAAGAAATATTATATACCATGAAACCTCATGTACCTGGCAGATCGCCCGTACGGCTTATAGGATCGGCCTAGGGTCAGGGTGTGGCTTATACGCGGGTTTTTACTGCTACGGTTTAGTACTAAAGTCACCATAATCAGAACCCTTGTTCAGCTTATAAGATCAGTCTAGGTGCGGCTTAAATGCAAGTTAGGCTTATATACAAGGTTTCATTGTAGATTGATTTCATTGTCAAAGGTTATGGGCAGGGGGCCCCAGGCAATGCTCAAAGCTGGTATGACTTTCCACTCTCTCATTGTTTGTGTCCCTTAGTGAATGCCCCTGCATCCAGTGGGGGAAGGATGTTCTGTCTAGAACCTAGTATTATAAGAGTTATAAACTATATCAAATATTTTCACTTCAGGGGCTTGAGATGTAGTCATAGGGGGGGGGGAGGGGTACACCTGCAATCTTTAGTAAGAAAGAGAGAGCGGGGGGGGGGGGGTTCAGTTGCTCAAAGGGAGGGGTATCACCCTAATGAGTACATAATGCAACGTGGGGGGTGGGGGGGGCTATTTTCTGGGGAGAAATGTATACATACTTTATGGAAGCCCCCTAAGGAACATTCCAACATATTTAGAGGTTCTGTATACCAAGCTGTACCTGATGGAAGATGAAAAGGAACCATTTAATACGTAAATGTAGTCAACCAAGTATCCCAGCAACGAAGTGATAATACCAATAATGCTAAATAAGGGGGATAGTTAGGCTTGGCAAATATGAGCTGAGGACCCGGGAAATATGTGTTGCTAAGCAAATAAACAAAAATGATAGCTGTTGCTAGGCAACCAAATGTCCTAGCACCTAACCAATAACACCAATGGGTTCCTTGGATCCAATATAGGGGGGATAGGTATGGTCAAAACTAAGCTGAGGATCCAGGAAATGTGTGTTGCTAAGGAAATTAACAAATAGAATGGCTGTTGCTAGGCAACCACTTATCATAGCAACAAACCAATGAGGTCATTGGATTCCCTGGGTCCAATATAGGGGGGATAGGTACTGTCAAAACCGAGCTGAGGACCTAGGAAATATGTGTTGCTAAGCAAATAAACAAAACTAATAGTTGTTGCTAGGCAACCAAATGTCCTAGCAACTAACCAAGAACACCAATGGATTCCTTGGATCCAATATAGGGGGGATAGGTACGGTCAAAACTAAGGAAATGTGTGTTGCTAAGCAAATAAACAAATAGAAGGTAACTTTTTTTAGGTTGCCTAGAAACAGCTGAAAAAGGGTAATCCACCAATAGGATTTCTTGATGCTTGGGATAGAATTAATCTACACCTTTTTTTCTATAGCTGAGAAAAATTTGGTGCTTTTGTCCGGAAAATAACGATTGTATCTTTTATATCCCTTAAGGCACCCAACTAACTTGATCCTTCTCGAGGCTTTCAAACTGGGACCACCAGTACTTTACTTCTGGGTCATGTGCGAGCACCTGTTCCAAGGGCGGCCTCTCCGCAGGCCAACCGTGAACTATAGCCAGAACAGGGTCTTCTAACTGATGTTTCAGAAGGGTCTCGTCGGACCACAGGTCTTCCTGCTCTACCTGGTCCTCTTCCTTTTGAAGTGGTGGGGGGTTCACTCCTGACCGGCTCTTTCTGTATGCGGTTTCTTTTGCTGTAATGTGGATCTTCATGGTCTCTTCCGCATTGTGCACAAGGGAAAGGACACAGTATTCTAGAGAGGGCATCAGCGTTTCCATGTGAACGCCCTGGACGGTGCTCTATCTTGAAATCATAGACTGACCACTTTCCGAGCCACCGAGCTAGTTGCCCTTCTGGGTCCTTGGTGTTGAACAGCCAATGGAGTGAGCCGTGATCCGTCCGAACACGGAAATGTTTCCCATAGAGGTAGTGCCGTTATTTGTCTACAAATTCTACGACTCCCAGGAGTTCCCTCCAGGTGACACAGTAATTCCGTTCGGCCGGGTCAAGCATTCTGCTTCCAAAAGCGAGCACCCGCTCAACCTTGTCCTGTTCCTGTGAGAGCACGCCCCCAATACTACAGTTGCTGGCATCCGTGTACAGAATGTAAGGTAGACCCCTTATGGGGTAGCCGAGAATCGGTGCCTGCAGTAGTCTTTCTTTCAGGGTTTCGAAAGCTTCTTGTTCACGCTCTCCCCAGACAAAATCTTCTTTCCTTTGAAGGCGGTGTAACGGCTCCGCTATACGAGCGTAGTCCTTTACAAACCTTCGGTAATAGGAAGTCAGCCCAATGAAGGAACGGATGTCCTTTCTCCCTTTAGGGATTGGCCAGTTCCTGACCTTTTCCACTTTGCTAGGGTCGGTTTTCACCCCTGCTCCTGAAACGAGGTGCCCCACGAATTCTACCTCCATCTCCATTAGATGACATTTTCCTGGTTTCAGCTTGAGTCCGGCTTCTCTGAATCGGGAGAAAACTTGCCTCAAGTTCTCAAGGAGCTCGGCAGACGTTCTTGCGTATACTATAACGTTGTCTAGATAGATAACTAGGTTCTTGTCTTTTTCTTCCCTCAGCACCTCGTCCATGAGCCGTTCAAAAGTCAATGGGGCATTGCATAGCCCAAATGGCATGGCAGCCCACTGGAAAAGGCCCTCTTTTGTCGTGAAAGCAGTCTTATGTCTGTCTTGAGGGTCGACTGCTACTTGCCAGTAACCAGACTTGAGGTGTAAGGTGGCGAACCAGTGGTTTCCCCCAAGTGTGACGAGATTATCTTCAATGTTGGGTAGGGGATAGGCATCTTTAAGAGTGACAGCGTTGAGTTTCCTGTAATCAACGCAGAAACGGTGAGATCCGTCTTTCTTGCGTACCATTACTATGGATGCTGCCCAGGGGCTGGAGGAGTGTTCGATTATCCCCTCTTCCAGCATTTCATTGATTTGAGTTTTGACTACCTCCTCAAGGTGTATAGGGGCTTTCCTAGGCCGCATCTTAATGGGCCTAGCATCTCCTGTATCTATTCCATGCCCTACTAGGTCTGTCCTCCCCAGTGCTTCCCCCTTGCAGGCGAAGACGTCATGGAACTCTCTCAAGAGTTCTTCAGCCTGCTTGTGCTCCTCTGTTGGCAGCTGTTCTTTAGTTCTGTTTTAGAGTTCCAGGCGTTCCCCCTCTAACCCTCAACATCTCTCTGTGCAATGCTGGTGAGGACAGCTACGCGCGACCCTTGTGGTAAGGTGCATGGTAGGGTTCCTGTGTTGGTCAGAAAAACTGGTGCACGGTTATTCTGAAGGGAGACCAGGGCCTCTGCAGCGTTTTATGTTCTTCACCATAGCCAATTCAGGATATGATCCGACTCTTGCCTCCTTCATTTCTACCTGGTGGCCCGTACTAGCTGTAATCAGTATGCCATGGTCACCGGGAATTTCTACCTCCTCCACGGTGTACAGGTAAGCTGTATGGGCTACTGGTAGGGGCATGCTGAGGGGAATGCCTTTTTCCGGATGATGCTCTTCTGCTTGACGTAAGTCACGGAAATCCCAACTCCACTCCAAAGAGTGTAGCGCTAGGAAGTCACATCCCAAGACAAGGTCGGTACCTAAATACACCGACAGGAACTCATGTTGAAAGTTCCCAATTCTTGTCTGCAAGGTTATCATTACAGCACCCTCTATAGGTACCCCAGTACCATTGATGGCTATCACCTCAGTGTCGGCCTACTTGTACTCAACGTTGTCTGTTGACCCAAAAATCTCTCTCAGCAAATCTTTCCCTATGAAAGATCTCTCTGCCCCTGAGTCCACCAGTCCATCAACTTCTCTAGTGATGTTCCTTTCGGTTATGCTGAAACTTGCTCTCATCTCCACTGGTGACCGATGAAATTTGCTCGTAGCAGCTTTACCTTTAGGAATGCCTTCCATACGTGCTGCAGTTTCTGTTGACCTCGCAGCTGGACTCGGACTCCTCTTGCTACTAATTGGCCGTGGAATGTTTCCTGTCCTCTGCGGACTGGGATTCCCACGCCACCCGATAATTGTCGCTGGACCTCCTATCTTGATGCTGCCCAGGGGACAGGGAACGATAGTTCCCGGGATTCCCCGGTGAAGAAGACCGAACTATTCTTCGGGCATTCATAACGGAAATGGCCCTAACTTCCACAACCATAACAAGCTCCTGGTTTGTTCAGCCGTTCGACTGTCGTGTTTTGTGCGTCTAGTCGGCTGACGATTAAAGTGACTTGCTGTCGTAGTTCTTCTACTCCCCCTCTCGGCTCTGGGCTAGTTCCCCGGAAACGAACTTTGTTAGTTTTCTCCCCAAGGGAGTCCGTCATATCTCCTTTTCCTTCCAGGCCAATCCAAGCCTCCTCCCTCAAGGCAGTCTGCAAGGCCTCATCCAGAGTGGGCGGTTCAGCATCATACACGGTTTTCCGAAGTTTTGCCTTATCCAATGCATGTGTAAATCTATCTATTGCCATCTCTTCCAACGCTTCTGCCGGGAACGTTGGATATGCCATTTTATTCAACCGGCGGATATCTTGAGCAAGTGCTGGAGTCTCATCCGGCTTCCGGACTCGGGACCGAAGAACTGTCTTGTTCACCGCGGTCAGTTTGCTACACCCGGACCTCCTCTGGAGTGCTCCATCCAGTAACTCAAAACTACTCTGCACCGTCAGCGACTCCCCGTCAACAAACCGTTGTACTTCCCCTACCAGGTTAATCAACAGGTTGTCCAGTTTGTCGCTTCCGGACCAGTCATTCATTTTGGTCAGTCGAACGAAGTAGGTTCTATACTCCTCCCAAGGAATACTACCATCATACGTGCGGGCTTTTGTCTCCCTACTACGAGCTCTTGTCCCACCCACATCATGACTCGTAGAATCATCTCCATGCCCCCCATCTATCTGGGTATCCGACTGGGAGCTCTCCACCCCCAGCAAATTTGCGTCATACAAGCGTGAACATGCGTGAGTATGCGTGAAGGAAGTTTGCGTTCTAACGCAATGTGTGAGGATGCGTTGGCTTTGCGTGAGTTGACGCAACACTCCGGCACCCCCACTCAACTGACGCAAACAATGAGTTAGGTTTGCGTGGGGATGCGTGAGATGAGAGTATTCTAACGCAGGTCCCACTCATCCCCACTCAACTGACGCAAAAAATGAGTTAGGTTTGCGTGGGGATGCGTGAGATGAGAGTATTCTAACGCAGGTCTCACTCATCCCCACTCAAATGTAGAATTGAGACAGATCTTCTCTGATTGGTCAAGTTTTCAAGTTTCAAATCTCTTTGTTCAGAGAAGTGGCAGTTAGCACAAGGAGGTACTGGAGGAAGGATGTGTATATGGTAAGCAGTTGCATGTTTCCTTTCTAGCTCAGCTTAAAACATATTCTATTATCATAAACTGTCTGTACCTAACAATGTAGCATCTTATATACCCAGCCTACTGGTAAGTTATTGTTGGATACTTAGCAAGTAAACATTTAAGTCCTGTGAAGATTGGAAGGTTCTTTACTGGAGTGACCCTGAAAACATGTCTTGTCATTCAGGTACAGGAAGCCAAACTGCCCCATCACAAAAGGTGCAAAGTGTAACCCACTACAACCATATTATAGTTCTTAGCTTTCACAGAAGGTGGCAGCACAGGTATTATCAACTCAGGTCTCTGGCTATGTAGCCTATAGTACTGTCTACCACATCTCCCTTTTTATGGAAGTAATGAGAAGTTCAGTTATCAGTGTTCCGCAAATGTTCATAGTGAATTATTGGCTAAATAAAGGACACGAGGCTGGACTGCTTGAAATCGGCCGCCATGTTTGGGTCGTCCGCATGGTCTGTTTAATCAACTCTGCGCATGCGCGAACATACAGGATGTACATGTTATCCGGTTTGGTTTGGCGCTCAGAATATAATCAATGGTTTGTCCAATCTCAACACTCCTCCTCAAACATTAATAATATTCTTTGTTTGATACCATACACAACATGAACATAAACTTTTAGAATATATAGTTTAGAATACACAACAAACTTCCATAATGTGTTACTATAAAATAACCACTCCTCCTGGATGTTAAAGTCCTTAACTTGTTAATCAAGTATTAGCAATGTCTCTGCTTACTTAGGATAATGTTGAATAATTCTTAGTTTCCTCCAGTAAACTGGTAATGTCCTTAGATTGACTCAGTAGTCAGATATTACTCAGTAGTCTTCAACATGTCTTTACACAGTTCTCACAAACTAGTATACATGTATTACATAAACTAGATCTCATTAGTTTTAGTATTAATACAACAATAACTGCTTATGTTGTCTTCCAGAACATACTCAATAGCATATACCTTAGCTATTAAAAGGCAATCATCAACTTAGGTCTTCCATATGTTTTACAAATTAAACATTTACAAAATAGCTACCACAGGCTATTACCATTTAATTAACACAAAATGCCTAACCTTGGAAAGAGCGGTTACTAGCACATCATTTCCATGTGAGGCTTCAGCCCTCACCTCCCTACACTAAAAGAACTTCTCCGGTTCTGCACCTGACACTTCACCGAGCGCATGGATCTGCGTGACTTCCACATATATATGCTACCTTCCTTCTGGTCCATTCACACCAAATAAATTTTAGACATGCAGGGACCCCTGCTATAGGCTAGGCCTACACTGCCCTCATGTCACGGGCCATCACCCCGAATAATGGTTTTGTCTTCGATACCCCAGTTCTCACCACCGTCCTATCAACTCGATCCGGTCCATCAACCGGACCAGTGGTTTTGGTTTCATGTCCACAGTACCGCGACTGTCATCATCGTTGCGGTCCACTATACCGCATGTGGTTTTGGCTTAGTCGTACACAGTAGCGAACTGTCCTCGCCCATTGCGGTCCACCTACCGCCCTCCTGAATGCTTCATGTAACTTACATAGTCTTCCTTCCACGCCCTCTATCCATCTCCGAGCTCCTCCTGCCTAGTCATCACAGAACCCTAGAAGTCTTTGTGTTCCTCCCCTGGTACCCGGTCTCTGGTACCACACATCACTTCCCACTGCAGATATGTTGAATTGTCCATTATCATTAGAGTTGCACAATAAATCATTATGTGTCTAAAGCTGCACAGGAGAGTAATTTCTTATCAACACATGTCCTTCACTGAGCTTCCTCATACTTATTGCCATTTTTTTGTGACCTCCATTCTATACCACACATAGAAACTACCTCACACAACCCCCTCAAAATGCTTACACAGCCAAGTATCCCCAGTTCACTCCTCTACTGCACTGACACCTCATCTACAGCCTCCTGACGTCTACTGCAGCCTCCTGACGTCTACTGCAGCCTCCTGACGTCTACTGCAGCCTCCTGACGTCTACTGCAGCCTCCTGACGTCTACTGCAGCCTCCTCACGTCGACTACAGCCTCCTGACGTCTACTACAGCCTCCTTGCTCCTGCTACCACAACGACGTCCTCTTGTGTATACCATCTCTGTAACTCGACAGCACAACTACAAATCCAAATTATTATAGGCTCTACTGTAACTGTCCTCTTCTCCACACCCCACGTCGTCCTGTAGTTTTCCCTGTCGACTTAACAGCTACCACATAAACACAACACAGCAGCCATGGACGTGTCTCCCTACTGAGGCTACTGTCCACTCGCCACTGCTACTTCCGAGGTGGGTTATCTCCCTCCTCCTGCCGCCTCACTCACGCCTGCACCAGTGCCGACTTTTAATAGGCCGCCTCCCACGGCACTCTCCGTGGGCGGGCGCCCCTCCTCAGTGCCGACAGCACCACGCCGCCTCCGCGTCCCCTCGGCGTTTTTCGGCTATCCGTCGCCCAGCCTCCCGCAATTACTGTCCAGTTCTATAAATTCATCCCATGGCATAAACGCTACGACAAACAGAAGTACTGGTACCGTCTCTCCTGTGTTGTCTATGTCTATCCATGTTTGCTGACAAACCCACCTTCGGCAATCTCTCTCCCTGCCGAGATGCCACTCTCCCGGGGCTGTCTGGCGCCTCCTACTCCACCTCCTTGTGCATGCCTCCCGGGAAACCACTCCCAATATCGCTCACGCCTCCCAGGCCCCTGCTAGCACATTCCCGGGGCATCTCCTCGCTGCTGCTCGGCCCCAATGGCATCACTCGTGGGTCCCTTTCTCCCGACTTCTCAACTCTCTCAAAGTCGTACTTCCAAGGCCCATCCAACTTCCAAACTAGTCCAGCCTATACTCTATACCTTTATAATCCTTCCCAGCGCAGTGGAATCGCAACTGGTGACCATAACCTATTGGCTAAATAAAGGACACGAGGCTGGACTGCTTGAAATCGGCCGCCATGTTTGGGTCGTCCGCATGGTCTGTTTAATCAACTCTGCGCATGCGCGAACATACAGGATGTACATGTTATCCGGTTTGGTTTGGCGCTCAGAATATAATCAATGGTTTGTCCAATCTCAACATGAATGATATATGCCATATGACTAAATACCACTAGTATAGTCTCTATACTGCTATTAGAATATTTCTCTAGATAAGCAAGTATCACGATCAAATTGAGTCTATTAAATCTCGTCAATAAGTCGTTTGGTGGCAGATCTCGGTCTCGTAGATCTGCGAGGCATAGTCACTTCAACCTCTGGCGGGTCATCTGGTTCATTCACAACTGCTTGCATTGGCGGAATCTCCGGTACATCAAACCTTGGTGGTGGAGGTTTGTTGGGTGTGTCAACCCTGGGCGTAGTAGGATTGACTAGTCTGTCACGTCCAGGTGTACATGGATTGACTCGAGGAACAGGTCTGGTGGTGATTTGACCTGGTATCGGTGGCACAGATGGTGGTAGTCCAGCATTTCTAGTCATTCGCCTGTTTCTCCTTAGGAGTCCGGTTGGCGTCGATATGACATAAGATCTAGGGCCATTAGCCTTGCCAACAATCACACCTTCAGACCTCAGATCCGGAAGCCAGACCTTGTCACCAGCAGACAGGTCTCCAGCTTCTTTAGCTCTATGCCGACGATCATAATTTGACTTCATACTCGCCCTGTATGCCTTCTCCCTTTTCCGAACAAGGAAAGGATCTGGCGTACTCGGCAACAGATCAGATGGAAGGCATGGAACCCTTGTCTTAAGCTTCCTTCCCATATTCAGCTGTGCTGGTGAGAACCCATTATGAAGCGGTGTATTGCGGTACATCAACATCGCTAGGTCCTCATCAAGGGTAGCCTTGTCTAGAATCCCTTTCACTGTCTGAACAGCACGTTCAGCCTCACCATTGGACTGAGGATATCTAGGAGAGGAAGTCATGTGAGAGAATCGCCACTCTTCTGAAAAATCAGCAAAGTCTCTTGCACTAAACTGAGGTCCATTATCAGTAACTAGAACGTCTGGTATGCCCTGACGGACAAATACCTTCTTTAATTTAGCAACAGTCTCTTTGGCGTCAACTCCTTTAGTGACTTTGCATGTCTCAATGTCTCTAGAGTAATAGTCCACAACTACTAGATAGTTAGTCCCTTTGTGATAACAGAAGTCTGCAGCGATCCGGGCCCATGGACGCTGTGGGAACTCAGTTCCTTTCATAGGCTCGACCCTGTCCCTCCTGTGCTTCTCACAGATGTCACAATTCTGCACTGTTGTCTCAATATCCTTTGATATGCCAGGCCACCATACAGATAAATTAGCATTGGCTCTGGTCTTTGTCACTCCCTGGTGACCATCATGCAGGTGTCGTAACACATCAACTCTCAGACATGGTGGCACAATGAGTTGCTTACCACGCAGCAGTAGCCCTTCATGAACAGTGAGGTTACCTCTTTCAGCCCAGTACTTCACAAGTGGACCAGATATGTCACGCCTGGCCGCGGGCCATCCATGTTCAACATGGTGCATAACAACCCTCAATGTCTCATCCTCTTTGAGTGCTAGGCGGATCTCATCCAGACGTGTGTCTGACGCTGGAAGGCACACCATTATGGCATTCACGTAAGACTCTACTTCTCGCTGTAGCTCCTCTGCTTGTGGATCACACCCTACCTCTCCATGTGGAGCTCGTGAGAGGGCATCTGCAGTGGTGAGGAGCTTCCCCGGCACATGACAGATGGTAAAATTGAATCTCATCAGACGCATGCGGAACCTCTGGATCCGTATGGGTAGTTCATCAATCAGCTTTGTAGAGAGCAACGGAACCAACGGCTTATGGTCCGTCTCTACATGGAACTCCATGCCGATGAGAAACACTTCTCAAGAGCCCAAGTGGTTGATAGAGCTTCTTTTTCGATCTGTGCATACCTACGCTCGGTGTCCGTCATAGGTCTGCTTGCATAGGCTATCGGCCTAAAGTCTCCATTTTTCTGCTTTTGTCTGATCACTGCTCCTAGCCCATAACTGCTAGCATCGGCTGACACAACTGTCTCTCGATGTGGATCATATAAAGCTAGTACTCGATCAGAAGCAAGTTCTTGCTTCAGTCTCCTGAAGGCAACTTCTTGTGCTGGTCCCCAGACCCAAACATTGTTCTTCTTGAGAAGTTCTCTGATAGGCATAGTCATTTCCACCAAGTTTGGCACAAACTTCATCAGGTGATTGACCATCCTAAGGAACCTCCGTACACCAGGCACATCCGTAGGTGCAGGCATCTCAGTGATAGCCTTCACTTCGGATGGATCTTTTCGCACACCCTCTGAGTTGATCACTTGTCCCAAGTATTTCAACTCTGTTTGCGCAAACAAACACTTAGCTGGGTTTAGAGTTAGTCCAATGTCTTCTAGTCTGTCCAGCAATGCTTTTAGACGTCTGTCATGCTCGTCCTTGTCTTTGCCAATGACAAGTATGTCATCCATGTGACACAGAATACCTTCGAGGCCGGCGAGCTCTTTGTCCATTTTTTTCTGGAAGTACTCCGGGGCGGACGATATGCCAAACGGTAGCCTGCGGTACATAAATCTACCAAACGGTGTAATGAAGGTGGTGAGCTTGGCACTTTCCCCACTAAGTTCCACTTGGTGGAAGCCTGAGTTAGCATCGAGCTTTGAATACACTGCTCCGCTTGCAATCTTAGCAAGTGTCTCCTCAACCCTCTTCATAACATGTACCTCCCGCAAGACTGCTTCGTTTAATCTTGTCAAGTCTACACAAATCCTGACATGTCCATTGTCCTTTGGTACTACAACAATTGGAGAACACCACTCAGTAGGCTCATCTACTGGTGTTATCACACCAAGATCAGTCAGCTTCTTGATCTCAGCCTCCACTCTGTCCAACAATGGAAGGCTCACAGTACCAGCTGTGTACAGGCAAAATGGTCTCACACCACCTCTCAGCCTGATTGTGTATTGTCCACTTAGCTTGCCTAGTCCTTTGAAGAGTTTTGGGTAGTCCCTCTTGATGGTCTCCTTCGAGGATACACACCTCTTTGAGTCTCCCTTAGTGCTCTTCTGCTGTCGCTCTGCGACTGTGTCGGTTTGGACTGCCTTTATACTAAAGGCTCCAGGTATACTAGTGATCAGGCCCAACTTCTGGATAGCAGGCTGTCCAAGTAGCAATTGATTGAGACCTCGTACGACGTACACGTCTTCATCAATTGTACTGGCATCACTACTCAGCTTCAACTTAACACGGCCCACTGTAAGTAACGGTGCATTCCCGGCTGCTACGAGCTTACGGTTCGGTGGATCGAGCTGACCATAAGGCTCCTTATAGTATTGTTCACCCATCACCGTTACCTCTGCTCCGGAGTCAATGTACCAACACAGTGAATCTCCTCCAGTTGTCAAGTTGATGTACCACCCCCGGTCCTTCTTGATTGGGGTAGTGCTCACTTGGTCAGTACCCACAGTACCAACGAATGTCGCACAACTTTCTTCCTCAGAGAACTGTTGAACCTCATCATCACCGGATACTTGCTTCACTGCTTTGCTCCAACAACAAACACTGAAATGCCCCTTTCGTTGACATTTCTCACATGTTGCCTTCGCTGCTGGGCAATGCTTTATTCCTCTTGGATGGCTGCGGTTGCAGTAGTTACACTTCCGATCACCACTGCTCTTTGTTGACTTATTTTGAGGCTTCGCACTGCTTCTCTTAGACTGCTTCCCTGCGACGCTGTCAACTCGAGAAACCATAGTCTCCTGCAGTTCATATGATGTGGTCTCACGCTGGTGAATGATTGCTATAACCCTATCAAGGGTAACATCAGGTCCCGCATCATATATCCTAGCCTTTGACTGATCATCAGTACACTCAAATGTCAACTTGTCTCGTATGGCTTGACTCATGTAGGCATCTGGGAACTTACAGGCTTTTGCTGCCTTCTTCACAGTAAGGACCCAATTTTCCAGACTCTGACTTGTCACCCTCTTGAGCCTGTACCAGTATTGCTGTCTCAGCATGAGTTGTGGATCTCTCTTTGAAAAGTACTCCTCATACTTCTCATACACTGTGTCCAGGTCATCAGGATCTTCTGCCACCAGAGGGGGTTGTCCCTGTGTTGGATTGGGACGGGCAGGTAGGAAGGTAAAGGTGTCAAAGATATCAATACCCTCCTCACCAATGTGGTTCAGCAGCAACCCCACCCTCTGGGCCCCAGGCTGCCCTGCATTCCCACTTGCTTTCAGAAAGATCCCAAAGTTCCTCTTCCACAGCATCCATGTGTGTGATGGATTCCCCCTGTCTATCACCAGAGGATCTAGCAATCTAGCATGTCCTGTAGCCATCTTACTATTGGTCCCCAACAGTGAGTAATTGTCTCTGACCACTGGCTGTCTGCAGCTCTGCAGCTCAGGAGCAGCGCTAGATCTGGCCTGCACTGGCCCAATGCCAACACACACACACACTTCCTGGTTCAGCTCTCCTAACAAAACAGAGGTGATCTGGCCTACCTTGTCTTCTCTGCACACTCCAGAACAACTTCTGACACCATGTTGGATACTTAGCAAGTAAACATTTAAGTCCTGTGAAGATTGGAAGGTTCTTTACTGGAGTGACCCTGAAAACATGTCTTGTCATTCAGGTACAGGAAGCCAAACTGCCCCATCACAAAAGGTGCAAAGTGTAACCCACTACAACCATATTATAGTTCTTAGCTTTCACAGAAGGTGGCAGCACAGGTATTATCAACTCAGGTCTCTGGCTATGTAGCCTATAGTACTGTCTACCACAGTTATGGTCAAGTGTTCTCATTGAGATATTAATAAGGGAACAGCAATTTGTGCACATGTACATGTAGGGTGTACATATATGTATAGTCTACTGTTTGAACCCATCTCAGGACTGATCTCTTTCCAGATACACAAAGCTACTACTACATTGGAACCGTGGTCTCAAGGAACAAGAGTATTTAATTGATGTTAATAAAGATGAACATTTAAAAAGAACAAGGGAGGAAATGGATATCTACCTCCCACTAATACTAATTCCCCTCCCCCTCACAAGCCCCCTCCCCCTTTCCACCAAGTAGGTCATGTGACCAACGCATACAAGCAAACTGAGTCAACTTGAGATCATCTGCGTCTAACGCATTGCGTCAGTTTGAGTGGGTTTGCGATTAACGCAATCCCTACGCAATGTACACGTTTTTGACGCAATGCGTGATAGGATAAAGCAGATGATCTCAAATAAACGCTAATTTGCTGGGCCCTTTGAGTAGAACTCAAGCTTCCCCTTCCGCCGGCTTGGTAAACATTATTTGAAACGTTTCTATAGCCTGCTGCATCTGGAGGAAATGGTCCCGGGGGTATTGATGGGCTGCTCCCCTATAACCGTCTCCGGGTGGACACCCGTACATCCAGTAAGGGTACCAATCCAAGCTTGTGCGTTCCCTTGGAGGGTTAGAGGCATCGGGGAAACTCCATGGTTGGCCCCTCGGGAAAGATCTTCCCTCCTCCTTACTCCTGTGGTGTGAAGAATCCCAGTCACCACTTGCTCGATCTCGTGATGTCTCGAGACTGCTGTCCCCCATGCCCCTCGATGACCTGCTGCCCCCCATGTCCCTCGACATCCTGTTTCGGGGTCTGCCACCATCTGGTGACCGCTCCTCATCTGACAGATCAGTGCGTCTTGCTTGTCTCTCCTGCCTCTCATCTTCCCTGGATGGATGACTAAATTTATCTTTTTATATCACCTCGGAGAACCGTGGATATGTCGAGGACTTTGCCGCTACCCCGCTTCCGCTCGTGACCGGATAGCAGTGCAGAATTAACAAATACCACAATGTGCTTGTTGGCCTCCGTTTATTTTACTCGTATCGAATATATGGAATATTGAATAAAGAATCGCAGGCCTCCCCGTACAGTCTTTGAATGTTCCTCTGCAATGGATAGTATCAAGGTTAGAGAGTGTTACAATAATTAAACACTTCTAGGCCTAGTCCAAATTTTTAACAGGTGTAAGTTTATAGCTAGTAATAAGTGTTAAATCAAGTCAACACTTATGGGCATCATCCAAGGTAAGGCCAAAACCACATCTACGGATGACGTCAGCGTTAAAATGTAGTCAATAATTGTGGGCCCAATCCAAGTTTCTAGATAACTAGGCCTATAGCTAACGGTAAGTGTTAAATAAAATCAACATTCATAGGCCTATACCTTTCAAATTTCTGGCTAAAAATAGGCCTATGGCTAATGGTAAGTGTTAAATAAAATCAACACTTATAGGCCTATAGTTTCCAAATTCCTAGCTAAAAATAAGCTTACGGCTAATGGTAAGTGTTAATAAAATCAACACTTATAGGCCTAACTCCAGGAATATAACACTGGATCTAGGCAATTCCTATCACTAGCCCAGTGTTAGTAAGTGTGGTGGTCATGGCAAAATTCAATGTCATTGGTAATTAGAAAATTTGACATTTCAGATCAATCACAAAATGTTTTATTTACTAACATTTTATGTGTGAATATGGCATTCAGTAAATTGTACAAACAGTGATTCTAGGCCTACACCTAAAAACACCTAGTCTAACTGTCATGCAAACTCTCACAAAAAGAGCCTTCACAAATAACCAGTGGCTTCCCAGCTAGCACCTTATGTAAAAAGTACGTCTTTTACTGGTCATATTCACGTTGATACGTAGAAATGACCCCATAATGACATCTTGAGGGAGTAAATCATTTTACATGGTGGTTTGACAAGAAACTTACGTATTATTTACATCTAAATGGCCATGTGAAAGAGACATAAGTCATTTGATATCATCCATACATTTGAATGTGGTCACTTTTTAGCATAACAAGTGGTTTAATCTTGATCAGAATATTACATCTTTTTTTGGAGAAATTTTACACGTAATACATTGATGTTAAATTCATGACTTAAGGTGCATGCTAAAATGATGTGATAGATTTGACATCAATATTCTGTATAGTTTATATATGTGGTACATCCTTATCTGGTCAGATTATGACGTCTATAACACATCTGTACTTTACCTTTCAAGTGGTTCACTCTTTTAACACAAGATGTCCCTCTTAACCAATATCAATAGAATCCAATCTACATTGGCAATACGTTGACCATGAATGAGTATTCATTCAACACAATGAATTTCTAAAGAAGATGAAATTTGAACAACTTTTGTCTGGAATGTATGATATGTTATTTTTGTTCCTGTAGAATGATTGTTTAAGGGAGAACCAGGAGATTAGTATGAGCACACCTTTTCTGTGGTTGTTACAACTTTTCAAATCAAAATACTGACCATGAGCTGGCATCACATCTTGGCCAATTTGCTAGGATCAATGTGCTAAGTCTCTGCAGGAATATTGGTGATGTCTACAGGCAAAATACGCTGATTGGCTTCGATGTTACCTATTTCTGATGGAGAAGTCTTACTCTAGGTGTAGGGTAGACATTAGATACATGTCTTTTCATGATGTCTAAAATGTGTTTGCATCTGGCATCTTATTTATGAAATAAATTTATACCACAATTAAAATGATTTTGGAATATACCCACCTCACACAATGTTACAATTATTCCACTTACTTACATCATTATATCGCATCTTCCTGATGTCTTTCAAATCTCTCAAAGCAGGTCATATTAATATTATTATATTACATCAAAAAGATGTCTGAAGAATGATGTCTAAACCATTTGCATATAAGACGTCATGAGGCCAAGAATACGACGTAACCAAATGTAGTAAATATCTGTTGAGAAAAGATGTAGAGATGACGTGATTTACTACGAGTTTTGCTAGCTGGGTTGTGTTCTGTTAGATTCCCAAATCTTCTGACACCAAATACATATTAAATGGTCAATAACTTCATGAGTTCATGTCCCAGTATTACCTATTATTTCATGGTGAATACGACCTATCAGGGTTAAAGCAATGGGAGTGCCGTATGCGAGGGGAGCGTGAAATAACCCTCGGGTATATTTCACGCTCTGCCCGTATTTCACGCTCCGAGGGTCACGTGACCTGCGCGGAATTCAAAATGGCGGCCGTCAGAAGTAAACAAACACCGCATAAGTAAACGAACATCGTGGAGGTAAACAAACATAGATTGTTTATCAGTTTTAGATGGATAAACCCTGAAATAAATACAGAGCGGCACTTAAAAGTGCCCTCATCAGTGGTTACTGCACTTGAGCTGCCTGCCCAGTATTTCACTAGGCCTGCGGCCAGCGTGAAATACAGGGCAGGCAGCTCTCGTGCAGTAACCACTGACTCAGTCACTTTAGCGTGCAGCTCTGTCTATTTATACATCATTATGACCATATCTGATGCCCCTTTCAGATTCCTTGGGTTTAAATGGCCGTTGCTAGGGAAGGAATATAAATGGAACAAAAACGTTCCATTTTAGGTTATTTTGCTTTGAACAGCCCTATAGGGTAGGATATCATTAAAATTAACATATTTGATCATTTGAATGCAATCTAGACATGATTTAGCAGGGAACCGTCTTTTTGTTAATGGATAATCCTATTAATGAGGTCTACAGAGCTATTTAAAGTGAGAAAATTGGAAAAAAAAGTGGGGATTTTCTGATTTTATTGACTTTTCCCTTAATCTTTACTTTAAATAGCTCTGTAGACCTTAATAATAAGATTATCCACTAACCAAATGACGGTTCCCTGCTAAATTATGTCTAGATTACATTCAATTCCTCAAAAATGTCAATTTTGAGGATTTTTCACCAAATAGGGCTGTTCAGAAACAAATTACTCAAAAAAGAACGTTTTTGTTTCATTCACATTCCTTCCCTAGCAACGGCCATTTAAACTCAAAGAATTTGAAAGGGGCATAGTGTACGGTCATAATGATGTATAATAATAATGCTCAGACAAAAACTCATGAAGTTATGGATCATTGAATGCGTATTTTCAGCCTGGAAAGAGGAGGGTAGAGAGTATCCTTAAGGTGTTTTTATTAGTGTCACTGGAAACTGAGTACAAACTACAGGAATAAATATGGCTGACCTTGCCTGAACCTAAATACTGGTCCAAACTCACATTAAAAGATTGATTGTGTGATATACATCACATGTGACCCAGGGCTATAGCCATTAAGAAACAAGTCCCAATACCCAAGTCCCAATACCCAAGTCCAAATACCTAAGTCCCAATACCCAAGTCCCAATACCCAAGTCTGTGTACCCCACCCCCCCCCCCCACCCCTACCACACTGTGTCTCTGTGCACCACTGTTGGAGTTCCTCTTGGTGCTAAAAGCGTCTCACATTTTGATCTCACATTCCCTTTAACACTAAGCTCTATGGGTGTCTGTGTGAACGTGACTCTTTTAAAGGGTGGATTCAAGGTCACTGTCCTATACCTTAGCACTAGTTCACACAGAGGGAGAATTTGAAGCAAAAGTGACACATTTTCTCCCATTTTTTTCAAGTAGTTGTGTTTATTTCTCCGGGTTTTTTTACATGGCAGGGGAGAGGCATGATCTGAAAGTATCTCTTGATGCAATTAGATATACTCTGCATGCAATAACAATAAAATGCCAGGCAGTTGAAAACATGCTAGTGAAGCTCTGTTTTTTGGTAAAAACCGTCTCCCAGAGACCCAGGGTTCCCTGGGTCAATAAATCACAACAGATAGCCTGTTAATAATATCTAGCAGTAGACTGCAAAGACTCACTCAGATGGGTGGCAATGGTGCTGTCCTCTAGTGTGAAACAATAGACTCTCAGACTCTTGTAATGTCCTATGAAAATCCACAATTCCCAAACCCCTGCTAGCTGCTGCTGCTGGTGTCTTTGAACTTCTGAATTGTTCCTTACCAGTAATTGTTGCCAGGGTACCCCCCCCCCCAATTATAAACAGGCATTTTGATTGGTCAAGAAACTCCCTTGTAAATGGTTGCCAAGGAAATGGTCGCCCGGACATGCTGTCTCTAAAACCTCTGGAGTTGGTGTTCTGTGAAGAACACCAGTCCTACAGCTTATATAAGTGGATGTTAGTTAGTTGATATAACATCATAATAGTGGATCTTAAACTAAACTGCCTAGACCCAGGTGAGTGCGTCTCGTGAGCGGCATCATGTGTGGTGCGCGCGCATGTGCGCGCATGCAAATCGGCGATGATCGTCGATGTCGTCGGTGGCAGCTCGTGAGTTTCTTCATCATTTCTACAGTATTCTATCAGCTCTGTTTTGAAAACAGAGTCCCTTCTAGCTATATAATGAAAAAGTACCTGTATGTACATTACTTAGCCAATAAAATTACCAACAACAACAACATCAAGGGCCCCCCTGGGGGATGGATGGTTAAAGCAGTGGGTGTACCAGTCACAGCTGGCGGACCTTCAGGCTACGGTGATGACGGCGATAGGGGCGGAGGCGTATCTACAGAGCAACGCGGAGGAGAAGCAGCCCAGCTAGCAAAACTCGTATAAATCACGTTATCTCCACATCTTTTCTCAACAGATATTTACTGCATTTGGTTACGTCAGAAAGTGGCGCCCATTACATACTATGTGCAAATCTTTAAGACGTGCTTTTGACTATGTAATATCCATGTAAAAGAATCATATGTATCTTACGTAAATAAGTTACATGATGTAGACATCATCATCAAATATATATTTGATATATATACACAATGTAATTTAGATGGTCATGGGTGACATTAATCTGATCTCAGCATAAATTTTTTTTTGACAGCATAATTATGTTAAAAACATGTAAAACTAGAACATTATTTGCACCTATTTTCTCTGTGTGTGGTACTCCATCAGAAGCAAGTAACATCCAGGCAATCAACATAATCAAGGGTTTCTTGCCTGTAGACATCACCAATAGTCCTACAGAGACTTAGCACATTGATCCTAGCAAATTGGCCAAGATGTGATGCCAGCTCATGGTCAGTATTTTGATTTGAATAGTTGTAGCAACCAAAGAAAAGGTGTGCTCATACCAATCTCCTGGTTCTCCCTTAAACGATCGTTCTACAGGAACAAAAATGACATATCATACATTGCGGACAAAAGTTGGTCAAATTTCATCTTCGTTGGAAATTCATTGTGTTGAATAAATACCCATTTATGGTCAAAGTATTGCCAATGTAGATTGGATTCTATCGATATTGGTTAAGGGAGACATCTTGTGTTAAAAGAGTGAACCACTTGAAAGGTAAAGTACAGATGTGCTATAGACGTCATAATCTGACCAGATAAGGATGTACCACATGTATAAAGTATACGTAATATTGATGTCAAATCTATCACATCATTTTAGCATACACCTTAAGTCATGAATTTGACACCAATATTTTACGTGTATAGTTTCTTCAAAAAAAGATGTAATATTCTAATCAAGATTTTACCACTTGTTATGTCAAATAGTGACCACATTCAAATGTATGGATGATATCAAATGACTAATGTCTTTTTCACATGGCCATTTAGATGTAAATAATACATAAGTTTCCTGTCAAACTACTATGTGAATTGATTTACGCCCTCAAGATGTAATTATGGGGTCGTTTTTACGTATCAACGTGAATATGACCAGTAAAAGACGTACTTTTTATATAAGGTGCTAGCTGGGAGAAGGTGAGATCGGTGGATGCCACAGTACCAGAACAGATGAAAGCCCAGAAGGAGGAGTTGGACAAGATGGTGGCGACGTTGATGGCAGCTATGGAGGGGCTGGCTAAGAAGGTGGGGGCGCCTGTGGTACAGCAAAAGCGACAATTAAACAGGGTGCTTCACTGCCAGCAGGAGAGACATTTCAAGCGGGAGTGCCCGCAGCTGCCAAATGAAGCGGCAGAGGGCGGAACGGTGGGGGGTGCAGCCAGTGGCCCCACCGGCTGTGCAGGTCGGAAGTAGAGGGCTGAAGGACATGGTGAGAGGAAGAAAGGAGAGGGGCTGCAGAAGACTCTTGGTAACATTCTACTTGAGGGGGAAGAGGTACAGTTGTTGGTGGACACGGGGTGTCCGCTAATCTGGTCTTCCTGCAGTGGTGGCGGGAGAGAGGTGGAGCAGGGCAGGGGGGATATATTTGCCGCCAATGGACAACACATGGATGATCATGAACCTTCAGGAAATAGGACGGTGCAGGCCCATTTCATATTGGCGGAGATGCGGGGACGAAGGGAGCGGTCAGGAGGGATGGTGCGGGGTGCTGGGACCAGAGGGAGCAGATGGCGGGGGTGGGCCCTCAGGCAAACGTTATGCAACAGTTGTTAGAGGGAACGGAGACCCACCGGTGGGGAGCATTGGCGGATCTGATGAGGACAAAGGTAGAGGCATTCCAGAGGGATAAGGTGGACAAGGGGCACACGCATGTAGCCCAGCACCAGATGAACACTGGAGACACCAATCAAGCAGCCTCTAGGCGGTTGGCACTGCACCAGTGGTAGACGATAGAGCTGAAAGTGGACAAGATGCTGGAGGCAAGGGTGATAGAACCCTTGCAGTACCGGTGGTACTGGTAAGAAAAAATGATGGCATGAACAGGTTCTGTGTCGATTACTGATGGCTGAACCCAGTAACGGTGAAGGGTGCATACCCCCTGCCTAGAGTGGAGGACTGTCTGGACATGATGGCGGGAGCGGCGTGGTTCTCTTCAACGGATCTGGCCAGCGGATAATGGCAGCTGGATTTCAAAGAAGGGAATAATTAGAAGACAGTGTTCACAAAGCACAAGGGGCTGTACCAATATACACGGATGCTGTTTGGGCTGTGCAATGCACCGGGGACATTGGAGAGAGTGATGGAGGTGATGGTGAGAGGCTTACAGTGGCGCACTTGCTTGGTCTACCTAGACGATATTGTCATTCTCTCCAGGACATTTAAAGAGCACATGACAAGGCTGGGGAAGGTGCTACACAGGTTGATCGGTGCGGGTCTGAAGGTGAAGCCTAGTAAGTGCCAGCTGGCATGCCAGCGGGTGTTGTTCCTAGGTCACAAGGTGAGAGAGGAGGGGATGGGGACTGACCTGGCGAGGGAGGAGGCTGTGCAGTCATGGCCGGCGCCTCGGAGTAACAGAGGTACGCAGCTTCTTGGGGTTGGCGGGTTACTATAGGTCGTTTGTGAAGGACTTTTCAATGGTGGCTAAACCCCTGTCGGTGTTGGCAGAGAAGGGGCATCCTCCATATGGTGGCGGAGTGCAGCGAGGCCTTTGACATGATGAAGCGGCGGCTGGTGGAATCACGATCTTGGCGTGGCTACAAGTCATTGGGTCATATGACCTCAAGATCAAGCATAGGCCAGTGGGGGAGGGGGGAATTGTCCCAGAAGGAAGCAGAGACAGGAAGAGACAAGCGGAACGTCTGATGTGTCGGCAGAACGTCTGACCCGGATGCAGGGGCCAGGGATGGACGGTTGTGGGAGCCAAGCAGGTCCAGGAGAGAGACAGCTGACAGGACTGTGGAGGATGGCGGGAGGATGGGTACCAGCGGGCAGGGTGGGGAGTGGAAACTAATAGACCTTCCCCCCTATCTCTATCTTGACAGGCGTAGCAGGAGCGAGGCCCATGGGAACAGGCCCAAGCAAGGGGGAGCTGTAAAGGCAGGGAGAGATCAGCCAGCCCTGACAGGTGAGGGGATAGGCCGTGGGAACAAGACGGAGGTCGCCGATTTCCACATGCCATAGGGTGCGTAAGTAACCCGATGCGACGGAAAAAACGGGTGATTTAATAACCTCGAATCAGGACAGGAAGCGGTGTCACGCTATGGGAGATTTTGGAAAAAATATTAATCCTCAGCAAATAAAGATCTCTACTGGGCAATTTTTCAGATTTGTGTGTGTTAGACATTCCCCCTGATGTACTATAAATTTGTAACTGAAAGGATGTTTCTGGAAGGAGAAATCTTTATGTTTTCAAAAGGCCCCAAACTTATACGTACCGCACCGTGGCTTCCTGTCCTGATTCGAGGGTTTTCGTCACCCCCACAACTAAAAGTAAACGGGTAGGCTTTCGCCCCCTATCGCAGACCAGACGGCGGCGTGGAGTATCCGCCGTTAGAGGCCTGGCCAGCGGAGAAGAGTGGCCTACATAGGGAGCGCCCAGGTCGCACTCGGTCAGTTTCACACACCACTGTGAGCGGTGAACATCTCCACTCAGAGTCACTTCGCATCTATTAGCACGAGTCGTGAGGAAGAGGAGGGCAACATGCACAGAGAGAAAAGTGAGAGTAAGTTGGACTCACTTGCCACAGTCAGGCATGTGTCTCCAAAAGCACCCTCATATGAAAGTCAGGCTGACTTAGACTGCAGAGAGGGTACAGCACTGCCTGACTTTCATGACAACGAAAGTCGGGCAGTGCTGGACTCTCTCTACAGTCAAAGTCGGACAATGCTGCATTGTTTTAAAATGAATCAATGGCTTCCCCGACACTTGTTAAGAAATCACATACAAAATGATAGTATATAGGTATGTAACAACATAGAGATACATGTATCAATATATGTCAGAGGTGATCCCGGAATCTTAACGTAAACATTTTTTAAATCCACAAGAATGGTGTCATATATCCTACCATGAAGCTCTATACTGTACTGTGTCCCCACCTGGTAGCAAACAAAGAAGGCTCAGGCTAACTAACTCTCATCCCAAAGTCAGACATTGCCTGACTGTGGGAAGAAAGTCAGGGAAGTGAAAGTCCAGCAGACTATCTCACCTGAGTCAGACAGTGCCTGACCCTGGGGAGAGTCCAGCTGAGGCTCACTTTTTTCTCTGTGAGTGAGACATATAGGTGACAAGAAATCTGAGGGATAGGTTTAGTGAAAATCTGAGGGGTGGAAAAAACTGCAATAGGAAAGTTTGATTTGGGAGGATTTGGGTGGTTGGAACTCAGAAAGGTGCGATCTGGGTGCATGAATCTCTGAGGATTCAAACATTGCGGAGCAGAAATCTGAGAACTTTAAGTGTATAGGTGGAGTTAAAAAAGGTGAGACATGAAATCTAAGGGTTGGATCTGGATGGGGGAACTCTGAGGGATGGGGCAGCTTCCTCAGTTTCTCCCGACCTCATCCTTTATCACCATGTTTCAGCCATCCATCTGAGTTCTATCCGTCCGAGTTCACCCCAGCTCCATTTATGCAAATGCCGTCCCTGTTAGTTTCAACAAACATGAGACAGGGAGATAGTTGGAGAGTAGAACACACAATTGGAGGACAGGAAGTAGGCATGGCAGGACTCCGACAGGGGTTGGTGGGATGGCAGTACACAGTGTCTAGAGATAACTTGACTCCATCGGTGATTGCTCCCCCCAATGAGAGAGATGCACCCCTGCCTGCTGCTTGGAGTGGTCTGGGGGAGTGAGAGGACACAGCAATGGTGAACGGTCAGAGGGGCTAAAAGATGGAAACAGGGATAGGGGAGAGGGTACATGGAGAGTGTAGCACTAAAAGTGCCACATTTATATGAGCGGAATGAAGATGGAGACTTGGGTATGAAGTATTGGTGTTTTATTGGTACAGTCAACTCCCTCTTAGCGGCCACCCCTCCAGTGCAGCCAATCCCTCTAATGCAGACACTTTTCATAGTTCCCGACATACTACAATGTACAGAAAATGACCCCTCTAATGCAGCCACCCCACCAATGCGGCCACTTTGTCATAGTCCCAAGGGTGGCCACATTAGAGGGAGTTGACTGTACATTGGTATTGTACAATAGTTGACCACCTGGAGGTTACTGTCTGGACACCTGGGATTACATGACCTTATATCCTGGTCTTCCCTGGTATCCCAGAATTCCTTCCGGTGTTCTGATTGGTTAGAAATAAATGCTGTAAATCTACTGGATATTAGAAATTGACCAATGAATGACCTGCCCCCTGGTGGGAGGGGGAGTGGTGGTGTGGCCACCACTACCTCCATCCACCAGGTGGCCAGGCTTTGTTAGTGTCACTTTGTTGTTGTCTGTTTGTTGTGTTGGCCCACAGCTTGTGCAGGTGGGGATTAGTGCTAGACTTGTTGATTGCAGTCAGCTTTAATTGGCAGTTACATGAAAGGCTTGTGTTAATCTTAGTATGGGGGCTAAACAGTGGTAGGCTAACATGAGGGTAGACATCATGGAACCAACATATAGTTTGAATTATGATATCTAAATCTGATGAACATCTGTGTGTAATTATGTATACATATTTATCATATATATTTGATATAAAATATGCTTATTATTATCATAATCATAATTATTACATGATATTGTGTAATATGGCGTAATATGCGTGATATACAAGGTAAGAGGGGATCTGTGGTGTGACAAGAGGGTACATGGAGAAGGGCGTTATGGCAGTTGTTATGTAACTATAATTAGCTTCCTGCTGTTAGTAGAAGATAACTAAACTCCCAAATGGCATCCGGTCAGAGACGGCACCCGGTCAGAGACGGCACCCGGTCAGAGACGGCACCCGGTCAGAGACGGCACCCGGACAGAGACGGCACCCGGTCAGAGACAGCACCCGGTCAGAGACAAAAACATTGGCCCAAGGTCGTGAGACACAGCCTACACTATGCTTGGTGAGAAGCTATCCTTCTGTAGGGGCTGGGGTTAGTCATATGGCGGGTTCTGTTGGACGCTGCGTTGCGAACTCTGTCCGAAACCCTTCAGCCCGACAGTAGGTAGCAGCACCTACTCTGGGCTTGGGGTATGGATAGAGGTCGCTAAAGGCTTCCGGTCTGCGTGTGCCCGCACAGGCCGGCTGCCTATATATAGCCAGCATCCGATGGAACTCGTCGGTTCCTTTGTACCTTCGCTAGGGCAAAGACCCTGTGATCATATCGGCTACAAGCTTACTGACCCGCTCCGAACTCTATAGGGAGTTCGCACTGAATAGCTACGCCTGTCTAGGTTACCTTGAATAAACTTAGATTCGCAACCTGTACACTTGATCCGAACTGTGTTGACCTTGTTCTTTACTTAATAATATTAAAGGGAACAAAGTCTGGTTTATTACACTTCCAATAGGCTGTTTTCAAGACCACCTGGCCCTGGGTCCTGGCTACCTGGTAGGCCCCTACAGCAAGTAAGATGTTCATTGATATTGACTAATGTGCATTGAGGTGACTGCAGAGGGGTTTTCGGCGACCTGGCGACCTGGGCCGTTTTCCAGGCGACTTTTCGACCTGGGGCAATAATTTAAGCGACCTGGCAACTTTTGCACAAAATTGATAGAGGATTAAAGGGTCTAAAAAACCGAGATTGCGACCTGACTTTCCGACCTGAGGGGGGAACAACCAGCACCCCCATAAATTGCGCAAGATAACTGTGATCAATCTCAAACCATAGATCTAACCCATGACCTACCTCAGTGCTCCTGTTGCTCTTTATACTCATTTAACGTGCCATGCGTGTCTGTTTACAAACAAACGCGTGGAAACAGCAGCCGATGATGACGTCAGATGACGTACATCTCACTTCCTGTCTGGTGTGCCCAGAGAAAACACTCACCGCAGCCTTACCGAAGCCTTCTTTGGGCTTATATTCTACACATTATGAATGCGCCAAATAAGTTAAACTTGAAGAACGAAATTTGCCATTGAACAACACCATATCGCATGCTTTTCACAGACGTTGCTTCTCGCGCGCCCCCTCGTGTAGCATGCGTGAACTAAACTTGGTACGGGTTATGACTGGCAGCTGCAACTTTTGCCGCATGTCTAAACATTACTTCCGGCACGTGTGAGTTCACCGAGTTTGCAGCACAAATTCAATCATTTCGCTATTTTCTTCAACTAATAAGTACATGACATATAGAGCGTAGTTACATAATTGCCTTTACTATTACAATTCACAAAGAACGCTGGCACTTATCTCGTGCCAGACACTGAATCGTCTGGGAAGCGTAGCCCCGCGGTTGACCGGTTGGCGAGTCTGGGTCGCCATTATACTGGTACCGCCGTCCCACTGCTATCTCGCAAGGGACGGGTACAGGCTGCCGCCTGTGGGGTCAACTGGGGAGGAGCCTCAGCAACCAAAACATACACACTGCCATGTGCTTGCTCCTGTCAAACTATGCTTAAATGATTAGTATACATTTTGACAAGATTACAAATGTATGATCATCATGAAATGGCATTATCATGTCCATATCTAACCCGAAATTGGCTGCATATATTGTTGGAAGGAATTTGGGAAATTTGACAGCTAGCCTTGTTTGTAAACAGCATTTTGAAATCCCAACTGCCATGTCCAAATGGGTTGACCAGTTTTGGTGGAATTAATGACACATATGGGTGTTATTATAATGTATTCTCTTAGAACAATATATCATTAGATGATTTCAATAAGAGTTTCCTCTTACTTAGTGATACATCATGTATATTTGGCTGCAAAGTGGGTTAGGACTACTTTTCTGAAGTGTATGTGTACTAGGACTTGACACATGGTGAGTGAGGAGGTGCGCAGTGATACATTATGTAACATGCTGTAAGCTGGTTGAGATCTCAACTAGCGATAGGTAGGTAGGTCAGAGGGCGGTTACACACTACCGGCCCCTAGATTAAGCCCAGGGGCCGGCCACCAGCATAGGTCGCCATTCGCTATTGCAGCGAGGGAAACAAGCCAAGGTGGTCACCCTCAGTTCGTGTTGCTCATCTTAACGAGGATCAGCTAGAATCTGTAAACATGGGACGTTCAAGGTTTAGGCAGAGGAATCGTGACAATAAAGACAGTGGAGGCTGGGATAATAGAGACCGACACGGAAATGACCCAAAGGTAAATAGATTTAAGTTTTAGTCTTGGACAGTCTTTAATATTCTTTAAAAATAATCAAAGATAATAACAAAGTCGAACTTGAAGGATTTAAAGGGGTACGATACTCTTTATTTTCCCTACACTAAGTAACTGCATAACGGTGAGAAAAAATCACGACCTTACGGTTGAAATAACCTGAGACTCTGAGTAGGGCATTTGCTCATTACATTAGTCACTTGTGTAAAATTATTTAAATGAATATAAGTGTAGGGGCTAGGGTTATAAGGGTTTATATGGCGGGTTCTGTTGGATGCTGCGTTGCGAACTCAGTCCGAACCCTTCAGCCCGACGACAGGTGGTAGCACCTGTCTAGGGCTTGGGGTATGGACAGAGGTCGCTATAGGCTTCCCGTCTGCGTGTGCGCGCGCAGGCTGGCTGCCTATATATAGCCAGCATCTGATAGGACTCGTCGGTTACTCTGGATCCGTACTGGACAGAGGCCCTGCGATCATATCGGCTACGAGCCTACTGACCCGCTCCGAACTCTATAGGGAGTTCGCACTGATATAGCTTTGCCTGCCAAAAGGGGTCCGATTTTGGCCAATTAATGGTGGGGTCCCACTAAAAGGGGGTATAATCCCGCCAAAAGGGGGGTGTTTGGGTGGATTTTTGTCCCGGTAAAAGGGGTCCTAATTCAGGGTGATGTACGCACATGGTATCCATAAATACGAGAGTGGCCCCACCGGGATCAATGTATACACGCTAGTTCCATATGCCCTGTGTAGAAGGGAAAGGGTCTGTGTAAGATTTCGCTACACAGGCCACATTGGTCTGTGTGCATAAACAGTTTTCGGCAACACTGGTTGAGGACCTAACCCTGCCAAGTTTTGTATGCAAATGACGTCGTGGGTTCAGTGCGCATTTAAGTAAATTAAAGGCTTTCACTTTGAACTTTAGAGTTTCAATGGCAGCCACTGGCCATATGGGCAGGCCTAGGCCTGCTGTGATCTATATATCCTCAGTGAACCACGTCTAAGATATCAAAGGCCGTCGTTTGTTTGGCCCTGCCCACTATGCCTATGGTACATTACTAGCCCAGATATGCAGGACCAGGCAAATAAAAGAACACTTGCTATCCTTTGAAAAGAGTAGGTGATGTGCCCGGTAGTGGTTTCTCCCCCCCTCCCCCCCGTTTCTCCCTCACTAAAGATTTGATCACTCCTCTCACTCATAAATGCAATCTGAAGTTATAGATGCGGTCAGTGCTGTATTGGGGAAGCAGTATACAAATACCTGTCCTACGCTACTATGAGGCAGACTGCCACTATTTATGGATGACTCCCTCTAAATCAAGGTAGTCCTGTAAGGTACTTAAACTCAATCAATCAGTCAATCAATATTTCAATTGCAGGATGACAAACCGCGTGGTTATACCTTGGCACAGAAAACCAATGAAGCCTTTGAGAATTACTACAAGGTAATTAAAACACATACCTCTATATCTACATGTGTATAGGTACCTACACATCCTCGTAATTTTTGCTAGCATTTCCTTTCAACCATTATATTCAGTTTCTATATGCAACATTACATCCATGTGAGGGTGATTTGAAGTCAACATAGCCTCCCTTTAATACATTGATTGATTCCCTTAAGTACATATAGATAACCAGGTAGCTCTGGCAAGTAGACGGATGCATCCCACCTGGTAACTTTAAAGTTCCCTTTAATACATACGTGTAAATGTTCTCTTCATATAATATTTAAAGGCACAAGGTATAGTTCCTGAAGGAGAGTGGGATGAATTCATGGAGCACCTGAGGAATCCCCTTCCATCCACATTCCGTGTTGCTGGATTTAGAGCGTAAGGTTTAAATTATTTTTTGTATTAAATAATCATGTAGTAATACACATCCTGTTGCAGTGATCATTCAGTAAGAAACGGGGGAGGGGGTGGAATAGACCCTTTGAATCATAGAAATCAAATGTAAAGGCTTTTTAATCCCGAATACTTTGTTAACAAATCATCACTGCATTTAAGATATAAACAACCGAATCTGTAAAGTGTATTTTGATATACTTTCTGAAACTCTAGCTGCAGAGTAGGACCACTGCTGAAACAGACACTTTAAATATAGTGTGTACAAATTGTCGGACATATGACTATCAGCTAGAAACCATCAGCTGTGAGAATTGAATACCTGTGATGAAGCCAAAAACGACAAATAATAGTATATCTTAACCATGGTTGTAATCTCTTTCTGAACGGTATCTGAGCAATGCCCTGTTTTATAGTTCAAATTTCAATCCCCAAATAATGCCTGAATTCTAGCTGGACAGCATATAAATTGTCTTTAACCTTTGTTCAAATTACAGTCAAGCTCGTGAGTTGGTAAAATATATCAAGTCACAGTACTTCAGTTCCGTCGCGGAACTGACGATTGATGGGAAAAGCGTTGATCCTCCAAAGTGTCTTCCTTGGTATGTTTCTCAATTAAATTCGTAGTACATGTATCTATATTTCTAACAATCGCTTTACCTAGTTTTACATTTACCCAGCGTTAATTAAATTCATCATAATGCATTTGTTACTTGTGGTATAAGGATATATACGTGATAGAAAAATCAAAGAAATAGCGGTAGCTTCTGCAACATATGTAGACCATCTTTATGGCGTATCATTATGATTTAGGCTTTTTAAATCATAAGCAACAAGCCTAGAATCACGAGCTTGGTTTTATGTATGTGGGTATATAATTTAAGATGTACATGTATGATCATTTAGGTACCCTGGAGATCTAGCATGGCAGCTCAACTTAGACCGCGGTATCATCCGAAAATCAGATGAGCTTAAGAAACTTCACCAATTTTTGGTCTCAGAGACAGAAAGTGTGAGTATTGGTTCATTCAGACCAAAGTTATATTTTAGCCAGACGAAGTACAGTTACAGTAGTAACTATGTAAAGAATAAAATCTAAGAACTGCTTCGGTCAGTATGATGAAAAATTATACTTTTATTGGAAGTGAGTTATTGCTGATACTGTGCCTACTTGTTACCAGGGCAACATCTCCCGTCAAGAAGCAGTGAGCATGCTGCCTCCACTAGTACTGGACATCAAGTCTCACCACAAGGTAAAGCCATCAACATTCAGCATTTAATGATAGAGCGTCATTCTACTTACAGAGGCTTGGATTTCTAGTGTAAAACGTAGTATACTAGTACATTTGTAATGAATTTAATATTTTTCCAGAGAGCAAATTAAGTTAGGAAATATGATCTATAATCTGATGTAGTCAGTTGTGAGATACATAAATGAATTGAGTCGTATTTAATGCAACCTATATATACATTCAGGATTAGAAGAACGGAAGTTAATGCTTCCTTACGACAGGTATAGTCCTCTAACTTGTGTTGTACATGTGTATTTGCTAAAAATGTAACACGGTGTGTCAAATCCCAACAGATTCTAGATATGTGTGCCGCTCCGGGTTCAAAGACAGCCCAACTTATCGAAATGCTGCATGCGGATGAATCAGTCACCATACCAGGTACGGTATATACATGTAAAAGTATTTCTAAATGTAACACTTTCCAAAATAGAGATAAAACCCAGAGTGTAAATAATTGATCCAAAATCTTGAAATTTCCTACTTTTTTTGTACCAGATAGTACCATCTCTGGTTGTATTGCTAAAATGTCCATTACGCTAACTCGTGCCCGTTGGCTGTTTGCAGAGGGTTTTGTTGTGGCTAACGACAGCGACAACAAGCGGTGCTACCTGATGGTGCATCAGGTGAAGCGGCTAGAGAGCCCCAACTTCATGATCATCAACCACGACGCTTCACACCTACCCAACATGCACCTCTCAAAGGTAAGAACCGCTTTAAATACCAACCTCCTATAGAATATGCTGTTGGGTTAAGTCAGGCACAGCAACTTGTACACTTGAATTCACAAAGAATTCCACAAACTTATGTTTTGAATTATACATTTTAAATTTGTAGCTAGGGACACTGGAAAGTCTACCCATAATCAAGCACACTATTTCTTCGGACTGTTATATTTCACTGGTGTTTTCTGATGAATTACTGGTGTCTGGTGAATATATCAAATATATATATTTAGTTCTTGACCATATGTGTTTTGCAGGATGACCGGCGTCAGTTTGTGACGTATGACCGTGTGTTATGTGACGTCCCGTGCAGTGGAGACGGAACCATGAGAAAGAACCCAGATGTGTGGACAAAGTGGAATGCCGCCGGTGCTAACAATCTTCACAAGTAAGTCTCCTATCTCCCATTCCTGCAGGTACACTAGGGACACTGTGCTGTGGGCATCCATTTTGGTACCACCAGGGCAATTGATCCCTAAAATCACGACCAATGTACTTTGATGTTTCAGACATATATTGATAGGAGAATTTATTAACATTCGCCCCTACATAGGGCAGTAAAAAAAACACAAAAAAAACAACATAGGGCAGTAAAGTATAGTTCTCCATGTAGCATGTTCGTCTTGGAGCCACTGCAGGTTTCTACCAATGTGGTCGATTTATCAGTATCAATAAGAACAACTGCTGAGACCGGATTTAGTACTGTAAATCAGACCTGGATTATAATGGGATCTACTCTGTGTATAGAGCCAGGCTTTAAGGTTCGCTTTATCCATTCTTTAACTCTACCATTATCTATTCAGCCTGCAGTGTCGTATCCTGAAGCGCGGCCTGGAGCTGCTCTCTGAGGGTGGCAAGCTTGTCTACTCGACATGCTCCTTTAACCCGGTGGAGGACGAGGCGGTGGTCGGCAGCCTACTGGAGAAGTGTGAGGGCGCGGTTCAACTACTAGACGTTAGTGAGCAGCTGCCCGGCCTTAAGTATATGAAGGGCCGCAAGTCATGGAAGGTACCTGGTCTATTTTAATTGGTAGTATTATTACAGAAAATTGGTATTCAGAGGTATAGTACTGTTCCCAACTAGAATGCAGATTTGGAGAGTGTGTGTTGCAGGCAAGATGCAGGGTATACGCAAGAATTCATGGTAGTTTGTGCTATCTGACTTCCATTACAGCAATCAATTATATATACGCACATTTAAGCACTGGCATTGTAGAAGCTTTTCCTATCAAACCCAAAAGCTTGAAGTGCACAAGATACATGTTGAAACCAACATTACCCGTTCATCCAGATTATGACGCGTGGTCAGGACTGGTACGAGTCGTTTAGTGAAGTCCCAGAGAAGCTGCACACCGTGATCAGACCGTCCATGTTCCCGCTCTCAGAGGAGCTTGCTGAGAAACACAACATACAGAACTGGTATGTATTGGTCCCTTAAACACCAACTTCATTCATTTTCACTGTTCAACAGCTTATATATGTACATACTATTCTGTAACTTTCATGGTCTTGCCACATATTTAATTTAACAGTTATTGCTGTATTGCAAAGCCAATATTGTTATTAGAAATATATTGATATTTCCTGGGAAGATCAAGAAGGAACTTGCCGTGAAAGATGTTTACGGTAGTACATGTAAAGTGTATGTGTGCTATAATACATGCTTACAGAATCTCTGTTGGGAATTTTCAGTTCTAAGTGTCCTATATATTCCATACATCCTTGCTTGTTGAGCTCTGTTTGATTCATGTTGGTGCTTTGTGGTTGCAGTGTGCGTGTCCTGCCGCACCACCAAAACACGGGCGGCTTCTTTGTGGCTGTCCTGCAGAAGACGACCAACCTGCCCTGGATGAAGGAGAAGGAGCCGGAACCAGCTGCAGTCACAGGTTAGTTACACTTGTGTAATCCTTTAATACATTAATGTCCTTTTGTTGTCATGATGCATCAATGCAGCACCGGCAAGTAGTAAACTTGGCACGTTTATCGCCATCGCTGCATTGGCCCGTCCATCCTTTCCAAATGCAGGTATACACATCTATAAAGCCAAAACCGCGACTACGTTGCCATAACGATGGCCAGATGTGAAAATTTTACATTACCATTTTATATCCTGCAAATGTTACTTTTGGTAGTCAGTTGAATAACACATGGTTGTGATTTTGATCGATGACTTATCAAAATTCTTCCTTTATAATCAAGAAGAAGAAAAGAAAGATGATGTTACAGAAGATAAACCTGCAGAGACAGGAGATAAACCTGCAGAGTCTGACAGTGATAAGACAGCGGACGGCGCAGCTGCAGAAGGCGCTGAGGCCAAGATGGACGTTGACGCAGCCAGCCAAGACAAGCGCAAGGCAGACAACGGACAGGGCCGACAGTAAGTGTGGCGTAAATAATGACCGTTGACTAGTGAGCCCTCCTGACGTTGCTAGTTTTAATGTATACCATAAAGTCACACGTAACTGTAGAAGGCAGGGATGTGAATCAGAGCCTTTATATCCCCTCCAGTAATGAGGTTGGATTTGGTAAGATAGAGCTCTATATAATAATGATACTTTTATACGTAGTTTCTTTGTTTTCTCAGTATCAATTTTTGTCATTTACATGTTCAAATAATTCCTATCTAGACGTAAGAAGCCCAGACTTATGGGTTACAAAGAGGACCCCTTCATCTGGCTGTCGGACTCCGACCCCGTGTGGCCTCCCATCAAGTAAGACCAATATTTCTATTTTAAATATCTAATAAATTATGATAAGTATCTTTTGAATCAATATGAAAATACATTCAAGTACACATTTGAAGGAAAAATATGGTGGAAGATGACGATTTGATATTGATATTGTTTGCTTGCTGAATAATTTGATAACTGAAAGTTTAGAGTTTGATACGAATATAAGGAATTGATCTAATTTTTTTGGATATTTCAATCATATTAACAGTGTGTGGATGTCTAAACTAATTTCTGCTATTACTGCTACTTGTAGAGAGTTCTTCGGCATGAAGGAAGGGTTTACGGCAGACTCGTTAATGGTGCGGTGTGCTGAAGGCAAGAAGCGTAACTTGTACTATACGGCACAGGCTGTGCGCAACTTGGTAGAACTCAACTCAGAGCGGGTTAAGGTAAGTTCTACATACTCAGTTGCTGTATTATCTCAATCATGCAAAGGGTATGTATGATAGTGCTGAAATAGCAAAAGGTTCTTATAGTAAATAGTGTAATAAACGGACTTTCGTATCTTTATGATATTGGTAGAGTATCAATTAAAGAACAAAGTCGACACAGTTCGGATCAAGTGTTACAGGTTGCAATATCAGGTTTATTCAGGTAAACCTAAACAAGCAGTCACTAAGTGTGCGAACTCCCTATAGAGTTCGGAACGGGTCAGTAGGCTAAGCAGCCGATATGATCACGGGGTCTCTTCACCAGCGTGGCTCAGAGTAACCGACGAGTACCGTCAGATGCCGGGTATATATAGGCAGCCAGCCTGCGCGCGCACACGCAGACCGGAAGCCTATAGCGACCTCTGTCCATACCCCAAGCCCGGAGTAGGTGTCGCCACCTACCGTCGGACTGAAGGGTTCGGACTGAGCTCGCAACACAGCATCCAACAGCACTCGTCATATAATAACCCCGTATAACCCTAGCCCCTACAATAGTAAAAAGTAAAATCCAAATTCCTGACTGATTTGATTGAAGAGTTATATACCTGGATATAACTTGAATTTTTACTTTAAGATATAACAAGTTAATCATGTGGGTCATCAGCAAAAGAGGCCAAGCTGTGAGAAACTATCACTAAAATATGTTTCTTCATCCTGTAGTTCATCAACATGGGAGTGAAGATGTTCGCCCGCAGTGATTCTCCTCATGTCAACTGTGAATTCAGACTCGTCAATGATGTAAGTATTGTCTTTTCCCGTTTCAATTTCAACATATTCAACCCCAATTCTGCGGACATGGCTTCAACTCTTATCTGTTCTCAGCATGTTACTTTACTATATCTAAATGTCTCTTTTTTCATATGGTAGAATATATTAAATTTCTTCAAATAAAGCCATGTAAAGGTTAGAGGAAAAGCAATAGTATGAATATATATATTAAAACCTACTCAATGACGTGATGCAGGGTATCAATGTGTTGTACCCGTTCATCGGCTCGCGTGTTGTGGAGATCCTACCGGAGGATCTCATTACCATCCTCTCACAAGAAAACCCCTTCCTCTACAAGATCTCTGAATTCGCACGGGGCAACTTGGAGAAGTTAGGTGGGTACTATTCATATTGGTCACATTGTTCACGTTCCAACATGATGTGGACTCAATATCCAATGTGGAGTCTTTAATAGTCTATCATGCTAGTAATTGAAGCCTCTTTCATGTAAATCAATTATTGATTTAGAAAAAGTTTCAAATGTATTCTATGATAAGGGTAGATATCACATAGCAATTACACCCTCACATGAAGTAGTGTCATATAGAAGTCTATCATTGACTCAGGGTATTAACCCTGAGTAATATACACCTACTAATTTTGCGTTTTAAGACAATTTTGTGACATAGGAGAATCTTTATATTTTGGTTATCGTCCGACATAGACAAAAGTCGACAAAAACATGAGACAGGCAAGGTCGGGGGACAGGATCTAGCGCAAAATTTTTTCTAAAAATCTAAATTTTTCTTGACTAAATTGAACTGCGATCTTTACGAATTTATTTCTCTCTTTCGCTATTATGTAAATGTATGAAAACAAAGCTACCGCCGCCATGGGCCTCCATAGGCTGCAAGGCATTAAGTTTTTGGGTGCAAGATAGAAATGACATTTTGAGCGAATTTGCCCGTATTTCTCTCTTTCTACCCCCAAAGCGGGCAAAATCTGGGCACATTCTACCGCCAGGACCTATGCAACAAGTCACATCCACTCTATATCTATGTGTTAAGACAGGGGATGCACGGCAAAGGCATGGACGCGTAACACACGCCGCCCTGTAGCCGACCGACACAGCGAAACGGAAACGGCGATGGTGTCGCTGCTGATGCTCCGATCGACTCGCTTTACGGCCGAGATGTAAAACAGCGGTTACGCGCTGCTGGGCGCTGACGCCGACAGCCACCTGCTCGCCCTCAGCCACCTGCTTTCCCACAGCCACCTGCTCACCTACAGCCACCACCTGGAATTTGATTATATATGACTTCCAATATATGAAATTAGGGTAGCTTTTTCTGGCGATTACGATTCTGCCGTCAGAAATGAGAAATAATGTATTGTGCTCAAATTAGATCACTCATTCGAATTCATTTCTGATGCCAGAATTGACAGATTACCCTGAGTCATCTGTGAGGACACTCACACACTCCATTTTTATTATGATGTAAGGACCGGGTATTCCGTCTTGTGTATGTGTTACCACTATCTGCTGTTTGTTCTTCAGGACAAGGAGGGGTCGTGTTTATCATCAAGGAAAGTGGCAAGTAAGTACCGAGTTGTGGCTATCAGAAATTCTATGAATAAAACTTTTGCCATTTGTTAAGGGGAATTTGAACTCTGAAAACCATTCTCTTAGGTATTTAGCTTGATACCTAGCAACACTACTTTTCTGCATTCACCTGTATAAAGTTGTCAGTCACTTTCTAAACAATTGAATCCCTTTAAAGCTTTCGTTGTGAACTTCATTAATCATTCGAATTACAAGTCTAAGAGTGTATAGATGAGATGTTACATATTCCCCAAACCTTGTCCAGCTGTTTGGCCAGTTACTTAAATCAGGAAGAAGGGTTGGAGTGTATGATTTCCCTTAATTATAATCACTGCCTGATAAGAAAGTTTTGTTTGACAGACCAAACACACCGGCGTGTGATATTGTGCTGACTGGATGGAAAGGCAAAGCGTCCACACGATCTTTTTTGAGGCGGTTTGAGCGCTCTCACTACCTCCGACTGTTTGGACATGAACTGAAGACAAAGGGTGAGCAATACCTTTAATACTTGGTTGTCAAAGATTAGGGTCGACCCTTTTCGGTTCCTCAGAATAATGCGAAACAATAGAGGGAAATTAGAAACGGAAGAGTTGGAGAGAATAGCAAAGATTCGGCCCGTTCTATAAACGGCTTTGCAGGGACTAGAGAAGAAACGCACAGAAGGATTGGCATTTAATTATAATCTAGACAGAGAAATGTTAACTTTCTGACTTTAGTAGTGTACAAGACATCATTGACATTGTGGTATTTATGATGGAATTTATGATAAGATATTACAGTAGAGATATTGGTCGGAATGTACCAGATTACTATATTCCACATTATCTGTACATTAACAGAGGACAGGGAGGCAGAAAAAGCAGCTGAAAACTCGACAGTAGACGACACTGCTGAGGTCAAAGACGCTGAGGTCAAGGACACAGAGGTCACTGAGGTCAAGGAAGAAAAGGAAGTTCCTTCTAGTGACACATCGTCTGCAGTTGAGACTACAAACCAAGAATCTGAATCAAAAACAGAAACAGTGACTGATAGCAAAAAAGATGAACAGATGGAAGTGGCAAAGGAAGAATCAGACCAAACAAAAGATAAGGAAACTTCAGAAAGTACAAAATGATGAGATTAAGAAAGACTTAATGTGTCGGTATGGATGGTTTAGTGTGAGTCAAATAGGGTGGCTGGATGAATGTGTTTATATGTTGGATTGCCGAATACTCACATTGATTGTGAAACAGAAAGGAGGACTATTTCATCAATATGCAGATATGGAATGCTTCAGGGGTATTACAAAATGGAGCAGTTTACGCTAAATCTTTTATGCATTTATATTTATTGATGCAATAAATGAATACGAAATAAGATTATTGATGCTTGTCCAATCTTTTTTTTTTTTGGGGGGGGGGGGGGGGTGGGGGGATATACGGAATGGTTCGTTAAACCATGTCCAGAAGGTCCCAGGAGTCGTTTCATAAAAGCTACAACTTAAAATAGTGGTACTCAAATTACACTAGTCACATTATATACACAGATGCAAACTCCGAACGGCAAAAAACTGCTGTATTGGTGTATTTTGGTACTCTGGCCTGATGTAATTGCTAAGATTACCCCCCGCAGATATAGGGAAAGAAATTTCCCATTAGATCTGGATGAATCACAAGAATGGCCAATTTGAAAGACCACAACTCGAGGAGTTTGCATATATGTGAATTCCTGGCATAGCCTATGAACGGCGTTATGTGCCTACCTATTAAACCTGGGTTTTAAAATGTCATGGATTAATACAGTGATATGACACAAAAGATGGATTGTGTGATTTAAATCACAAGTGACCCAGGGTGACTGCAGGGCAGGGGCGTGGCAACCAGGGCGGGGGGGGGGGGGGGGGGGAAGGACGACACGTCCCCCCCCCCCCCCCACCTCCCACTTTTGACTAGCCCCAAAAAGGGTCAAGTAAAAGTGGGTCAAAAAGGGTCAAAACACCCCTTAGTCCCCCCCTACTTTGAAACTGCTTGCCACGCCCCTGTTCAGCGACCTCCACGCCTTACTAGGAGTGAGTGAGTGAGTAATGAGGGACACCAGTATCCTGATGCCTCTACCACCACCCTAACCCACGCACAGGCATTCATTTTAGCGTTTCTCTGTGCCTCTGCTGTAAGTTGTATGCACTACACCCCTAAAACAGACACGAAAGTTGATGCCTGTGATGTTCCGAGGGGACTACATAACTGACCAAAAAGCATCTAATTTTTTTAATCTCACCTCTTCTTAACCATTGCACGTATAGGAGTCTGGCTGAACGCTCATCTTTTAAAGGCTGGATTCAAGGTCACTGGCCTATGCTTCAGCATTATTAGTTCCAACTCACCGGCACTGCATTTAGTGCCGGGGAACCTGGGAGAAGACACAACCGGAAGTGGCCAGTTTAGCGCGGCACGTTTGAAGAAGCAGGTCGTGTGTAGCAGGGTGAGTAGAATGTTCATTTATAAGTTTACATTTTACTCGTTTATGATTTATTTATATTTCAATTTTGAAATTGACTGAGCTCTACTGAAACCCTGTTAGCAGGGGTATTGTCTCGAGTCTAAACATCTATATTTGTGCATTTCAGAGTCAAGACGGTCTGAATCTGCACGTGTCAAGCCGGTCTGCCGGTGACACTGAAATGGCTACAAGTAGCATGGAGTCTGTGAAATCCATTGGAGAACAGACACAGTTACTTCAGGACATATTCCAGTCTGGTCAAGCAAATGACAGTCAGGAAATGCCACATTTGTCGCCTGAAGGAACGGGCCGACATAGCTTCAACCTGGCTGACCAAGATGGCGGCGGGTCCGGGGCCGGTGACACCGGCTCGAGTAAGGATGTTGCCGGCTATAAGAAGCAGGAAGGCCCGCAAGGCCGGAGGGGCAGGAGACGGTCTCGGTCTCCAGCCAGGTCTCAGTCAAGAGATGGGTCTGTCACTCGTTATAAGGACCAAGATAGACATACTTCTAAGGAGAAGGATGTTAGATGTAGTTCAAGAGACAGGCGTTCTCATTCTATGTCTTCTGAAGGTTCTCATGTATCTCGAGATGATATTAATCGGAAGAGACGTCGGTCAAGGTCACACTCCAATGACTCTGACGTAGAAGATTATGCTCGCTTCAAACGTTTTCAACGTCTTAAGAAGAAGAGTCGCTTTAGTGGTGATGATCATCACCATGATGATGATTCTGATGTTTCTACTGGTTCTAAAAAAATCCACTAGTTCTCGAAAATCCACCAGTTCTCGAAAATCCACCAGTTCTCGAAAATCAAAGGAAAAGAAGAAGGAGAAGGAGGACGTATTTGAAGGAGTCAAAGAGGGTGCATTCTCGGGGAAGGCAAAGGAGTTCATCGCTAAGACCAATGAAGCTCCAAGGTCACCAGCTGTTACCAAGTGTTTAGCGGCTTTGATTGACAGTATGATTGTGAAGAATGTGGATGAAAAGGAGGCTGTTGAACTTGCCACAAAGTATCCAGCACCTGAGAATATTAAGAATATGTTGGTTCCTGATTTAGAGTTGAGTATGAAACAGAGGAAGGATATTGAACAGCACCTTAAAACAGGGGATATCCATGTACACATCACTCAGGATATTCTTCTATCAGCGCTGACAGCTATGATGCCTGTCTGTGAATTGATTATCAATAGGGGTGCAGAAGGTGATGATGAACTCAACACGGCAGGAACTGAGCTCTTTGATAGTTGCAGGTTGTTGGCTTATGCGAACAACAATTTAGTGAGGAGACGTCGGGAAGCTCTACGACATAAACTTCTGAAGGAGGTTGCTGATTCAGTAGTCACTGCTCCTTTAGGAGGCAAGTTTCTATTTGGTGCTAAGTCCAAGGATAACTTTGTTGAGAAAAAACAAGAAAGAAGATTTGTCCAGGAAGTAATGGGGCCTGACAAGAATGATCCAAAGTCTCAGAAGAAGCCTCAGGCTAGTAGTTACAGAGGTGGTGCCAACAGGAGTCGCGGCACTACTCACAGAGGGGGGTTTCACAGAAACCAACCTTTTCCTCCAGGCACAAGAGTTCCATACGAGTCTTACGACCCATACAAGAGTTACCAGAAGAAGAATCAGAACCAGAGCAACTACCAGAACCAGAACTACCAGAACCAGAACTACCAGAACCAGAACCGAGGAGGATACCGCGGAGGAAAGAAGTCCTAGACAATGTAAGTGTCACTTTGGCACAGGACTTACAATTTGTGCATACACCATCTAACTTTATAGCTGGACAAACAGCTGATTATGTTGAACAGTGGCAGTCGTTGACTTCTGATCAATGGATTATCAATAATGTTCAGGGTATCATTATTCCGTTTACTGAGGAACCTATTCAGTTATCAGTACCTTTTCCTTATCGTTTGTCTAAAGCTGAGAAGTTGACTGTGAATGCAGAAATTGAGTCTATGTTGTTGAAAGGTGTATCAGAAGAAGCGGTCTCAGAGCCGGGTGAATGGATTTCTAACATCTTTGTGGTACCAAAACCAGATGGTGCAGGGCGTATTATACTAGATCTCACTCAACTTAATAAGTTGGTTGAATACCAGCATTTTAAGATGGACTCTTTAAATACAGCAAAGGAGTTATTAGTGGAGGATGCGTTCATGGCATCAGTTGACCTAAAAGATGCTTATTATTCGTTCAAAATTCGGGTCTGTGATAGAAAGTACTTGAAATTCTATTGGAATCATAGATTTTACCAGTATACAGTGTTACCAAATGGGTTGTCTTGTGCGCCAAGGGTGTTCACTAAGTTATTGGCGCCGGTATTCTCTAAAATACGCGAAGCTGGTGGTGAGGCTTTCTATTATATTGATGACTCGTTTATTATGGCACCAACTGAGTTGGAATGTTATAATACAGTGAAGAGGTTAACTGCTCTGTTAGACAGTCTTGGGTTGGTAGTACATCCTGATAAATCAGTTCTGAAACCTACTCAAAAATTGAAGTTTTTGGGGTTCTGGCTTGATTCAACAAAAATGGAAGTTTCTGTGTCGGATCCAAAAATTGAAAAATTACAGACAGAGTGTTTGAAGCTTCTGGACGCAGATTCACCTACTATTAGGCAAGTTGCTGGTGTAGTAGGACTTATGGTGTCATGTACTTCTGGTGTGGACTATGGTTTTGCTCATGTCAAGGCTTTAGAAAGAGAAAAGAATATTGCCTTGGCGTCAAGGGGATATAGGTATGACTCTACTATGTGGGTGTCAAACAAGGCTAGAGAGGATATATTCTGGTGGTTAGAAAATATCAATGGATCAGTCAAGAAAATTAGACTTGACTCACCTGAATTGTATATTTCAACTGATGCTAGTCTGAAAGGTTGGGGTGCTTGTTTTGGTTCTAAAACTTCAGGAGGAAGATGGAGGAAGAAAGAGGTCAAGCATATCAATGTGATGGAACTCATGGCTATTCTGTTTGCTCTTAAATGTTTAAGAGGCATCAGAAATACCCACATACATATTAGAACTGATAATACTACAGCTCTAAATTATGTAAAGAAAATGGGAGGTCTAAGGTCAATTCAGTGTGATATTGTAGCCAGGAAGATCTGGCACTGGGCTGAGTTACGTAGCAATTGGATCACTGTGTCGTACATTCAAGGAAAACTGAATGTACGAGCAGATAAAGCGTCCAGGGTCTTTAAAGACAATCTGGAGTGGAAATTACATGATAGAATTTTCAGGAGAATTTGTAAGTTGTTTGGTACTCCAAACATTGATTTGTTTGCTTCAAGAGTGAACAAGAAGTGTCCAATCTACTGTTCTTGGAAACAAGATCCAGATGCTACGTATCTAGATGCCTTCTCTCTTAATTGGGGAGGTTTACAAGCCTATGCTTTTCCACCTTTCAGCTTGGTGATGCGTGTAATCAACAAAGCAGTTCAAGACAAGCCACACAGTCTCGTCTTGGTAACTCCAAACTGGAAAACAAGACCCTGGTTCACAAGACTCAAGAGTTTAGCAAAGCGTCAGCTAACAATATCTCCAAAAAGAAACAATCTGTTACCAGCAGGGGAACAGGTAGACGAACAGTCGGTTCAATTCATAGGAAGAGTAGGGTTGACTATTTCGCTGTTATAAGAGATAACCTGGTTCATGAACAAGGTTGTGATAAGAAAACTGCTGATTTCTTGATGACAAGTTGGGTAGATGGTACACAAAAGGTATACAATACCTATTTGCATAAATGGAACACGTTCTGTATTATCAATAGGGTGAACATGTGGAGACCTACTGTTTTTCAGGTATGCAAGTTTATCAGATCTCTAGATGAGAAAAAACTGTCATTCGGAGCGGTGAATGCCGCTAGATGTGCATTATCGGTTCTTTTGCCCACTTTAGAGAATGGTAATACTATTGGAAAGCATTACTGGGTTTGTCAAGCAGTAAAAGCTGTGTATAGGAAAAGGCCCCCAGTTCCTAAATATCCTACATTTTGGGACGTTTCTATTGTTTTCAACATGTTGATAAAATGGGGAAAGAATGAATTCTTGTCGTTTGAACATTTGGCAAAGAAATTGGTGATCCTCATTCTTCTGATCACAGGGCAAAGAGGACAATTGATTCCAGCATTGTTGCTGAGTGAACTCACTTGGACAGACACAGGGTGTGCAAGATTTCAATTGAAAACATTGATGAAGACGGCTAAGCTAGGTCAACCGTTACAGGTGGTGGTATTGGAACCTTATCCAAAACAGGAATTGATTTGTGTTGTCAAGACCTTGAAGGCTTATGTTAAAGCTTCAAAGGGTCTTAGAGTTAAGGAAATAGAAGGTAAGATTGTCAAGTATGACAAGCTCATGTTGTCGTTCAAATCACCAAACAAGCCGATTGGTAGGAATTCTGTATCTAGGTGGGTACTTTGGATTCTAAAGAAGGCAAAGATAGACAAGAGGTTCCGAGCGCATTCTACAAGAGGTGCGGGAACATCCAAGGCTTCAACGTTGGGAGTTGGTGTTAATGAACTCCTAAAATATGGCTCATGGCGCTGTGAAAAGACCATGGCAAGACATTATAACAAGAAGGTTGAGACAAAGATCTCAGGTTCATCAGTGGCTCAAGCCATACTTAATGATGTAAGGTAAATTGTGACGATTTCGGTCACTGAAAGTGATAAGAATGTGATAAGCTTTTTGCTAATTATTTAATTGAAATAAAGTTTCTGTTACAAGGTTACTTTGTTTTCAATCATGTCTTTTTATGGCTATACCTGTAAAGCTTTAAAGTTCTCCCAGGTTCCCCGGCACTAAATGCAGTGCCGGTGAGTTGGAATATATGATTACACCAACAACTTACTTGTTGTGCAGGGGAATCGTTGTTCCAACGAGGCAGGCACTGTATTAGTGCCCTGGGGGACATGGGCCCACCCGCCTCCCTTTATGACAAGATTTTTAGAAAAATTGAGTAAATTGTTTTTTAAAAATAGTTAGATTTATTACAGGTTATAGCCTTCGTGCCTTGCTACATTCAACTGACCACTTCCGGTTGTGTCTTCTCCCATGTCCCCCAGGGCACTAATACAGTGCCTGCCTCGTTGGAACAACGATTCCCCTGCACAACAAGTAAGTTGTTGGTGTAATCATATATTCACACAGACCTGTTTTTAGGGTTCTTTTTTTACCTTTTTAGTTTGGCTTATTTGACTGGGAAAAAAAGAATTACGGACATTATGAACAAAGCAGGGAGACAAAGATAGTCCCAAAAAGCACATAAGCCTTTTTTGGTACAGAAATACTAAAAAAGGCAGGGTGAATTTTCAAAGTCAGCTGACCAATCTACGTTTTTTCAGGGTACCCTGGGTCAATAAGTTAGGGTTGCCACTGACAAGGTAGTTTTAAATTCCCTGACATTTCCCTGACGTTATATCAAATTTCCCTGACATTCGCGACATAAACCCAATGTTTTTAAATGCCCCCAACTATGAATATGCACTCCTTTTAAAGTTATCTTCTACTTGGCAAGTGGTCATTTTACCCCCTCCTTCTCGTCGATTTAGATATTTTTCTCACTTAGAATCAGGGTAAAATATAGACTTTTTGAAAGAAAACAGGTGACTTCTTTTTTGGTATTTCAATGATTTTCACTGACAAAATATTACCTTCCTTGACGTTTTCTGAAAATCTCATTTTCCCTGACATTTTGCTAAAAAATCTAAAATTCCCTGACCTGGAACAAAATATTTTCCCTGACAGTGGCAACTCTGATAAGTACCGTGTACTGAACCTGTTTCTACAACAATCTCTTTCATGGCTCATATCCTTAGAATTCCGTTTAACTATACCGAGAATATGGCCAAAGGTAGACAGTTATCTCAACGCCCAACGCACAAAACGAAAACTGTGCATAATGTCTATGGTTATGGTATATCATACAGGGAAAATTAGCATCGATAACCCATTTAAATCCCTATATAAACCAGTTGACCTGCTACTCAATATCGCTTTTCTAACTCATCTGCTATTTCAACCACTTTGACAGCTACTAGTTTAAGTATTAATAGATGCCGAATATGACAAAAGAAACTAATGAAGCCAGTGTGCAACATTCTCTCGATAATCACATTTAAATCTATTACGCAATTCGCTAAATATTAACCCATTGACTATTGCAAATCTGGCACGTCCAATCTAGTTCTGATAGCCATTCAGTGATAGTACCAAAAGCGTGGGAGATAAAGAATAAAAGATAAGCCTTATATATGCACTTGTAGACAGGTCAACGGTCAAGTGCCCTGATTGTTGGCTAGCTGCCTGACTCCGGTTGGAGTTCGCTCATCTGTCCCAGATGAAGTGGTTAGTGGATGAATATAACCCATCTGTATGCCTCTGTCAGATGATAATCTAGCATGGTAGTCTCTAGTATGATGCAATGGAAATATCAGGCCACAGATATACACTGCAGCTACATACACAAACAAGTGGCATATACTAATGTGGCCATTTTGAACTTCTCTATCATCTGACTGATTAGGTGTTGTAAATTGTGAGAGTGCTCTACTGAGAGATATCGAGATGTTTTATCGATATGAATTAAGTGGGGCAGTAAGTGTGTGTTATTGGACAAAGGCGCTATAGTTGTAGGGATGGACTTAATGGTGGATTCATGTATGACAGAACCCACACTGGATAGATGTGTGACACGGCTGTACTTCAGCACTGCAGGTAGGAGTTATAAAACAAGCATCAAGAGACAGGGTAAGCCAACCTCCCATCTGTTATCCACTATTATTTATGATACTAAACTAAATAGTTTTCATTGCAATACACACTTTGTATTAATTATGCCGTTGAGATTGTGATGGGAAGAATAAATGCATCGTTTGTATTAAATAGATATAAAATATAAACCAGAATTGAGATGCATAATACTGTTTTCCTAGAACCTGTCCATGTAGCCCTATTGTACAGATTTTACCCCAACTGTTGGAAATATCATAAACCCTATGTTACGATGAGGGAAATCAAACCTAAAACTTATCAAACATCATGAGATTAAAACATTTTCTACATGACCAATTATAGGGCCTTGGTGTACAGGGTGCCAACGGTGATGGTTTACAATGAGCGGTTGGGGACTGATGACCACAGTGGAGCAGGGAGTGAGATGGCCACCACACCAACCAAGACTTCCATGCCATGTGAGAAGTCCCCACTTTCAGAGGATGCAGACACTGACACTGCAGAGGAGCCCCCTAAGCAGCTGAAAGCCGAGGGAGGATGGGGCTGGCTAGTAGTGGCCGGTGCGGCTATCATCAATATGATGTTCGGCATCAACTATCGAATGTTCGGACTCGTCTATTTGGAGATGCGAGAACGCTTCGATGCCTCAGCTACGGCTTCAGTGTGGGTCGGAGGTGTCAATCTACTCTTGGGCGGTTTCTGTGGTATGTAAGCAAATATTCTCTCTCCATATTATGTTACACAGATAATAATAGAGCTCAATATCTGGTTGAGAAAGGGCACTTTTGTAGTTGTAGAAGGGAAGACACCATTTCTCGTTATAAAACAGAATGGTTTTCTATAATGTATCAGTTTCCCTTCATGATCCTGTTTCCACTGCAACTTGCTGTGTTACAGCCCTTGTTTTCCATCACTGACAGGGCCTGTTGGGGCATGGCTGCTGGAGCGTTATTCACATCGCACGGTAACTGCAGTTGGCGCTACCTTGGCCACAATAGGCATGATCGGTACAGGATATGTACCGAACCTACCCCTAGCCTATGTTACCTATGGACTCCTTACAGGTAAGACAACTTTTCCATTGTGGGCTGTCAGCATACACCCAATCATTAACGGATAATCAATTGTCTGCCGGTATTTTCACACTTAAAGTGTTCGTTGTAAGTTTTCACTAAAATTTCTGCAAGAAATAGTGTTCATTTCCTACAGAAAATTGACCAGACTTTTCTTACTTTTTGTGAATCAGGGAATGGCATCGCTGGGCGATACAAGTAGCTGAAACAAATTTGTACCACGTATGGTGCGTCCTGTAGTTTTAACGTGTACTACTCTGTATTGCAGGTATTGGGATTGCACTAGCACATCTGTCGGCTGTGGCTATGGTCGGGGAGTACTTTGACAAGAGGAAGGCGCTGGCCCTAGCTCTACAGTCGGTCACCAGTGGCCTCTCTGCCGTTCTCTTCTCCCCTCTAATGGCTCTTCTCTTTACCGAGTTCAACTATCCAGGCACATTTCTCATCTTTGGAGGCATCTTCACAAATATGTTTATATCCAGTGCCCTGTTCAGACCTCTGGGGAATAGGAGTGTGCGGCGGAAAACTCAAAATGATAAGGAGCCGACAGCTGAGGCGCCCCAAGGCAGGAAGTATGCCGTGTATGATATGACTACCTCACACATGCAGGTTACAGGGAAGCAAGATCATGACATAACAGGGAACCCTGAACATAAACTGGCTGCAAATGGTACAAAGAGCATACAAGGCACAAGTGATAGAAAACCTTCCACTTCAAACACAGCCAAGCAGAAAGCACTGTGTTCTGGATGTACTAGTATGTATATTGCACTGCAAAACCCTGTCTTTTTGTCGTTCTTCTTCCTGTTGCTGTCGGTGACGGCTGGACGGGCAGTGACCAGCTGCTTCCTACCCGCCCTAGCGCTGGAGTTTGGCACCACGTTAACAGAAGCCTCCCTGCTGCCCGCCATCTCAGGCGTCTCAGCAGCGGCCGGCAGCCTCCTCGTGGGGGCTGCCTTTGACACTAAGCCGGTCCGCAGGTACCGCGTGTACCTATACACTGTGAACACCTTTATCATTGGAGCCACCATGCTGTGGATGCCATTCACAAGCACCTTTGCTGGGCTGGCTGTCCCTACTGCCATCAACGGAGTGAGCAGCACAGTGATCTTTGCCCAACAGATGACCGTGCTTACAGACTTACTTGGCAAGAAACATGCAGTGGCTGGTTTAGGCATTGTGCGAGTTGCTCTCGCTCTTGGGTCTATCCTGGGCCGCTCAGTCTCAGCCATATTTGTGGACGTTTTCGCAACGAATAAGTTTGGATTCTACATCACCAGCTGTTTTCCTATGGTGGCCTCAGTATTCTTTGCTGTGGTGGTATTTGTCCATTCCAGGGAAGATAAACATAGTGTTGACACAGCTACAGCTGTATAGTGTATTGGAAAGTCACATTTGATTTAAGTTAAAGAGTTGTATTTGTATGCTTTGTGAAAAGTTCAATTCCGTTATAGGAATATTTGTATGTAGTGCAAAAAGTGTATAACTTCTTACAGTATTGAATAGAGAACAGAACGACAACTATTTATAGATCTATGGTTATATATTAATCAATAAATACTTAAAAGCTAGTATCAATATTACGCACTTAAATACATGTACAAGGATTTACATTTCATCTCAAGCATTATTCAATTGTCTCTCCCTCAGTACATAATTTACACAATACAGGGACTAGCATCTAAAACGCATCGTATTAAACTCCTTAAACTGTCGACAATTCCCAAACACAATCAAAACTTAAATATTAGAGAATTATAAATAAATTGACACAAAAATTCGACATATGACTGTAGTACCCCTGTGCTCATACAAACGTATGCAGTGCTCTACATATGCACCACTGAAAATGCCAGTGTGTCTGATCTACCATTGAGATAAAACCGTGGACTGCTTAAGAGTCAAAGATTTTGTGATGGAAAACATATAAATATTCAGTAAATAAAATGTGTGATTTAGGAAGTTTGATGATCAACCCATAAAACGTGACTAATATTTTTTTCGCCAACACTTTAACAAATGGTAAAGGGAAATTAACAATTGACTAATATTAGGAGTCATTGCTTTTGGAACAGTGAATCTGTAATCCTCTAGTTCGAGTTTTGCTGACAGAGCATGTTTTGGACCCTCTCTACCAATTCTGCCTTCTTGTCCCTAGCCTTGCATGGGATGCCTTTGCTTCTCAGCCAGGCTATCAACGTGGCTGTATTAGCTTTGCCCAACTGAAATGTTCAAGAAAAGGCCTTAAATATCTTATTTTTTAAATACAGTACCGTATCTGTAATTAATGTAAGATGTAATGGGGGAGGAGGTTATAATGATTTAGAATAGTCTAAAATGGTATGTTGTGCTCTAGAAAACTATAATAATGCAGCTTACCTGTCCAACTTGTGCCAACTCATCGACGTTGATGTTCTCTTGCACCTTAACTTGCGCCTTGACTCGCTTCTTTGGTTGTCCATTCTCAGAATCCACCTGGCATGATAAGAGTACTCATTCACTAGGAAAGGATTAATTATACATTTCTTGTACATTTTACTACCGGCATGTATAATATAACATTTAAGACCTGCGATGTTAAGCAATTGCTGTTACCTAATCTTCTCTTACATGAACTACAAGTATATTATTTAATTTTTTTTTTAAGTTTTGGGTATCTTTATTGATTAGATAACTTGATGTGAAATCTTTCCAGGAAAATCTTGACCGAGAAAATAGTTTAGTAAATGACCCTTACATTAACGTTGCGTTTCATCGAAATTGGCTGGGATGGTCCAACCAGGTCTTCTTGAACAGTTTGATGATAACCTATCCCTGCTGTTTGTTGTCTAAAAGCTGCTGATGCTTCAGCATGGAATCTGCCAGAGATACTATGGTTTGGTCCACTACTGGGGCCACCATGAGTCAAGGTGGCTGAGGAGGGAGTTGCTCTTTGGGAGGGGAACCTTGGGGTAGAGTGGGAGGGGAACATTGGGGTAGAGTGGGAGGGGAATCTTGGGGCCGGGTGGGAGGGGAATCTTGGGGCAGCACGCGCCTCGAGCGGCTCAGGTAGGCGTGGTGTCCAATCCTGTCTAGGCACAGTTCCTGGTGTTGCCACTGAGGGCGCCACTGTCGCCGTGTGAGCTGCTCCCTGTGTCTGTGACCGCTGCTCACTGCCCTGTGAGAACCTCTCACTGCTCGCTGTAGGCAGCTTGGGCGCCAAACGGGGAATGTTGGGTTTGAAGATGGGAACAGCTCTCGGTACCTGCGAAGAGGGTTTCTGTGGCTGTGAAGTTCTATGTTGGAAGTTCTTAAAAATTGGCCCAAACCGGGGCACAACACGAGGGGCTCCCACTGGTGCTGTAGCTGTGAAGGGATCCCTATCAGCGGTTACAGTGCTGGCACCTGGCGTCAGGTCTTTGTACTGGTTCGTGCCTGGAGTTTGGGGAAGGTCTCTCTGAGTAGTGATAGTGCTCGTCTGGGAGGCAGAGAGTGGGGGTTGCTGTGATAGGGAACCTCCCTGTCCAGATGTCGTTGAGACGGGCGGCCCGGGCAGGTGTTGGGCATTGAGTGTTGGTTTATAGGTAAAACGTGTCACTGGAGCAGAGTCAGTCAGGTTAGGTCCTCTGCCACCCCCTTCACTGCCCACCTCCCCTACCTGGATAAAACAAGAAGTGAATGAACACATTCAATTTTCAGTCCCTCTTTGACCGGCTAGCGTAAAAACGGCTGAAATGGGGGCCATGTACACAGAAGTGTCAGGAAATGTGTATTATATAGTGTTAAACTATCCATTAACTTTTCCCCGACATTTCTGTGTACATACCCCTCATTTCAGCCGTTTTGACGCTTGCTGGTCAAAGAGGTCCCCTGATCAAAGACTATTAACTTGTATCGATCTGGTAAGACAGCCTGGTATGACAGGATACATGTCTAACACACAATTATCTGAAGGGATTTCCAGTAGAAATCTTTCTTTGCTAATTTTTCCCCAAATACCCATCGCGTGAAATAATTTCCTTTTCCTGATTCGAGGCTATTACGGGTTAGCTTCCACCCCTTATTAGAGCACTAATGCATGGACTGACCTGGTCGCTGGGTAGCAGTGCGGGGGTGAGGTAGGCTGGGGAGGGTTCTATCCTGAGTGGGTGCCCACACACAGTGGGGAGACGAGAACCGAGGTCAGCGAGAAAGGCGCTGAGGATGGGGCGAGGGTCAGTCCGAGGGAAGACGAGGGCAGCGCGGGGCCGGATACACACGTCCGGGTAGGTGAAGAGCATCTCACCCACCATCTTGAAGTACACCTGGTAGTACAGCAGCCCGGAGTCAGCGTCAGGTAGACGGTAGCCGTACTACAGGTGAAGGGGAAAACATGGCAGGGTTTAGTTTAATACCACATAAAAGTGGTACATCTGTATTGTCGGAAACAGGTTATAGATTCAGCAGTTCCCTTGTTTTGTCACCAGTTTTAGTATTAGCGATCTCTATGGCAATTTGGAAAAGGCAATATCTTTTCCAGGCGAAACTAGGTTGGTTACAGGTTTAACATATCCTATACCTACAGTGTTCTTCCAGTGTTTCTTCATGTCCTTGTATGACTTGAACGGGCTATCTGGGGGTATCGTGTGGTGTACATTGATAACCTGTCCTTTCTTCATGCTGCCGAGGGAAAGGGGTCAGATGAGATATGACAAATTATTATATGGAATCATGTTTGGTGTAGAACAAAAGAGATGTTCTAGATTTTCCACATCCGTCGCAAAGTTCTACTGATAAATTCCGTATTAGTTCATAGCCAACACACTGGTTAATTGTAGGCTACATACCTTGGCAGGATGTGGCACCACTTGTTTTCTATAGAGTATTCCCGTATCTTGGCCTCAGGTTTTAGGGCATGGAACTCTCGGACTACTGGTGTGCAAATTCCCAGATCCCTCAACTTGTAAGAGAAAAGGGGAGGTTATGGTAGCATTTTATTTAGGACACGTATCTTTTATTTAGTACATGTACCTTTCATTTAGTACATGAAACTATTTGAGCGCACAAGCCCTCACCGCATACTTCAAATTGATACGTGGGTCCCCTTTTTTGTATACTTAAACAAGTCCAACTGTGCACATTAAGAAAGGTTTATAGGAGATATCATACCTTTGCTGGAGGACATTTCAAAACTGCAGGAACAATTGTGAAGTACATCTCGTCCTCGGCCACTCTGAGGTCAAAACCTGAAGGTTCAGAGAGTTCTAACCACTCATGTATTCCACACACATTAAATGGCAACGTGTAGACATGTATCATACTGCCCTAAAGCATTTAAAATGTCTAAATATACATGTAATACGTGAAAAGTAAAAATCTATACATAGCTGCATAATTTTCTTTTTTTCCCCTTTTTTTTTGGCATCATAGCATCGTTTCAAGCCATAGCTGCATAATTAGTCTTGATATACAAACCAGCTACATATGTGCATAGTTGTAAATTTAATGGGTATGGTTTCGGCAGTATTAGATTTGTGATGTGACACTCAAGTCGTGAGCCAACATAATTATATTCTAATTGGAAATCAACTCACGGACAGCGTTCATTTTGTGTTCACTCGTTATGAAGTCCCGCCCTGAAGACAGAAATTCAACATGTATATATTCAATTCAAGAGATTCGAGAACGTTTTTCTTTTACTAATGTAAGGATACATTTATGTCAGCACCGAGTTAGCATTGATGGCATTAATTACATAGTATTTAAATGTGTATAGGGATATAAACAATTGATGTCTCTTGGCCTGGTTGATGATACACAATAAAGGCTCTACAACTGTTAATTGAGAAATTCGTCTTCAACCCAAATAACAATGTACAACAATAGACTACGAGGATCATTCATCAATTACACTAATTCAACAGAATGGGATTACACATGCAGACGCAGTACATCTTGAATGCAGTGTGCCCTCCGGACGTTAAACTACCCAACAATCAAAACATCTTGATTACCTTGGATGAGATATTCCCCAGCTTTGTTCCATGCTGGCGCTATCCTTGCAAACAATGTGTAAGACAGACAACTTTGGTAGTCCATTGCTGTCACTCTTTTGGGCTTCTCACTCTGAAAATATGTAGCAAATGTTCAATCTAAGATTGATAGCAAAATTGTGGGAGATAGGGAATGTACGTTTACACTTTAATGAATCAGATTTCATGTTCACTAGTATACTGTAGGGCAACCAAATACAATATAAATTATACCAAGATGGCGTCTATTCTTAAAGGGTAGGATCTCTAGGAGTAGAGCATATAGTTCATAACTCTGCCACTAAACTGTGCTACTCAAATTCCAGATCGATTTTTACTTCACCAATTTTACACCAGAGGGCAAAAGTATGTGACCCAGCTGATTTTGACCCCAATCCAAGTGACCCTTCAGATGTGGCTGTAAACAAGGCCTCATGCCCACCAAAGGCCTGCTAGTAGACTGAGTGTGCTAACAGCCTTCAGACATACACTGTAAAAAGTGTTTCTATTTTAAACACATAAATTTACCCAAACACATTAAAGTTTAACACTTTCACTGAATCTCAGTATTTAAGCACTTTCTTCTGTCAGCAGGTTCAGGGATATGGCTGCTGGTGATGGGTGGGCCTACAAAAGTGAAACAATAGTGGGCAAGGCCAGTTTGGCTGGCTCACTGGAATATTCTGGACAGCACTATCTACTCATTATTGTTGACATTATCTAAATTACCATGGATGTTAAACAACAGTATAGGTACTGTATTTGACTAAGAAGAGCCTGTATATAGGGAAGAGCCTGTAGAAGGAGTACGAGAATAATACCAGTGGGCTAGCCAAACTGCCCTCGCCCACCATTTTTCACTGTTGCAGCTCACCCATCACTGGCAGCCATATTCCTGCGCATCTTTACAGAATTTTAATTTTTTTTGCTATCAATATGTTTCGGTGAAAGTGTTTAGATTATATACACATTTTTTACAATGTATGGGTGAAGTGTGCAGTGAGCAGTGGGACCAGGTGATCATGCTGTCCTGGCCAGGTGACTTCAGTAGGGGGACCATGAATCAGGCTTTGCTTGGAATTAAATAGTCTATAAAAGAATGATAAAACTATAGCACCCTCTTAGATTTTATGATTACATATTGGCTTCTTAGTATACACATTGTGCAATGGTATCATTGTGTATAGATGTTCTTTTTTTACCCAAAATAGTAGCATGTGGCCTATTCAAGGGGGAGTATACCGTTTTCTGTGGGCACACTGGTGGCAGTCAGTACACTGGTGGGTATCACTAGTACTTAATACTATACCACTGGCAGAGTGCAACTGCTGGTCACACCAGTGCAACTTGTCTAGACCAGAGGACTGCTGGAAAGGAACAACAAGCAAACTATTTGTTGGTTGCCTGAGCCTTTATACATGGGGTACTGGTGCTGGGGAATACAGGCTCACAGGGCTAGGATATGCCTGCATGTGGTGGATGCTGTTAGGGGGATTCTAAATATAACTGAAGTGTTATATAAACTCAACAAGCCTGGCTGAGGGTTTCATGATTTAGGCTGGGATGTCCTAGCCTTTAATTGTGAAGTGTACCCAGTATCATAAATGTGACTACCTGACATCCCATCTTTTGGAATCTCGTCTGTAACCTGCCAGATCGAAACACGCTTTGCTGAAGAACAGGGGGAAAACATGTGTTACAAGAGCCGTACATGAAGATTCAAGATGGCTTCATAATTATTAACTACTTTAAGCATACACTTATGTCAGTACTGAGTAAGCACTTATGAAATTGTATACTCATTTTATTTTTACACAATAATAGAGACAATAAAATTATCTTAATTCCGGTATTGATTGCTTGGGTTTGTTTCAGTTAACATAGGAGGAAAATGTAGGGTCGGTAGGTCGGATTTTAAAAGGTTTAAAAAAAAAAATCTAAAACAAGAATGCAAAACCCTAAAATTGATCAAAAAAGGCTAAAAATACTAAAATCTCTTCAAGATTGCATAAAAAACGTAGGGTCTGCCCTATTCCCATAGGGTCGGTCGGATGACCTGAAACAAACCTTTTATTTTGGCCTTGGCGAGTTTAAGTGTATATAGCTACTGTTTGAGAAACTTTTCTTTTACATGTATCATTACATCACGTTACCTTTCATTTCCTTCAAAACACTTTGAACCTCTGGCAATTTATGATACTGCTGCAATCTGCATTGTATTCTGCCTTCCAACATTATAGACCCTACATGCTTGCGAAGAAAACAGTGAACAGAATGTTTACTGACCTGCATAATGACAAGGACTTTGTTATCAAAGTTGAGTGAAGGTGTAGCAATTATGTGAGGTTCCGTGAAGATCAATTCCCTAGAGCAAAACACATGATGTTGAATTAGATGGGACGAGTCATTTATTACTACAAATAAATGTAGCTGGGGTAGGGGTAGTCGGCTTATTCAGTTATTGGCTTTTCCTAACACAACTTTTTTTTCCGACCCTCCCTACCAGTACCAATTAGCTGAAAGTTATTTTAGCCCATCCACCATCTAAGAAGTTCTGCACTGTAAAAAATAGATGTACTTTTTACAGATTCACTCTGTAAAATTTAACGCTGATTCACCGTTATTTGGAATACAATGAAGCATCGTAAATACCAGCCATTTTAGTCCAGGCAAATTAGGGTTTTACCTCAAACAAATTGTAACAAAAGGTTTCTCACCACAATGCATTTCTATGAAGTCCCTAGAATGACATACTAAAACTCCAAAAAAATCCAGTGGGGGATTCTATGCCTAATTAGCATATCTCTAATTAATGTGGCCGATTCTATACAAATAGCAAGGAGTCAGCAATAAATATGGTTTCCTCAGGTCTTTTCATTTACTTTAAAAGCCTAAAGTACACCCCTCCTTATGGGTAATCCATATTCATCACAGTTAAAATGATTGGTGAAGTTCCTCATTTGCATAAATCCAATATATCTAATTAATGTGACCGTTTATATACAATTAGCAAGGAATCAGCTATGGATTTGGCTTCCTCAGGTCTTATCACCTACTTTGAAAGCCTAAAGTATACCCCTCTTTATGGCCAATACATATTTTATCAAAATTCAAATGGTTGGTGGAGCCTCTAATTTGCATTAATCCAAAATAAATCAAATATAAGGCCCCTATCTAATTAATGCGACTGCTTCTATACAGTATATAGGCAAGGAATCAGCTATGAATTTGGTTTCCTCAGGTCTTTTCAGATACTTTAAAAAATTAGATTATAGCTCTGCTCATGGGAAATCCATATTCATCACAATTAACATGATTGGTGATGTCCCTAATTTGCATAAACTCAATACATCTAATTAATGTGACCGTGTCAATAATAGTTTTGCAAGAAATAAGCAATGCATTTGGTTTCCTCAGGATATTTTCAAATACTTTAAGAGCCTACATCTTTCTATGGGCAATTCATATATTTATCATAATTTAAATGATTTGTAAAGTCCCTAATTTGCATGAATCCAATATAAATCTAATATTTAATAATTAAGGCCATTTACAATTAACAAGGAATCAGCTATGAATTCTGGTTTCCCCGGGTATTTTCACCAACTTTAAAAGTTCAGAGTACATACTTCTGTTCATGGGCAATACATTTTTATCACAATTAGAATGGTTGGTGAAGTCCCTTATTTTGATAAATCCAATATGGTTTCCAATTTCCCCCAAAACATGCTATCTATGTGAACAGATCTATTGCATGATAAATGATGTTTCTCTAGTACAACGCATATTTAGTAAGATCTATGGGATACTATCCTCATGCAGAATGGCCGGGACGTTTATGTCCAGGGGACAGTAACTCATTTAGGGTGATCTGAGTGAATTAACACCCCTATATAGATAGAGATATAATATTGCTTTTAAACATTGCAAATAACTATACAATGCCATTAACAGCATACTCAGCATGAAAAGAGAATTTAGCCTGAGATGAGGTGAAATTCCATCTTTAAGATTGATTGATTTGTTTAACGCCCAGACTTACATCTAGTACCTCATGGGACATATCTCAAGTTAGTAAGGTAGCCTTCCAGAAGTAGTAGTTTTCCCTCACAGTAGGACAGATATTTATATGCTACTTGTCCAATACCGATGTGATTGCATCTATTGATGATCGAATCTATGAAATTAATGACCATGATTGATGGGAGTTCTAGTTATCCCTCCTGTGTCCTCTCTTGAGATTCATCATTGCATAAGCTGATAGGTAGAATTTCACCCCTGTTCTAACATTTAATCAACCATTGTGGTGGAAGTCTAGATTGTACCATTAAATTGAACTCAACTGTAGTCTTTGATGGGTACCACCCATCAATCTACCAAAGATCTGGCATATCTCAGGAGTTCAGGAGGACCCTTAGGCCTGTTGGTGAACTCACATGATGACATGAAATCATAAAAAGGAACAGTTCTTAGCTACTGTAAACGTATTTATTTCCGCTCAGTACATATTTTTCGCGTATTTCGCGCACATTACCTGCATGCACGAAAATATGATGTGCGTGATAATTTCACCCAAAAAATTAGCTTTCCAATGATGTGTGGCACTTCATACTTGGTCAAATAATAGTATACCAATGGGGGGGGGGCTTCTGTAGGCCCAAGTTAAGGTCAGGAAAATCCTGGTACTTGACTAAAGTATTAAATATCTTACTCAAACAAAATTAATGTCCATTTGTACACCTCCATTCTGATTGTTTGGTGTGTATATCACTCAGCATTCAAGTACAGCCTTTGTATATATTGGATTGAATGCTTTTGTGTAGAGTATATGGGTGAACAGTATATACCATGTAAAATCAAAGCCCTGCAATTACTTACTTAAATGTCATTGTCTTAGACAAATCTATTATAAAACAACAATTCCGTTTTATCATACTGCTTTGTAGTAGGCTTTTGTTTTGGAGGCTGTTGCTCCTTTGAGAAAGTGTAGACATTTAACAGGGAGGCATGATTTGTATCACACAGTATGCAAGCTCTGTCCAGTAAAACATTGGTTTATGATACTTAAATACTATGTCATTTCTTCCCCTTTTTACTCTAGAATCCTTAATAATTGTCCGATTGACAAGCCGTAAAAACTGACATGTAGCTAGAAACTCAGTGGTCACAAATGCAGGAAAATATCATTGCGCGAAAAGGTGCTTTCATGTTTAATGCGCGAAAATTTAGCTGAGCGAAAATATATACGTTTACAGTAACCAGAGAAAATGAGGACCAGTTCATCAAGCAACTTGGGGAGTAAATGGAACAAGCCCAATGTGTAATTCATTCTGGTTGGGTCTGATAAATGATCTCGCCCTATTAATGTCCACAAGATGTGTCACCCATAACAGATTTGAGGGCCTAGCTATAGACTTTTCAACTGAGGGAAGCCTAAGTTACAAAACCATAGCCACAGAAGTTGTGATTATACTCCCGGTGAGTCTCCTGGGAGCCATGCCAGTCACAATTCTTTTCCCCCGTCAGTGTCTCCTTGCCTGTGAGTCCCAGCTTCATAGGTCTGGGTTAGGCGCTCTGCACTTAGAACACTTATTATAGTTGTGGTGAGAGGCCTCTCCACAGAAGAAGATCATTTTGAAATACTAAGGACTAAAACTTAGCAAAGACTTCGCCAAAAAATATCACACAGCAGTTCACACAGGGAGTGACATCACAGCGTCATTAGAAGCGTGAGTATGTTGGCTTCCCATGTAGTCAATACAATGAATAACCTGTTCTTGAACCTCAATTAGAGCTATTGGAATTATGCAAATTAGGGACTTCATCAATCATTTTGATTATGATAAATATAGATTGCCTATGAACAGACGTTTATTTAAGCTTTAAAGTAGGTGATAAGACCTGAGGAAACCAAAAATTGATACATAGCTGATTCCTTACTAACTGTATAGAAATGGTCATTTTAATTAAAGATAATGGATTCATGCAATTAGCAACTTCACCAATCATTTAGATTGTGATAAATATAGATTGCCTATAGACAGAGGTATACTTTAGTCTTTAAAGTAGGTGATAAGACCTGAAAAAGTCCCAAATTTATAGCGGATTCCTTGCAAACTGTATAGAAACCGTCACATTAGTTAGATATATTGGATTTAGATTAGATTTATGCAAATGAGGGACTTCACCAATCATTTTAGTTGTGATAAATATGGATTGCCTATCAAGAGGGGTGGACTTTATACTTTTAAAGTAAGTGAAAAGACCAGAGGAAACCAAATCCATAGCTGATTCCTTGCTAATTGTATATAAACGGTCACATTAATTAGATATATTGGATTTATGCAAATGAGGAACTTCACCAATCATTTTAACTGTGATGAATATGGATTACCCATAAGGAGGGGTGTACTTTAGGCTTTTAAAGTAAGTGGAAAGACCTGAGGAAACCATATTTATTGCTGACTCCTTGCTATTTGTATAGAATCGGTCACATTAATTAGAGATATGCTAATTAGGCATAGAATCCCCCACTGGATTTTTTTGGAGTTTTAGTATGTCATTCTAGGGACTTCATAGAAATGCATTGTGGTGAGAAACCTTTTGTTACAATTTGTTTGAGGTCCCCCCTAATTATGAGCCAGAATGCCTGGACTATTTCACAGTGGATCCTTGTTAAATGCTAACCTGGTTTGGATTACAATGATTCAACGTTAATTCAGCCTCTATAGTGTCAAATCCCAGAGGGAGCCACATATAGTGGATCTTACTTTGGATAGGTGGCCTGGTTTGTAAGAAGGTTTTTCTGGAGAGTGTGAGCCCTTGAAGTGGAGTATTCATGTTGAACTAATGGTAATTTTCAATTAATCTATATGTTTGACAATTTAACAATTCAATCTTGTGATAGGTTTGACAAAATACCATGATCACTTGATAATATCCAGAAGAGAGTAGCTGTCTGGATCTATACACCTATTTTGTGGTAACATACTATGCATATATCCTCACCTCTGGAAACTCTGACTTGTAGCAATCCTATAGAGTAAAACCTCTTGTATAGGGCCGGGCTAGTATGCAATTCAGATCGCCAGTGTGGCGTATAGGATAAGGACAAAGTCAAAGTATGGCTTATCCGCAAAGTGATAGGTTTGACGAAATACCATGATCACTTGATAATATCCAGAAGAGAGTAGCTGTCTGGATCTATACACCTATTTTGTGGTAACATACTATGCATATATCCTCACCTCTGGAAACTCTGACTTGTAGCAATCCTATAGAGTAAAACCTCTTGTATAGGGCCGGGCTAGTATGCAATTCAGATCGCCAGTGTGGCGTATAGGATAAGGACAAAGTCAAAGTATGGCTTATCCGCAAGTTTTTAGATGTATACTACAGTAACTAAAGTCACCATAATCAGAATCCCTGTGAGGCTTATCGAATATTCTCTGTATATTAGAATACTCTGAATCTAATAATGGCGATTTTACATAAAATTAACGGTGATTCTACGTAAAATGAACAGTGATTCTGCGTAAAATTAATGGTGACCGTCACCGTTAAAAAAACGGTGAAAGTCATGTCCCAAAAGTTGCCGGTGATTCAACGTCATTTTGACAGTGTGCTTTTCAGAAATCCCCCTTTAAAAAAAAAACAAAAAAAACGCATAAGCCTGGTCCCGAGTATAGGCAGTAAGCCTACTCAGTCCCCTGCCCCCCCCCCCTTCCCAGGATTGGGGCTTATCAACTTTTAGCCCGCCTCCCCTACTGACCCTGGAGTCCAGATGGCGCACAGTTTTTCTCTGTGTATGCAACTATTTGTGGTGGCTGAATTCTCTGTACCCTGTCTCATTCATAGCTTGCAAGATTTGCAAGTATATGCAAGTGCATTCCTCTGTACATAGATTTTAAGAAACTGCTATGGGAATCAGGTGCTGGTAACTCCTTAAAATGACCATGCCAGTGATTTTTGAATCTGTAGTCGTTTTTCACTGTGGCTTCCCTCCTTGCCTCCTCCATAGAGGGATGAGTCATGAACCCCTTGTGGAAAAGATTTTTTTCCTGGTATTTGCCTAGACCTGGGAATAGCTGTCTACAAGCATACCTTTTGGGTTGGTTGGTATGTAAATCTACTTTTGCTAAGCAACAACTGGCCCTAGCATAAAACTAGTTGCTCTATTGCTATGCAAACTACCAGTTGCTAAGCAACTGCTTGTTCCAATGAATTTTCAATAGTTGTCTAAGACTGTAGTCTAGAACTGTCTGTTATTGGTCTAAACAATTGCATTAAGTACCAGTGTCATTACCCAGGGCTATACCTCCACAAAACTACATCATATCCTTGGTTGCTATAAAAGTCTGCTGTTGCTATGAAACCACTTGCTTTGAATGGTGTATTACCTGCACCTTGTGCCACTCATACTGTGATATATAGTTGGTTCATGCAAGTGCACCTATCTGGATGTAGATGCTGATGAAATATTGCTGATAACTGTGTGCAAGCATGTATTTTTGCGTTGGTTGCTATGCAAACCACTGGTTGCTACACTGTAAAAAAAAAATCGTTAAAATAACGGAGATTCACTGGCAACACTGGGTGCCGGACTATCACCGAAAAAATAACGGTCACCATCATTTCAAATTCTCTGTAATTATAACGGTGAAAGTCCGGCACCCAGTGTTGCCAGTGAATCACCGTTTATCTAACAAAATACGGAACATCACTGTGATTTTAATACAGTGCCTAAACAATAGTTTTAATAATATTTATCTCATTTATCCCAGTATTTTTCTGTCCATTTATCCACCAATACCTAACTCTATGCTCAATATGGTTCCATGCCAAATTTGGTACCATGTCCAATCAGCAATAGCATCTTAGTGTCAAGACTTCAGGCCTAATCATTAGGAATCAGTCTATGAGAGCCTTATAAAATGCTTCATGACACTTTGTGATGCCAGTCCATGAGAAGAAGTCACTCTAGGATGGCTACAGAGCAAACCTTACAGCTGTTTATCTATATATTTTTCTTATTACCACAAAAATGGTGTTCTTAGCATCCATGAAAATCTCCTCATGAACCAAACTGCCACCTGGTGTGATAAAACTAAACATCAATTAAACGAAGCTTCACCGTAAAATAAATAAACTGTGTTTCACTGTGCTGAAATACGGATATTCAAAGTAAAACTGATCGATTTTACATTGCCCCACTGTAATAATATATAATGATGATCCACCGTAAAATTTTACATTGATTCTCTGCATATTCAACGGAATATTTTTATAAGACATAGCTTCACCGTAAATGAATAAACTTTCGCCGTACTGGATTACAGATATTCACAGTAAAATTCATTGACTTAACATTGCCTCACCGTAATCACATTAACGATGATCCACCGTAAAGTTTTGCATTGATTCTCCGAAAAGTTTTGCATTGATTCTCTGTATATTCAACGGAACATTTTTACAGTGTATGCAAATCACCAGTTGCTTGACAGCCACTTGTTCCAATGAATGTATTCTGTTTCCCCTATGCCACTCATTGTATGATATAATTTGGTGTATGTTGGTACATTCAACCGTACTTGGCTTTTGATGAAATGCGATGGCAAAAACTATCTACGAGCATGCTTTTTAGATTGCTACTGTGCAAATCAACTGTTGCTAGGCAACCACTGGTTCTAGGATAAATCTATTTACTCCATGGTAGGCCTAACCCTTGGGGTGGATTTACTAGGGGTAGGTGTCATCACAATTGTTCTAGACTCCTTATTTGTACATTGCTTTAATAGCAGAATTTTAATTAGTCGGCCACCATCTTGGATTTTGACCATTTACAGCTTCTGCACACAATCCTGTTAGATAGCAACAGGAATATTCTTAATGACCATTTCTTCTAGGTTAGATTTGACCCCATTGTAAAAGCTAGGATGATAAAATGCACCTTTACACTGGGTGGAGAGCAAAATACCATAAAATGAAGCACTCTTGGCGCATTGGAGCATCCATGTTCCTGATACAGTTAGCTCAGGGAACCTGAACTCTATATCTCCGTTCCCCTCCGCAATAGAGTTCAGGAAACCAGCACTTTGAGAGTGGAGGAATGGGTGCGCGCATGTGCTTGCCCGCACATTTTCGGCCATAAATATTTGGAATTTCCTTATTTTTTTAACTGCGTTGGATAGCCTGACATTTTCTCTTTAACCTAGAAGAGTTTCAGATTTTTCTAAGCCCTAAAAGTGTACCAAAAACGAAATTTAAAAGGCCACCCCCCCTTCGCCACCAGACACGAGAGTGATGGCCACCTGCGCGCCCCCATTCCTCCACTCTCAAAGCGCTGGTTTCCTGAACTCTATTGCGGAGGGGAACGGAGATATAGAGTTCAGGTTCCCTGGGGAACGGAGATATAGAGTTCAGGTTCCCTGAGCTATGATACAGTAGTCTGGTAGGAATGGGGGGTTCCCATGCACCCCCATGATGTATTTTTTTAACCTACTTTTTTGTAATCCTGAATATGTCTTCTTGTCAAATATTTTTGTTCCCATCGTGAAATTTTGTCCCATCACTGTTTTTGGCGGCCATCTTGGCGGCCATCTTGGATTTTTTACTTTTTTCTCAAAAAATGTTAATTTGTCCATATTTTCTAAACCGCTTGAGCTAGATTTATCAAATTTGGACATGTGACAGATACTTAAGTAGCCTTTCCACAGATATTTTTCTGATGACCTTGACCAAGGTCAAGGTCACTCAATTTGACCTTGAACTCCAAAAAATCACGAAAAAACTGCATATGACCATGTTTCTTCTCTTCTCAGGACATGGAAAATGGCAATTTCTCAATTTTCTTGATGTACCTACTATGATTATACCACTGCCCTCCTGCTCAGTTGATTCAATGTGAAATTAGATGACTGGTTGCCATGGTAACAGCGATTATAAAAAAATGTAAATTTCCCAATTTCGGAAAAAAATATAGGGAGAAAATATGTTTTTGGTTCTGCTTCTCCCAAAATTGATGTTTCATAAACGTTCTACAGCATGTGTATACACCCAACGAAAAATATATGCATATGACTACAAAAAAGGCATATTGTGACATATAATGACCTAGACCAAGGTCAAGGTCATAAAAGTATAGTTATTTGACCTTGAATGCTGTTAAATCATCGTGTCAGGTCCCATTTGACTGTTCAGATTAAGTCACAATCTGAATCATGGCAAATATGGGATTCACTATGTCTAAGCATAGTTATGTCATATTCGTAATCATGAGGACAAAGACCAAGGTCACATGTTTGACCTTGGATATTGGTAAAAGCTTTCTTACAAGACACAACCCACTTTAATTTCCTGTCAATATGCGGAGAAAGGTTATTCTGTGCATTTTTGAATGTATGTACTCAGAACACATTAGTGCCATGAGTTATTTAGTTGAATGGAGGTAAAATAATATGACATAAGGTCAAGGTTAAGGTCACTGATCTGAATCTAATTGTGGAAAAACAATGAACTTGGAGGGCATGGAGTAGGGTAAGAGGGGGCAAAATTGGGCACCAAGGCCTAAAAAATAGGCAAGATATTCCCATTTTACGTCAAAATAAAGTTTTAAAACTTTATATAACGTTATGCCATAGTGAGGAGCCTTAGAGAAAAAATATATACATGTCACTTGTGCTTAGCTCCGTATCCAAACTGCTATTAATGCCTTCTCCCAGTTCGAAGCAGCTGGTCACTTCCTCCTACAGGGCGCAGGGCAGTTTCTCTGTCCAGCAATTTAATAATAACGCACTAGATGGCAGGGTGATACTGTCAGTCATATTTATAGAGCCATAAAGCCAGTGACTTTATGTCCACAGTAAAAATAGTTTTCTCTTTAATCTATTGTATTGAAACCCCACCGATAAGCTGAACACCCAATTTAAGAAAAGAAATTGGCTCATAAAAAATAAAAATGCCAAATAGGATGTGTCTTAAAGGCGGGGTGTATGGTACATTAATCCAGATTTTCCACCAAACATAATCCTTCTATCCAGAATGCATTGTCACAGAATGATAAAAATATTAAAATGAAGAGGGTGGGATTTTCCTTTCTTTTCTATAGAAAATTAGAAAAGTTTTATTGTTCAAAATTCTGTATTAAAAAAAAAGTTCTTTTCAAATATCTGTTTTGGATTATTAACCCTTTAGGGCCGAGCATGGACTATAGTCGATGCCATGGCTGGCCTAGCATCGACTATAGTCAGCATTACTCTATAGGATTTAGAAATGGCTCGGCTCAGGGACAGTTCCTGTAAAAATGTTCCAGCCCCATCACCAGAATTTTTTTGTTTTTGTCGGCCCTAAAGGGTTAAAGGTATCTCTGGAAAAGAATTCATGGAATTGTAAGCTCTTTCAATCGATGTGATTGACCTACCTGCACAAAAATACTGGCAATGTGTTCCAATCATAAAACTCATGGGCAACAATTTTAGGGTTGATCACAAGTGGGAAGTAGGCAGTGGGGTCCCCTCACGTCTTCCCAAGCCCACCAAAATACATGTCATATGTAAGCCTAGAGATATGATTTCTCCTATTTTAGAATTTCAAGTCGACAAACATATTGGGTGAGTGCTTTGGTATAGGTCTATAGGTGTGTAAAAACATAGAGAAAAATATTTAGGACCACTAAACTACCACCATTAAAAACAGGTGGCGCCACACATCCTTTTGGTGCCATCTGGTGGATTTTAAAGGAACCATGCATTGCCGCCCAGATTTCAAGCCTGCATCTCCTGGAGGATCCATGATAGTGTCGACAAGATCAGGTAAATATATACAGCACAGTCATTATTATATTGTTTAATGTAGCAGGAAATTTATATTTGTTGGTTTTGTTTCCTGTGTGACAGATACAGGATATAAAACGAAGGGTGTTCAAAATAATGCCAATGTTTTAGAGAGTATTTTGTCACTAGCCCCGGCCTGTGCCAGCTCCTAGAGCCTACTACTACTACTACAAGTAATGACAGGGTAAAGCATGTGTATCTCAAATTAATTAGGTAGTTATATGAAGCTCTTACTGGTTTATAGTAGTCGTGTTACTAATGTGAAGCTTGGTGACATGAGGGAAAATGTTAAACAGGGATGAGGTGGAAAAACAAAAAAAAGTTCTTGCATGGTGTGGGATTCGAACTGACAAACCTTGAATTAGAAGTCCAGTGCCCTATCCATTGCGCCACAGTGACGGTGCTGTCAGTGATCAGTCATGTACTAAAAGAATGGTTTAGTTATTGTGCCATGCTATTGTGATAATTTGAAGTGTTTAGGCTCATTAAAGTGTGGTAAGAACCCAACTAGTTTCTGAAAAGTCGTGTTACTGATATGAAGCTTAGTAACTTGAGGGAAAATGTTAAACAGGGATGAGGACGAAAAACGAAAAACGTTCTTGCATGGTGTGGGATTCGAACCTCTGCTCCTAAGAATAGAAGTCCAGCGCCTTATCCATTGCACCACAGTGACGGTGCTGTCAGTGATCAGTCATGTGCCCCTACCCACCTGTGTATACCCAGCCTCACACACATCGAGTAGAGACTCCTCCAGGTACCCCTACCTACCTGTATGTACACACCACCACACACATCATGTAGAGACTCCTCCAGGCCCCCCTACCTACCTGTATGTACCCAACCTCACACACATCGTGTAGAGACTCCTCCAGGCTCCCCTACTTACCTGTATGTACCCTGTAGCACACACATCGTGTAGAGACTCCTCCAGGCTCCCCTACTTACCTGTATGTACCCTGCCTCACACACATCATGTAGAGACTCCTCCAGGTGCCCCTACCTACCTGTATATACCCAGCCTCACGCACATCGAGTAGAGACTCCTCCAGGCTCCCCTACTTACCTGTATGTACACTACAGCACACACATCATGTAGAGATTCCTCCAGGTCCCCCTACCTACCTGTATGTACACTACAGCACAAACATCGTGTATCTGCCCCTCCAGGCAACGTGTAGAGACTCCTCCAGGCTCCCCTACCTACCTGTATATAGGCCCTCCCTAGCATTATATAGCATTAAAAGCATTATTTTGAGGTTAAATAACAATTTTCTTAGCTGTGCATCTATTTCTTCATGCTACTGACATCTGCAAATGAAATCTCTTTCATTCTAGGTGAATGCTGTCTTGTGGTATGGCATAATCATGTCGAAGAGATTCAAAAGTGAGACTGGTGCATCATGGAAGGCACTAACATGCATTTTACATGTGAAGGACATAAACCATGAAACCTTTATACCACTCAGTAACGTCAAGGGTTCAGTCATTGGCAAACTGGCACATCTACAGACTATCCGCGAGAAACGCCTCACTGAGCCTCCAGATTCTCCCATGCGCATGGAAGATGTCTGCACTCAAATTCCTGAAACTCTTGAAGGTTTAGATATAGATGTGACTGGATATCATCGAGGATGTTACCAACATTTCATCAGGAATCTGGACCGATTGACCAGCAATGTGCAATCAAAAGAATCATCCAAATCACGTTCCCCACGGATACCACCCTCATCTACTTTGAACAAGATGTTTCCTGCACAATGTATCTTTTGTGAAAAGTTAGAGATCAAAGTATCAGGCAAGACGGAACGCTGCGTTAGATTCCCGATGTTTCGAGATCATGAAGGGGGCCTAAAGGATTCTCCTTGGAAACAGATTGCACCTAGGGCCCAAGAACTAGGAAATCACAGTCTATATCGTTTGGTTCAAGGAGAGGACTTGTTTGCCAGAGAAGCAAAATTCCACCCGTCTTGTCGCAATTCATTTAACCTGAAATATTGCACTCACCAACGGGATACAACTAAAGCAACAAGAAAAGCAGCTGAGGATCCAAAAGCTAATGCCCATCTTAAGGCATTTACAGCTGTACTGGCATTTATCAAAGACCAGGTGATTAGGCAGAAAGAGGTTGTGCAGCTTGGTTCACTGACCCTTTTGTACATCACTGAGTTAGAGAAACAAGGTTTCCCAAACCCACAATACAGGAGCGAAAAACTGAAGAGCCGCATTGAGAAGCATGAGATCAATGAATTGATTGCATTTGCAAAGGTGAACCCGGGTGATAAAGGCTGCATAACATACAACTTGATCTATAGTGCCTCCCTCTCTGTAGCAGATGCAGTGACATTTGCTTATAAGCTTGGAAGCAAAGACAAGTATGAGGATGTGGCCCAACTCCTGCACAGTACAATTCAGCATGCATTCCATCAGTCAAAGCTACTTCCATGGCCTCCAACAGCAAACAATCTTGAAGACCACTCACCAGATGAAATCCTACCTCCTGATCTTCTGAAGTTCTTGAACAATGTCATCTCTGGTGGCACAGTTATGGACATTTCTGAGAAGACTAGACGCATCATACTCTCTATAGGCCAGGTATGACAAACTCCTCACCTTCAAATGTGCTTAGTTTTTCCATGATTTTCACTGGAGCCTCACATTAGGGTATAATCTTAATCCAGCTGATCACCACTCTTAAATAAATAGCGGATTAACATTTTCTTTGTTAGCTTAGCTCAGATACAAGCTGTACACAGTACATACTTAATAATCAGTCAATATCACTGTCAAGTACTTCCATGAGAAATGTAGAATTTCTCTCTGTAATTAATCAATTGTTTTGTTATGACATATATCTCGGCTTTTACTATTGCAGGACATCTGCCAAGCTGTCACTAATGGGGAATGGAAGATGTCAAAGCACATCCTCCTCTGTACTACAATTAGGCACCTCTACCGTAGTAAACAGCTAACTACTATCCTGAGTAGACTGGGCCATTGTGAGAGCTATGACTTTGGATTAGAACTGGAGACGGCACTAGCAAAGGCCCTTGATGAGGTTTCAACCTCACTGACTCCAAGAATCATTACTGGTGAGGGGAACAAAGTCTTCCACCTTGAATGGGACAACTTGAACAAGATAACAACGAACATACATGGACCCAACATGGTCAATAGCACAGGCGGAATAATGATCCAAGAGGTGAAACCAGGATTTGATGCCTCCCATCAAGATCGGACACTGCCCATATACAAACGTGATCAGAGTCGCTGCCTCAAACTTCCTACACCCGAGACCCTTGCCCCAGTGCATATCTACAGTCGAGTTGGCCCCAAGTTTCCTGTAGGAGCTGTATTCACACCACCAATTATGAACAATGAACTCTTTGCAAAAAGCATTCAAGAATACAATGCTTGGGCACTTGCACGGTTGGTGGGAAGTAGCAGGGAGAAGTAACTAGTCCCAGGGTTTGGTGGGTTTATCTCAGCCACTGGCGCAATACCCTCCCAAAAGTCCACCATTGACTACATGACCCCAATTGATCAACCATTCACTGACTATTCAGTCATTAAGGAGCTCCTCAAGCAGTCTGAAGATGCCACAAAGGAGGTAGGTCAGGACTACGTCCTTAACACCTTTGACCTTGGTGGGTGCATGAAGGCCCTCCCCCTAATCTGGAAATATCCAGAAGAGTACAAGATGCATGTAGTCACCCCAGGTCCATTCCACACAGGGATGAACTACATAGGGATGGTCACAAATAACAAATGCAGGGGCTCAGGCTACGCTGAAATCCTCATTGAGGCTCAACTCATCACCAGTGGCTGCCTGACAAGTGTGCTCAAAGGCAAAGCATATGCCAAAGCCCTCTTCTGTCTCAAAACAGTCAGTGAAGCGATGGGCCGGTTGCTCTTTCAGAGCTTTGTTGATGAGGAGGGATTGCAAGTCATAGACCCTGCTACTATGCTCAATCTCATCCAAGCCTGTACTCGTGAGAACCTTGATGCAGCATTGACGGATTCAACAACACGTACCATCTTGGAAACATATGAGGCCTATGAGGATAAGGTGCGTGCTGGCCATCTGGGCAAGACTGCGGCATTCTGGCTGAGCGTCATAGACCATACACGTCTGATCCTGATGTTACAATTTGCAGTAAAGACTAACAATCTGGGCCTGTTCCACAAGTGCAATGGTGATATGGCTGACCTCTTCTTCGCCTTTGATGGCCCGAATTATTCGAGGTATTTCACAGTTCGCATTAAGTTGTAGTTGTTTTTTATTACAAAGTGTATTTGATAACATTTCAGAGCATACATGTGATGATCCAAATAACTTTATATAATTCATATTTCAGTCTTGGAATTAGATGATATTATCATAGTAATTTGCTTGGGAAGTCTACAGTAAAATTCAGCTACAATGAATTCTGCTATAACAAAACAATTTTTATGTTTAGTAAACAAATTCAGACTTTTAAAAAAAAATATGCCATTCAGAAGTACCCTCCTGCACACCCCACCCTGTGCAGGTGGGTAAGTGCTCAGGACTTCCCTCTGATGTCCCTCCTGCTGCCTACCAACCCCATAAGCCCGCCTTTTGCAGGTGGGTGAGTGGCCAGGGCCTGATCTCTGAGGAAATCTACCCTTCTCCCCCATTTTCTTTTGTATCTCTAAAAACATGTATTTCCTATCTAATGTTATAACAGTATTGTACTGTATATCAACTATTGTCATGCATCCTATTCCCTACTTAGGTATCTAGTGTGGCTTGAGGTATTCCTCACAAACATCGAGGAGTCTCATCCAGGAGCCAAGCAGCTGCTAGAGAAGGGAGGCATTGCCGTGGCCCGGTCACTAATCCCAGGTGCGCTAAGTGCAGTGGACAAAACTATGGAGGAGACGTTTATGAAGTTCGCTAAATCAGCAGGTACTGAAATGATTTGGAACTATTAAAACATTTATAACTTTGGTGATTTCAGTACAGTAGAATCTCATTATAAGGAGCACCTTTTGGCAAGGCAAATTTGCTCCTTGTAACCAACCTTTCTTGTAACCGATTTTGGTTACAACAAACAAACTTGCTTGATCCTGATTTTCACCCATACATTTCTATAGTAAAGAAACTTGGTTATAAGTACTGTTAGTCTAAACTTGGTTATAGCAAAGGAAATTAACATTTTGAAATTGAATCAATGTTTTTGGAAGGCAAATTAATGTGATTTACTCTGATAAATCTAGAGACAAAACTGTAATATCACAAAACCCAGGGTGCCGGTGGGGTCGTGCAGCAGAATCCCTCACAGGTGGGGCATCTGATGAGTAGACCTGCACCTCTGTTGGGCTGTGGGAGGTGGTTAGGGACTGTGGGAGGTGCAGGGCTTCTGTACCAGGTAAGATATCTTATATACATTGTGTATCTATTGTATTGACTCTAAATGATCTCTGAATGACCTGTAACCCATTATCCCCAATTATGTCCTTGCAGATCATCCACTACCGTGAACAGAGTGATCTCGCATTCAAACTCCTGATCAAGTCCCAGTACCTGGAGAAGCCTATCAACCTTGAGGAGTTAATGAAGTACTCACTCACACCTGTACCTCAGAGCCTTGGTACACCTGACGGGTTCCTAAACAAGACAAACAAGGCTTCAATGCTGCATTTCTTAATGGAAGATGCTCACGTAGAGATAGCTTATCCAGATAATGCTCTCTTCATCCAAGATGGCAATGCACTTTACCACGTCCTGACAAACATACCCCCAACATTTGGTGCAATTTGCCTCCAAATTTTTGATCAGATGGTCGCGAAAAGGAATTTTATCTTCTCAACAGACTCATACCATACTGACTCCATCAAGGCACAGGAGAGATTGCGACGTGGGTCCTCTGAGAGGTATATTATAGATGGCGCGGCAACCAGAAAGCCAGGAGATTTCAAGCTGTTCCTGGCGAATGACCATAACAAGACGCAGCTAAGCCGACTACTGTTGAAAGTGTGGGGGAGCAAACAAGCAGCATCTCGTATTGAGAAGAGTGGAACAGCAATCATAGCAGGAGAGGGAAAGGCATACCAGCTGAACTCGATGGCTGGCAATTTGAGTATATTGAAATTCATATGATGTACCTGTCATATTATGACCACAAGACAAATGCTTAAAGCTATATAATCTATAAATATATATAGATAGAGATCTACAATGTGTTCAATGACATGTTTCAGGTGACTGCATCTGAGATCCATGATCTAGTATCCAACCAGGAGGAGACAGACACAAGGGTCGTGCTCTACCTGAGGTGCGCTGCAAAGTTGGGTTACACATCAGCAGTCGTCAGGACACCGGACACCGATATATTTTTCATCCTCATGCACCATGCCCACTCAATCAAACTCACAATCTACCTTGATACAGGTACTGCAAAACATAGACAGATCATAAACATCAGCGAGCTAGCAGAGTTGAATGGACCAGACTACTGCACTACCCTTCTGGGCCTGTATGTCTTCACAGGAGAGGATGTGACAAGTGCGTTCAAGGGGAAAGGCAAGATTGGACCACTGAAAAAGCTGCAGGGTCACCCAAAGTACCAAACAGCCTTTAGGTAAAAGTGTGTTATGAATTATTTACATCAGAAGTAGTATAATTTTGGAATCAACCAAGTAACTGTGCAATATACTGTAAATATGTACATAATATACCAACATTACTGTATCTTCCAGAAAACTTGGGGATGAGTGGTCCGTCACACCAGAGATGACTGATGAGATTGAGACCTTCACATGTCTGATGTATGGCCAGAATCGTGAGAAGTCCCTCAACATCGCACGCAGCAACATGCTCAAGAAGATGGTGGGGGAGGATGAACATCTGACCATGAGATCAAAGGTGGATCTCTCGCGGCTACCACCATGCAGAGACAACCTCATCCCACATATAGCCCGCGTAAACCACCGCCTAGCCCATTATAAGAGAGCGCATGAAGGGATCTTCTGGAGTCCCAAGCCACATGACCCTGGACAAGGGTGGGAGAAGACCGAGGAGGGTATCTTAGAACCATTGTGGTCTTGTGGTACTATCCTCCCCCCTTCCCTCATTGACTTGGTGGAGAAAACTGTGGAGGAGTTAGAGGAGAATGAAACAGAGGGGGATGAGATTGATTATGAGGAGTTACTTAATGATGAAGATTAGATACCTAGACCGCACACTGTTTGTTCTCTATACCCAAGACTATGGTTCTGGCAAGGGGTGAGAAGACAACATTTGTGTAATAGCAGTAAAATGTTGGAAGCGGTATGCTTTTAAGTCTTGATTATGCATACAAGTTGTTGGATGGTGGACACTAATCTGGATGTGGATATATATATCTTCCTGCAGTATAATTCCTGTTCATACTGATAATGGTAACATATACAGAAGGGCTTTAAATGTTGCTTGATGAAAAGCCTCATAAAAAAGCCTGAGCTATGTATTCATGTCCTGGAACAAGCACATATCATACAGAAACAGTAGACTTCGATATATGACTTCATATCATGTACCTCTCCACAAGTAGCTATCGAATGTAGCAACAACATGCCACAGTGAATGCTGACTCATTAAACAGATACTTGACTTTTCAAACTTATTTCTAAGTTCCTTCCTTATTTGATCAAAGCCAATGAGGGCCCGAGATTTGTTCTACACTAGATGGGGCTTCAAGTAGTCCAGGTAAACGAGATCCCTGTTTTCATACATGTTTTCTACAGGTGAGAATACATGTATGAAAACTGGGATCGCGTTTACCTGGACTACTTGAAGCCCCATCTAGTGTGGAACAACTCTCAGGTCCTCATTAATTTCAGGGGAGAAAGGATTTCATTTTAAGTTATAGTGGGAGATAATTAATTTAGTTAAAAAATAGCTGGGGGTAAAAAAGCATCTTGGGCATACCTCTCATCCAAAAGTCACATGATGTGCTCTTTACTAGTATTTTATAGCAGTTGAAACATGTTCAAGACCAGAAATTTGAACAGTTTTGCATGTATTTCCAGGTGTGGCAACAAAAAAGATTGTTATCATGGAAACTTTGAGAGATTATTTCCATGGTAACCAGCATATATAATCCAACATTAAAAACCTAAATGGATTCAAGCACAGTAAAACAGAAAAAAACTACATTAGGCATTATATACATTCTGAAAAGGGAAGGTTCAATAGGAACACGTTTATTGATTCAAGGTCAATTAAATGACCTTGACCTTGGTTATGACCATGACCTTGGACAAGGTCATTACTTAAATGGTATTTTTAAAGGTACCGTAAATTCTCGCGTAGAAGCCGCGGCTTGTATGCGAGTCAGACTCAGCTTTCTTTTGATACCAAACATGCCTATATAGGGTGCGGCTTATACGAGAGTTTTTATTAGTATACTACAGTACCAAAATCGCAATATTCAGACCCCCTCTGCGGCTTATATAATTTGTCAAAGTTAGGGGTGCGGCTTATATGCGAGTTAGGCTTATACGCGAGAATTTACGGTAGTTATTTCATGAATATCTATGCTGGAGAGTTAAGGATTAATACTGACAATAATACTAGAATGTAACAAAAAATATAAATATATTTTCTTAAAATTTTCTTAATTTTTTAATTTTTATTAAAATGTATGTTACCATGGCAACCAGTAATGTTATATGTATGTTAATAACTATATTAATTTGTATTGATGTCATCTATATATGTGAATCAGAAAATGTGAGAAATGGCCATTTTCCAAGTCCTGACAGGAGTTGAAACATGGTCATATGCACTTTTTCAGTGATTTTCTGAAGTTCAAGGTCAATTCCAGTGACCTTGACCTTGGTCAAGGTCATTTAAAACAATTCTGTGGAAAGGTAACTTACATATCTGTCACGTGTCCAAATTTCATAAATTTAGCTCAAGCGGTTTAGAAAATATGGACAAATTAATATTTTTTGAGAAAATAGTGCAAAAAACAAGATGGCCGCCAAGATGGCCGCCAAAAACAGTGATGGGACAATATTTCACACTGGGTACATCAAAATTCAGCAAGTTCACATATTAAGGATTAAAAAAAATTAGGTTAAAAAAATACATCATGGGGGTGCATGGGAACCCCCCGTTCCTACCAGACTACAGTAGATCTACTTGTAATCATCACAGAATGCTGTTCTATGGCTCAAATTAATCAGAAAGGTTTATTCTATTGATATTATATGAGATACGTGACGGTGACGGCATTAGGGATTGGTTCCGTGCATTCAATGATGGTGAATCTGGAAGGTCTAACGAGGAAAACAAAAGGATGTTTATGAATGTTGGCAATGTAGACTATAGCATAAATTTAGTAGATACTCACCGACATCGGATTATCTGTGGTTGCTGTCCATGGGGTGTGCCCCCGGGTTTTTCTGTGATGGGGATTGTGAGCGTCACCGAGCACAGCTGGTCCAGTGGCGGAGGATTTACAAAAAATAACGTCTCGTTTGCAGATGTGGAATTATCCATTGTTGCACATAGACCTACATCAGACCTGTAAATCCAGTCGGATGGATCGGATGTTCACCAGAAACAGGTAAATGAAATGCAACGCGATACTGTCTGGCGCAAGCAGACGTCAACACGTGGCACCTGCTGGTACCAGCATTCTGTTGAAGGTAGGCGCGTCCAGTACCAGCGACGTACGACGTAAAGTGTCGCATGAAATGCTTACCCCCAATATTTTGTTGATTTGCTGACGACGGCGACTACCTTTTTAGCTCCCGATTGCCACATATTGTTCTGAATATTTGAACACAATGACTGATCAGTTAGGACTAGATCTAACTCATATTCCACCAGATTCTGACCCAGAAACAGCATTGGAAATGTTGGTAAGTTTATGGTATGCAGAAGATGACCAAGATGTCTCTCTGTCCATGAAACGACTGTCGGACTGGTCAATTTACCTGCTACGTGCTAGGTCCCATCATAGAAAATAAGACATACTGTATGTTCCCTGGTCCCATTGACTTTGCCTTGGCCGTACCCTCCATTGACTTAGGGAGGATATTCATTATTTATCGTAGGGGTGGGGATGAGCGTTTGGGAAATCGAATAGAGTACTGCCACTACTGGGGGGTATTTTCGGCCACTTAAGCTTTAATTTGCTACCATACATGGAAATATCTATCTACAGCAATGTTAGTGATAGATAAAATAAGGGAGGGTATTTCCAACATATTTGGACAGTTGGCACCACAAGAACAGTTTTACTAGTACTAGTAGGGCCAATTATTAAATTTTCAGTTTTGGGGGGGTATTTTCGGCCAGGGGTTGGTATTTTCGGCCACTTTGCATATATGTGCCAAGTAAAGTGGAAGTAGATGCAAAATAGGTAAATTTATTTAATTTGGCTCCCACAATCAGATATTTTCTCTTTATATCTCTTGTAAAAATATTTGTGAATAGGCTTCAACCCAGACTTTCAGGGTCTGCCTTACCATAGATACTGGTACTACTCGTCTAAGGCCTTACATATGGATGATGGTGGTAGGTCTTTCTGCCTTAGCTCGCCCAAAAATGTAGATCTAGGTTTCAAAATGTATTCAAAATGAATATACCAAACAGGAAAGTATATATTTTCTATACAGACTGCTCCATAAATATTTAAATGTGCATATTAAATGTGTTTACCAGCTGAGAAAAGCTGTTACCAGTTTAAAAATAGTGGTATGGTTGCTTTTTACAGCATAAATACTGCCTGGTGGCCGAAAATACCCCCCACAGCTAAATTATGGCACCTATTTCTGGCCACCCCCCCTAAACTAGAGATGGATGATATAAAAATAGAAAATTTCACCTAAAATATAAAGTACAGCTATAACATACTTAGCACAACCTGAATTTTAATGGAATTTCACAATATGATTACCCCTAGGCAGCTGGTTATTCTATAATGATGTATTAACAGACATGTTAAGGCTGCAAGGTCATGGCCAACAGATTTAATGGTCTCTCTTTAATTTAGGAAATTTATACTTGATTCGGGTAACCTGGGTTCCCCTTTATGGTCAGGAAACAAAAACAATGCTCTCAGCTATCTTCTGAAATAATTACATAATGTATGTTCCAACCATGTAAAAGGGTAGGACATAAATATAGCCATAGTGGCCGAAAATACCCCCCGGCCGAAAATACCAGCCAGTACTCTACGTCAAAAAAAAATTGCCCCCCCCCCTCGGAATAGGTTGAAAAAAAGCACCCCCCCCCCCTCACCCTAGATAATTTTTAACTTTATTACAAAAATGACATTGGCATAGACTATACTGATAATTCTGGGCACTTTTTGACCTACAATAGGGAGTTTGATAAAATTTTAATTTTGAGTGAAAAAGAAAAAATCTTGTATAGCCATATCGAGCATTTTCAGGTCTGTTTGAATCATCTTCCTATCACTATAAGTTCCAGAGAAATCATGATGAATGTACCAAAACTTGGGGGCTATTCAGGCAGTGCTAAGCTCAATGCATTTCTGTGATGTAGGCAGAGGTGGCTCTCCCCCACAGTAGCAGTAGTCAGTAGCTGAGCAGGGGCTGCCTAGGGCAGTACCACACAGGTCAGGGTAACATGGAATTAGGCAACATTAGGCATGGCCAGAAATACCTGGATTTCACATATGTCATTTATAACACAATTACCAAGTTCCCCATGTTACCATACTTATACAGTCTATATCCATTGATCATTTTTTCATATGATTTAGGTCACCATAATATTCTCTTCCACACCAACCAAAGATTCTTACCTTCCTCCCCTCAAATCTGTATCCATGCTGACCACAATGCTGCTGTGATTAAAATAAGGGGCTAGCCGTTTTCATAGGCCTAGAATTGAGGCCATGAAGGTATTTTTAAAGCAGGGTACCAGTAAGGCCACTTCTAGGCAGGCTGAAAATCGGGTCACAGAAACGCGCGGACCGCAGCGGCAGCAGTTCTACAGCTTATCCAACTCCCTACCTACAATTTACTACGTTGTAAGGTGATTGACTCAGGGTAACTGAGTAATTACTAATACTAAACGACCCAACTAAGGTTTAAGACGTTTTTGTTACATGGGAGAAGTGCTCACATTTAATATCCATGGCCCACAGCCATTAAATAAGACCATGGAGAGACAGGCAAGATCGGGGGACAAATGTTTCCTTCGAAAAGAAATTTGAAATGTCTTTCCTTCTTGCTGTAATTGGCCTGCGATCTATAGCTAGTGATTTCTCTCTTTTCCTTAAACTCTTAAGTATTCTTAAATTGCTACCCTCTAAATGAAAGCCACATAGGCTTCAGTGTTGAAGCAAAGATAGAAATCAGTACTTTTGCCAAAGTCTCCAATATTTCTCTCTTCACACGCAGAAATGCCATCTTCTACAGTGGAAATACCCTCAAACACACAATAAAAACCATCTTAAAAGTTTAAATTAAATTTGAATAAAAGTTTCCAACACAGAGCATCACCAAAAAATTTCTTAGTTCCCGTACCACCCGTCTTCTACATGGTGGCGCCACAAGCATTTCTTGTACTCCGCGAGGCCTCAAGGAGACAGCACAAGGGTCCCACAGCGGCAGCATAAAAGGAGTGCAAGGCAAAACTGTACCACCCATATCTTCGACGTTTATCGTCCGATCGACTCGCTTTTTGATAGGGACAGAAGGCGGTACATGCCCGCAGCCTGCAACTGTCGCCCACACCCACCTGCACACCCACACCCACCTGCTCTCCCACACCCACCTGCTCACCCACACCCACCTGCTGGCCTGAAATGGAATAACATACATGTATGACACATGACTTTAGGGTACTTTTTAACAAGGAATTTAGGGGGGGGCGTAAAAATTTCCGACCCCTCCTGGGGGGGGGGCGTAAAAAGGTCAGCCCGTTTCAAGCAAAAAAGCCCGCCTGTTATTATACTTAAAAGGGAGGGGGGCGAAATTTTTCGGTGAGGGGGGGCACAAAACGTTCCACGAGCGCTCAAGGGAGGGGGGGGGCGTAAAAAATCTTCGCGCTTCCACCCGAAATCTCACCAACACCCCCCCCCCCCTGTAATTAATAAATGAACACTCCCTAATGAAAAACGGGCCCTCGGGCTCAGTGGAGGGGGGGTGGCGCAAAACTGGAAAGGCATCCATGCCGATACTCACTCATGGATTAGGCAGTTCGAGGAGCGGCCCTCAGTGAGGAGGATATCTTTCACCCTGAGGGCCCCAGACAGGTCAAATCGACATGAGCCTAGTGACAAGGGACAAGACCTATTTCTTAATCGACATATGACATCGGCATTCCTTAAAATCGACAGTCTGTCCCTTGTTGCGTCAAGCACAGGCCTGGGGCAAGCATGATCTGGAAGAGGATGGTGAGGTTTCACAGCAGCTTATATGGACGTTCAAAAGACCTTTGATAAGGTTCCAAGCAAACACCTAATACTCATGTGCAAGAGATATTTCAGAAAAGATTCTTCATCCGATAGAGAAATTCTTGGCAGGGAAAACATAACAGCTGATGGTAAATGGGTGTACTCCCTACAAAACACAAAGGGGGCCATCCATTAATTACATACGCACCAAGGGGGGGTGGGGGGTTAAGCCAAATGCGTACAGATGTGTACAGGGGGGGTGGGGGGGTCTACACCCATTTTGGCATACGCATTGTGTACGCATAGGGCCTAATTTTTGGTCATTTTGGAGTAAAATTGGTACCCTTTTAGGTCCAAATATCCAACCAAATTTTGAAAATTTTCTTAGAGAATTCTTACAGATACTACTCCTTTGTACTAGTTGTAGAGAAAAAATAGGAATTTCTAAGATTCTAATGAATCTTCTGTGGAAAATGAGCCCCCCCCCTACCACTACGGGCCCTTTTTCATTAGGACCCCTGCTACATTTACCAAGCCCCCCTCCCCCAGATGGCAATAAATGACTCGGCCCTAAGCTTGACCATCCCCAACCAGGCATGGAATTATCCTTGATTTAGGGAGTGTTCATTTATCAGGTACAGGGGGGGGGGGGTTTGGGGTGGCGTAAAATTTTCCGACCCCTCCTGAGGGGGGGGGGGGGCGTAGACATTTCTGACCCCTCTTGAGGGGGGGGCGGCGTAAAAAATTAAGCCCCTTTTTAGCAAAAAAGCTGATGCGCTACTATAGTTCAAAAGGGGGGGGGAATAGTTGTCAGCGCCTTTGGCGGTGGGGGGGGGAGGGGGGGGTCGCAAACTTTTCCACACGTTCTCGAGGGGGGGGGCAAAATTGTTCGCCCCTCTGTGTGTAATTCTTTTCGTTTTTTATTTTTAAGGCCATAAGCTTCATCCCTGTGATTTGTACAAATCCAATGAGAAAATATTATAACATTAATAGGGGTGGGGGGGGGGGTCTCATTCAAATCATCTAAAATGTCCCCCTGAGAACGGGTTAGGATGGCTTCTTAGACTTTTCTTCAAAACCCTCCAAGCCCCCCCATTTCATCGGTAGAGAGTGGGGGGGGGGGGTCAAAGTGAAATGAGTATGTACGCATGGGGGGGGGGGGGGTAGTTCAAATGCGTACATGGTGCAACAGGGGGGGTGGGGGGGTCTATTTTGGGCAAAAATGTGCGTATGTAATTAATGGATGGCCCCAAGCCTGAAGGGGAATACCTCAGGGGCCAGTCCTCGGGGCGAGTAAAGGAAATTAGTTAACCCCCCCCCCCCCACACACACACACACACATCCAAGGCTCTGAGCCATTTGTGATATAAATCGCACGTTTGATCTTTTACAGACAAGTATTGTGCACCAAGTCCGAAGCAACTTTGAAGATGTGCTTCAACAGTATACCGAACTGAAGCTGATGGCAGAGGCGCCACCACTAATACGGGAACCCGTAAGTGACCTACTGTAAACATATTTATTTCGCACTGTACTTATTTTCGCGGAAATCAAAATCCACAAAAATATGTACAGCGTGAATATTTATCCAGTGTAGTCATATAAACTACTGTATTCCAAAGATCGCGAATTTAAATCTGGACGAAATTGTTCTTTATAGCCAAATCGCGAAAATATATATACGTGAAAATAAGTACGTTTACAGTATGTTTTAAGATTTTCCATTGCAACTCACATGGTGATTTCCAGCAGAATGCATCAGATCACTTTCCATGCTCAATTGATGTTCACCATTTGATCTATCTAGCCCAATATGAGAATCAGTTCGATGACCCTTTTTTTCATCAGGTATACAAGGCTGATGCCGTAACAGTGTCTCGTATGGATCTAGATAGATTGGAGAAAGAAACAGCCATGCTGCGTGAAAATCTTCAAAAGGTGCTTACCCCAGAACTAACCATGCTTCCATCTAAGATAGAGTCTATAGAACAAGGTATAAAGCTTTTCATTTCTTTTCAACTGTATGATTGACATGCACCCGTCCTAATATAATGTAAGAGTAGATGGCTAGAGGGTATACATGTGCATTATTATACACGTGTTAATATGTATCATCGACTTTGCTAATGGCAAACTACATATAACTATATGTATCGTGCCTGGTCATACTGACAAGTCTAATTGAAAATATTCTGTTATTGTCAAAAGTTTCCAATTCAATTGATTGGACTTCAGAATTACAAACAGAAAGGAAGAAAGCGGAAGAGAGTGCCACCGAACTTGACCACTGGAAATCACGCTGCGAGACAGCTTTGGCAGAAGTGGGCAAATTGAAAGAGGTAAAATCTAGGAATTAAGAAGGTATTCCCTAAATTTTAGAGTCTTTTTCGGCAGCTACAGATAATAATAAGTGAGACATGAAGTGTTGAGTTAACCATTAAAGAGGTATACACCGTTAAGTACAACTATTGCCATGGTTTGACCCATACGTGAACACACGCTAAATGTTCGTTGTGTTTGATTTGATAATCATATATAAGGAAAGACGGGAGATATGTGCCCCTCGTTCTCTTTGTGTACTTCTTTCATGTTATATGTTTGTGTTTTAATTCACTATTTCTGTCTGTCCTTCTGACTCCATCGCTCTGTATCTCTGAAAAGGGCAATGCACATTAGGACAATATACGGCCCATAACCCATTAGGCTCTCATCATGCTTTAAATAATATAAGCAATGATATTTTATAATATTACTGTCATGTAACATGAATGCAGCCCTCGCCAGGGCTATATTCAAGCATCATTCCAACTCTATGGGAGTAGACTCGACAGGGCTACATTTATGCGTCATTTTGACAAAGGACATAACACATTAATTTATGATTAAAGCACCATGCGGCCCTTAAACTCGCAGATCTTACTGCACGTCCAGTAACAGTCAGAGTGCAGTCGGGACAGGTACTCAGCCCTATATATAGGGGCGCTGGGGGTTAAAAGGCCTTACTCCTATAGTTAAAAGTCATGTTGTCGTTGGTGTCCCATGCAGGAGAAGTTCGAGCTGCAGGTAGACATGCAGGCGGCGGGGCAGCAGTTGGAGCAGCAGCTTGAGTTCAGCTCGTGTATGGGCGCCGCGTGTGGCACCCTGCTCTGGAGGGTCTCCCGCTGTGAGGAGAGCGTCCAGGCCATACTTGTAGGGGTAAGCTTGTTCTAGAACTGGGGACCGGGGGGAGAACTGTGAGTAGTATATTGACGTGACTTTGTACCAGGTTACAGTCAACCCCCCCCCCTACCTCGGATCCTTCACTTCCTCAGACAGCAGCCTGGCAACCTCCGGCTCCTTAAATGTGCACTATATTTAGACTTCATTTTTCGGATAATTTTCTTCCTCAGACATTTTTCCTTGCATTTTCCAAATCCGAGGAAGTGTGGGCCGACTGTATACATGGCATGGGGTTAAAGTAAGTAGTATAGGAATGTGACTTTTCACCAGGTTATATGGCTTGGGGTTAAAGTAAGTAGTATAAAAGTGTGACTTTGTATCAGGTTTAATATATGGCTTGGGGTTAAAGTAAGTAGTATAGAAATGTGGCTTTGCTCCAGGTTATATGGCTTGGGGTTAAAGTAAGTAGTATAGAGATGTGACTTTGTATCAGGTTATATATGGCTTGGGGTTAAAGTAAGTAGTATAGAAATGTGACTTTGTATCAGGTTATATGGCTTGGGGTCAAAGTAGGTAGTATAGAAATGTGACTTTTTATCAGGCTATATGGCATGGGGTTAAAGTAAGTAGTATAGAAATGTGACTTTGCATCAGGTTATATGGCATGGGGTTAAGGTAAGTAGTGGCTGTGTCTCACGAATGGGCAACTAATTACTAGTTTAAAGAGTTATAACATCCATTAACCTTTTCAGCCAAATTATATCTACATCTGACCTAAATAACCCGTTTTTATTAAGGCCAGTCAGAGCTGGCACCCAGTCAGAGCTGGCACCCGGTCAGAGACAAAAACATTGGCCCAAGGTCGTGAGACACAGCCTACCGTAACTTCTCGCGTATAAGCCTAACTCGCGTATAAGCCGCACCCCTAACTTTGGCAAATTATATAAGCCGCAGATGGGGTCTGAATATTGCGATTTTGGTACTGTAGTATACTAATAAAAACTCTCGTATAAGCCGCACCCTATATAGGCATGTTTGGTATCAAAAGAAAGCTGAGTCTGACTCGCGTATAAGCCGCGGCTTCTACGCGAGAATTTACGGTAGTATAGAAATGTGACTTTGTATCAGGTTATATGGCATGGTGTTAAATAAGCAGTATAGATATGTACAGAGTGGGGGTAAATGTGAGTAGTATAGAAACGTCACTTTGTAGCAGGAGATATCTACAGGGTGGGGGTAAATGTGAGTAGTATAGAAACGTCACTTTGTAGCAGGAGATATGTACAGGTTGGGGGTAAATGTGAGTAGTATAGAAACGTCACTTTGTAGCAGGAGATATGTACGGGGGGGGGGGGGGGGGGTAAATGTGAGTAGGATAGAAACGTCACTTTGTAGCAGGAGATATCTACAGGGTGGGGGTAAATGTGAGTAGTATAGAAACGTCACTTCGTAGTAGGAGATATGTACGGGGGGGGGGGTAAATGTGAGTAGGATAGAAACGTCACTTCGTAGTAGGAGATATGTACGGGGGGGGGTAAATGTGAGTAGGATAGAAACGTCACTTCGTAGTAGGAGATATGTACGGGGGGGGTTAAATGTGAGTAGTATAGAAACGTCACTTCGTAGTAGGAGATATGTACGGGGGGGGTAAATGTGAGTAGGATAGAAACGTCACTTTGTAGTAGGAGATATGTACGGGGGGGGGGGGGGGTAAATGTGAGTAGTATAGAAACGTCACTTTGTATCAGGAGATATGTACGGGGGGGGGGGTGGGGGTAAATGTGAGTAGTAAAGAAATGTGACTTTGTAGCAGGAGATATGTACCCTAGTAGCAAACACACTGTGGCCCCGGACGGGGCCAGACTGTGTTTGCAAGTCTGGCCCGGAGTGGGCTAACCGACAAGCTCCCGTCGGTTTAGGGCACTGGGCTTTGGTCTGGCCCCGTGCGGGCTTCCCATGTTGGGCGCAGATCGGGTTTTGGACGGGAAGCCCACTTTGGGCTCAGATCAGTTTTTGGACGGGCTTCCCACTTTGGGCTCAGATTGGCTTTTGGACGGGGTGAAAGTGGGTTCAGATCGGTTTTTGGACGGGTTGAAAGCGGGTTTAGATCGGTTTTTGGACGGGTTGAAAGCGGGCTAAGATCGGATAATTATGGGTTTTTAGAATCTATTCAATCATTCTCCAATGATTTCTTGTATTTGTTGAACCAGATATCCTAGGTCCTGCTACCCAAGGCATAATCATACTCTTCCTACCCAATAATGGAAGTATCAAGCAGGCCTATTATCATCAGGTTTGAGCCACATGCAGCATAGACAAGTGTCTATGGTGCACATTGACCTTCAAAGCCATAGTTCATACCTACATGGGGCACATGAGTCTTGTATTAAGATTGTAATGCCACAGAAATAGTGTTTACACTGGATAGCTGCTTAGAGAACCTTCTTTTCATCATTCAAATATATATTCTATCTTATTTCCAAACTGTGAGAACATCTATTTATTGTTTCCTATTCTACATCACTTTAACATTTTATTGTATTATTATATAGTGTCAATTTCATCTGGCTTTGTTGGAAAACTCTAGATATTGTATAGTAGTGATATCTGGTGTCAATCATCAGAACTATTAGACCAGTTGCTCTGTCCAAACCCAACCTCAGCCCTCATCGGCCCGGAGTGGGCTAACCGACGGGCGCCCGTTGGTTTAGGGCACTGGGTTATGGTGTGGCCCCAAGTGGGCTGCCCGAATTGGGCTCAGAACGGGTTTTGGACGGGTTTCCTGTCATCTGGCCAACATGAACCCAAAGCGGGTAGCCCTCTTTGAAACTGATCTGAGCCCAAATCGGGCAGCCCGCTTTGAAACTGATCTGAGCCCAAAATGGGCAGCCCGATCGGGGCCACACTTCAGCCCAGCCATCTGCCCAACATGAAACCCAGCTCAGTTTTGCCCGACTTCAAACAGCAAATCCGAGCTAAAACCAAATTGGCCCCGTGCGGGCTTGCTACTAGGGTACGGGTTGGGGGTAAATGTGAGTAGCATAGAAACGTCACTTTGTAGCAAGAGATATGTACAGGGTGGGGGTAAATGTGAGTAGTATAGAAACGTCACTTTGTAGCAGGAGATATGTACAGGTTGGGGGTAAATGTGAGTAGTATAGAAACGTCACTTTGTAGCAGGAGATATGTACAGGTTGGGGGTAAATGTGAGTAATATAGAAACGTCACTTTGTAGCAGGAGATATCTACAGGGTGGGGGTAAATGTGAGTAGTATAGAAACGTCACTTTGTAGCAGGAGATATGTACGGGGGGGGGGGGGGTAAATGTGAGTAGGATAGAAACGTCACTTTGTAGCAGGAGATATCTACAGGGTGGAGGTAAATGTGAGTAGTATAGAAACGTCACTTTGTAGCAGGAGATATCTACAGGGTGGGGGTAAATGTGAGTAGTATAGAAACGTGGCTTTGTACCTGGACATAGGAACATGGGTGGTTGATTATCTGATTGCACAAAGTAAGGATTTTTGGGGTCATCACTGTATTTATGTCATAGGGTTTGGTTTTCCTTTAAAACATTCCCCTCTTCCCTATCACGTTCAGATATGCTGTATACGCTATGCATCATCCAACTTATACTCACTATCACAGACCCCCTACGTCATACCGTCATATATTCCCTATTGTTGTTGTAATAGTTCTATGTACATGTATGTCTATTCAGACAAAAGTGGATGAGTTTCTGGCAGTGGTGGGCAGCACATTGGAGAGTTACGTCATGACGTACAAGACGGACGTCCCGAATGAGACGGAAGACGAGACGCAGTTTGTCCTGTCCCTCTGTGGCATCATCACAAGTAGGTCATATTGTGATCTGTTACATGGGCTGTGGTGCATATTAGGGCCAAGGAAAAGAGCATGTCATCTGCATGGACAGGAAACAGGGTATTCCATATATGTAACGGTAGGGATATGGGGTATGCCATATGCATGGGAAAATATATGCTGTATGCAAAAGATGTATGTCCTACGTAAGGGCATAGAGGTCATGTTTGGAGCAAAGGCCAGGATGAACTAGAGGAGTATGAACATAGGATCATGATTTGCATACAATATTTATCATGCAATTAAAGAAATCAAATATTCGGGCAAATAATATAGTGAGAGAGATATGTGCATTTTTGACAAGTTAAAGTAGAATAGGCAATATTCTATCATGCTATCTTTCTTTTCAAGATATCGCTGCTTCACCATTTGGGCGGGAATTTCTTATGAAGAACGAATCAGGGCGCCAGCTTGTGGAGACCTTCCTAACTATCCTGAAGGAAGCCCCCAACAAAAAGTGTGCTAAAATGAAAAAGTAAGATCTAGGATAAAAAAATAACACATTTACAGGCTTACATTGTGTATATAGTAATGACCCATTACGCGCACCTGCACTCATAAACTTCAAGTCACTTTTACCCCCCGTGTTTATGCAGGGACCTGTTACTACTTGGGTACATATGAGTCCTTTTAAAGTGAGATTTTGGGTTTCAGGGGGGTCCTAAATCTGTACTCTAAATGAGACCTGTGCTCATTTGAGACCCCTGCACTTAAACGGGTCATTACTGTCCATGTATATGGTTTTTGGTGTTATTTTGG